>CM056382.1:3068765-3387242 GCA_029718625.1 Synaphobranchus kaupii
ACTAAACTGAAATTGAAAACAAAAAGTCAAAACGAAATAAAAATAAAAACTAATGAAAAATGTGAAACTATAATAACCTTGATGGTGACACAGGAGAGCTGAAACATATCAGGGTAAACTTAAAACAGGAAGTGGTATATATAGTGGAGAGGAAATTACCACACAATGAGCCTTTCAAAGACCTTGGATTTACTAGGAACTAAATTATTTTTAATCCAGTTTAGGTTTGCTGAGATAGTTGTGACAATGTATTTAGTACCACATCCTCAGCCCTAGAAATGGCAGTAAACTGAACAGACACTTTTGCGTATTGTTTCACTTGTATTTTATGAGATTGGGAAAATCTTGTAACTTGTATTATGATTCTTCTTATTTTTAAAAAAACAACAAAAAAAAAACATTCTGCTCTCACTGCTGTAAAATATTTTTCCCATTTGTCATCTAGCTGATTATTAACCATTAAAAAATGAGTCTCATAGCCTTTGTGTTTGCTGGATGTGAAAATGTAGATGAACTATGCTGGCATCTAAATACAATTGTGAAAGAGGCTGTTGTTAACTCACAGTGGTAGGTGTGTAGCTAAGCTAACTAACAAGCTAACATTAATTTGTTAATACATCTGCAAAAAGTAATGATGGTATCTTAAGATGATTAGCATGTTATTAAAAATTGACATTCTGTTAGGGTAGGTGGGAAACAGACAGGAAGTAGGAAAAACGTTTAATAAAAAGTTTAATATAGGGGCAAGGCAGCAATCCGTAGTACATTACATTACATTACATTCATTTAGCAGACGCTTTTATCCAAAGCGACGTACAATAAGTGCATACAGAGACATCATCAAGATCACTACGGAACAGACAAGACAAAGCACATCCTTCCCATAATGTAGCAGCTATCCCTAGTAATGAACGTTGACTGTAGTTCACAGAAAGCTGTGGGTAAATCAGCTATACTACACTTCTATTCTAAATACTATTATAAACTATAACAAACAGACAGGAAAACACAGGGAACTAGTAAACACAGGGAACTGATATTCCTAGGTTAAAATATCAGTCAAGGTGGAGTCTGAAGAGGTGTGTCTTCAGGCCTCGATGGAATGCAGGCAGGGTTCGAGTAGAACGTAGGGGAATGGGAAGTTCATTCCACCACTGAGGAGCTAAGGTGGAAAAACTTTGCAGTTGGGACGAGCGAGAGCCGTTGACACGGAGGGGGGGAAGTGCGAGTCGCCCTGCTGTAGAAGAGCGAAGTGGTCGAGCAGGAACATAGTTCTGGATTAAGTCCTGCAGGTAGGCGGGGCCTGTCCTATTGGCTGCAGTGTAGGCCAGGGTCAGAACTTTGAACCTGATCCTGGCTGCAACTTGCAGCCAGTGGAGTGACCTCAGCAGGGGGGTTACATGGGAAAATTTCGGGAGGTTGAACACAAGTCGGGCAGCAGCATTCTGGATCAGTTGAAGAGGCAGAATGGTGCAGGCTGGTAGGCTTGCGAGCAGGGAGTTGCAGTAGTCCAGGCGTGAGGTGACCATGGTACAAAAGTAGTAGTACATAGTACAAAACAGACAGGGTCGTAATCTGGGAAGACAGGGCTACAGTACATAAACAAGAGTCCAAAGAGTAGTCACAGAACAGGCTGGGGTCGGAACCGAGAAGGCACAGCAGAAGTACAAAAACAGAGTACAAAATCAGGGTCCCGAGAACACAGGCAGAAATCCAAAACCAGGGAAGTGTAAAAGAGAAACAAAAGACAGAATACAAAAATAAAATAAAGACAGGAGAAGGACTCGGAATAACAAAAACTGGCAGATACCAAGAAAGAAACAGATACTCAGAAAACAGACAGACAACTCGGGAAGGTACTAAGAAAAATCGTAAGACCACTGAAGCAAAACCAACGGTGACGAACTTGTGAAGAAAAGACTTAAATCACAGGGTTATGTACACTGAGGAAGACAGACAAAATGGGAAACAGGTGTGCAGAGGCGGGGAAGGGAAATTGCTCACAGGTGAGCACAAAGAAACGATAAGGGAAGCTGATAATACAATAACGAGGGAACAGATAAAATGCGGACTGGACTAGCACATAACATATAGACTATACATGACCAGGGTCGAAGAAGACCCGTGCACACAACGAGGTAGAGGAATGCGGAAATCAGATGCAGGTGAAGCGAGTAGAGAATCACAGAAAGATATTCAGAGATAGAACAGAAGAAACGAAAGACAGCTGCAGATGGAAACTAAGATTGCATTAGTAAATTAGTAGGTTAGTAGAAATTCTAATTCCCTGACGTTAGTAAATTAGTTGATTAGTAGTATTTACAAGTTAGTCGTTAGTGTTTTAGTAAGAAACCTAATTCTTAGCAGTTAGTAGTAATTAGTAGATTAGTACTATTAACAAGGGTAATTAGTAAAGAAGGAAGTAAACGGGAGTGGAAATACAGCGAAACACGAAATCACCATAGGCTCCCAAATAGTGTAACGAAGACAGGGGAGTGACGGTAATACAAACACAGAACAGTGAAACCATAAATGAAAATAAATGCAAGATAAGAAAAATGATAAAGAACCTAATCAGAATAAACAAACAATCTCACAATAAGAAACATAAATGTACAAACAAAGACAGAATGCAGAAACCTGACACATTCACTCTGTTGTTTTCCAGTACCTATGCCATTTTGATACTGATTAATGAGTTATATTTGCATTGCAAACTAAACATCTATGTTAAAATGTTAATGTTACAACTATGTTATCTAGCTAGCTAGATACTGTTGCAATAAGTCTAACTAGCGTTCTAGCTGGGTAAGTAACTGGCAATGCACTACCTTGGTTTGCTCACAATTCCCGCTAATTTCAAAAGTATCAACCAGTTCACCAAGCAAATATACTTCTATTTTTATTGTGATTTTGTAAATGTTAAACAGTGGCTTATACTTATGTATTGGTATTAATAAATATTTAATAAAATACACGTAACGTAACAGGATGGAAAAAATATGTATGCACGAAACATTATGCATAAAACTAACTGGAAGTTATCCTAAATAAATTACACACATTTTTTCTTGATTTGGCTCTGTCCTGGGCTCTTCTATAAGGTAACCCATGGGAGTTTATTTTCCAAGTGTCAGAATTTCTCTAATTATTACATACTTTGTTTCAGTAATACATACTGGTAACAGAAGCTCAAACACAGTGGAAGTTGAAGTTTTTTTGCTCGCCTGAAATATATATTTTTTGCCAGGATAAGGTAACAGACTTACCTAGACTAACTGTTTGGGAAACAAACACACACACACAATTTCTGTTGTCGCTATAACATTGGGATTGTAAAGAAATAGATTATAGAGGTATAATCGTGAGTTTTAACACTTTCAAACAGTATATTTTGTGACCAGATTATTTGAAAATTTCACCTTAAAAAAACTCAATGAATGCAAATAAACAAAACCACTTCTGGCCCGAATAAGGGCTGGTGCTAGTTAAAGGAGCAGTTCAACCAGTTGCCTTAAGTTTTCTCTTCAGCATATGAAACACATATGAATTTGCCAGTCAAGAATTTTTAATTTTTCCGGTATGTTTGGGATCATTGTCTTGCTGTAGGATTAGTTTGGAGGGATTTGCTTGAACTTGAGCAGATAAGATGCTTCTGTACACTTCAGAATTAATTTTGCTGCTGCTATTAGCAGTTACGTCATCAATGAAGACAAGTGAGCGAGTTGCAGCCATACATGCCCGAACCATAACAACCCCACCACGATGTTTCACAGATGAGGTGGTATGCTTTGGATCTTGGGCAGTTCCTTTTGTTGAGCAGTTCCTCCACAATTTGTTCTTGCCATTGCTCTGATACAAGTGAATCTTGGTCTCATCTGTCCACCAGACCTTTTTCCAGAACTCTGCAGACTCTTTTAGCAAACTTCCTACTTCTTCGCAAACTGTAACCTGTAACAGCCATCCTGTTTTTGCGGCTAATTAGTGCTTTGCATCTTGCAGTGTATCCTCTGTAGTCCTGTTTGTGAAGTCTTCTGCAGACAGTAGTCACTGACACATCCACCACACCTGCCTCCTGAAGAGTGTTTCAGATCTGTTGGATTACTGAGCACACCAGTGCCCTCTTGCTTCTTAATTATGTTACAAACAGTTGATTTTGATAAGCCTAAGGTTTGGACTGTGTCTCTGATTGTTTTTTTTTTTCTTATTTCTCAGCCTCATAATGGCTTCCTTGACTTTCGGCACAATTCTGGTCTTCATGTTGACAAGCGCCAATAACAGACTCCAAATACAATCAAAAGTCTAGAATCAAGATTAGATACTGAAAGCTCTCTTATACCTGCACTAAGGAAGCAATTAAATACACCTGACTAAACTCATTTGGCCCAAACATTATGGTGCCCTGAAATGGGTGGGCTATGTAAAAAAGTGCTGCAATTTCGACATGGTGACACCAAAAAGTATAAAAAAATACCCTTTAATTAAAACTAAGAATCTGCACATTAACCATATGTGAAGTGTTTGATTCCAAATCTAGAATTGTGGAATACACAGCAAAATCAAGAAAAGATATGTCTTTCCCAAACATCTGGGAGGGCACTGTATATTCAAATGATTTATATATTCAAAATACTAAATGTTGAATTTTACTTTGATACATTTTAGGACCAGGGTTTTTGCAGTTTAGTTTGATACATTTGCTTCTGGGGTATTTTGTATCAAAATACATTTTGATGTACTACATGCAAGAGGGACGGGCAACATATTTTCAGCCATACTACAGTGTGCTCTTAATCTGAGAACTGTTGACTCAGTATGAGCTGCAGTCATCTCATGCCTTTCGAACTTGATGTTCTGTTGTGAATGAGAGCAGGAATAAATAAACCTGATTTGGTAAAATGGACACAAATAAGTTAACAAAGTTTAATTGGAAGCAATATCATGCATGCAGTGCCTTGATTTCAGTCATCTGTCTATTTGCCCATCTACTCTAGTGGCAGGCAGCCTGCCCTTGGGTCAGGAATAACCTCACTGTTCACAGCCCTGAACCTATACCTACAGCAGTTTGTTTAAGATGCAAACTTAACATTTAGCGTTCATCCCTTCATCGATTCAAGAGTTTAACTGACCTTAAGAGTTACGCCAAATGGTATCATTCTGCAAATAAGGTGCCCTTTATGAATCCCTGGGGATTTCCACGTCCCAGTGCTGTGCACTTGAGTGCTTCCCTTCTACCAGTTTGCTGTAAAATGTATTCATTAACAGGAGAATAAGCTTAAATACTATACTCCTGTTAAATATAATAGTGACAAATACCAGGGTAGGCCAAAAGTTGTGACTTGCCATTTAAAATTTAGGTGACAAAATGGTAAGACAAAAAATAAAAACATTTCATTGGCATAAAGAGTATTTAGAATTTATTATTCTTTACATGACAGAAGTAGTGTGCCAGAGGGAGTGTGTTCTTTCTCCTATTGGTCATAATCGCAGGGTTGGAGATCATGTGACTGCGAACAGGATCATTGGTATTTGTCAGTGTCAACGCTGGAAGGGATAGCACAGGGCTAAAGGGGTAGGGGGGCTTCACGCACACAGCAAGAGAAGAATAGATTTCAACAGAGTGTGGGAGTTATAGGACTCATGGGCCTCATTGGAATGTTTATCGTGTCCACGGAAACATCAGGATGTGTGTCAAATGGTCACTCTGCTCTGGGTTTGAAAGTCTGTGATTACCTGATTACTGGAGAGATCCCTGCAGTCTACAATGGTGCGTTATGGGGAAGAAGGAGGAAGGGAAGGGGGTGGGAGGGTAGGCAGGTGGGTAAGAGCATGCAGCTTCGAGTGGCTGGCCCTGAACTTCAGGAGGTGAAGATCTTATTTAAATAATACACAGTGACTGTGAATGACGAACGATGATTGTTGTAAAAAAAAAGAAAGAAAAGAAAATCAATTTGCCTCCACAAATTGATTTGCCAAGCGATTTAAAATTCCCCTCACGATACGGATCTCGGAGAACATAAAACACAATGCCGCTAAGTGGTGAGCATGGGGGGCTGAAAAATAGCATTTGCTGTAAAGAATCAAAATGGAGCTCGGTGGAGGATTTCGCCACACTGTGAGGGAGAGGGTTTATCTGAAGGCTGAAATGTAAAATCGCAATGGGAATGCAACACGAAGAAAGGCTCTGATCTTTAGTCTCTCTGTACATGCATTGTGTGCTCTGCGTGGTTTCTCCTCGGTCCGAACGTAAGCCAATTCTGGACATCCTCGAGTGTTTGTTTGCTCCGAGTGTACGGCCTTGGTCTGCCTCTTCGTTGCACACAATGTTGCACATCTTCCCTTGGTGGGGATCAGAATGACCCTAGCATTATAGAGACTGGATTCACCGCAGTAATGTTCTATCTTGTCTAATTACTATTAGTTAGTGCACCTCTACACAGTTCTCCTTTCAGCTTCCGATCCCGATCATTGAAAATACAAACCTTGACCACAATGGTTAAACCCAGCATCAATGCCTAGGGTAAACAGCCACTGGCTTCACTCAAACTCTTTATAGAAACGTCTCTGGTCATACCAAGCAGCAAAAATTAAGTTTGATATGAGACAATATGAGAGAAACATTCTCTAATGCATTAGTTACAGGATTTTTAAAATACGTGGGTAGTTTTGACAAAAAATATCTAATTCAAATACAATTTCAGATGTACTACTTTCAGATGTACAAATAAAATAATTACAGTTGGAGTTCTTAAACATACTCCCTTGCAGGTATGCATCAGCCTGCAATATGTTGATAACAGCCAACCTTTTACAATGACATCAGTAGTTATTACAGTTGCTGAAAAGGCACGAGCACAACAGTGGCAACCTGTCATTGCACCGCTGTTGTTCATAAAATGGAGATGGAATATTGTTTTAAAGCTCTTTAAGCAGATCATTTTACTGTAACAATAAAATAGTGAATGTCTGAAGTGTAGCTGAGAAGCAAGTATGAAAATGGTGCGGAACGAGTGTCTTTGCTCAAACACAAATTGTTTGGATACCATGACAGAAATGTAGAATCAGAACAAAGTATTAAAGAAGCCAGATGAACCAAACACCTGAATTCAGGCTGTGTTTAACCCAAATCTGGCTCAGTGTTAAATGTAATAGCAGCCTTTTCCCCACAGTTTAGTAGTCACTGAATTATTGAATGAAAAAAGTTTAAATTTATCCATACCCCAAAGTTTACTATTGTTTGAATTCAAGCCATTGTTGACTGGATGTTGTTTTTGTCCCAATCACTTTTTTCAGCAGCTCAATCATTGAAGGGAAAGACAAGAAAAACAGCAACATAAAAGGCAAAGGAATAAACAGCTAAATTCTTGAAGATTTTAGACTAAACTTGAAGATGAAATGCAGTGTGCTTGACCTACCAGTATAAGCGACAGACCCTGCCTTGTGCCATTTTTGTATGTTAGTACAGTTTACAAAGAGAATAATGGATTTGCCAAGGAGCAATAAAACCCAAAACAAATTTCTCAATGGACAGTCATGGCTCAACAGACAAGAAAACTATCATGTAGCACAAGGGACCAGGAGTTGACAGTGCATACGTTGATGCCTGAAGACTTGTGTGTTGTGCGGCTTCAGGCCTGTCTTGGGATTGCTGACACTCAAATCTACATCAGTAATAGGCTCTTATTCTGCTGGAGTTCAGTTTTCTTATTGGCATCAGGGCTGCTGTGGCCTCAATTGTGAGCTAAATTTATAATTCTGCATTAATCATTCATGTTTACAGATGCCTGGCGCAGAGTGACCCAGTACATACATATGAATATGAACAAATATAATTTGTGTAATATCTCTAATATTCTCTGATATAGCAACTTAGATGTATAGCTAAGTGAAATAACTTTGGGGAAATATTGAGTGTGGAAGAAAAACCCTTTATTACAGATGAATCTTGATGATATCAATTGATAGTGTTAGTAGAAACCACAGGGCTCTTAAGGCACTGATCTAATGCATGGACGTGTCCAACATGAACTGTAGTCTGGTTTTGAATTTGAACCGTACCAGTGCTGACTCTGGCTGGCAGCCCCCGCATGACGATGCACAATTGGCCCTAGCATCACCCAGGGAAGGGAGGGTTTTAGTTGGCAGGGATTGCAGTCTCATTGGCCACTAGTGACCCCTACTGGTCGATCAGGTGCCCACAGCTCCTCATGAAGTGTCTTCCTCAGACTCATGTCTGTGAAAGCTTGTAGACTGCAGTGTTAGAACTGATAGTGGAGGTTGGTACAGTGAGCACTGCCAATGAATACAATTGGGCATTCCCAAAGCATAATAAAGAAAAGTAACCAGATTCACTTCATGACATCATGACTAACATAAAGACAGCCTGGCAGCCTTCAGGCCCCAAAACTCTCTTGAGCTCTCCAGACCATTATTATTTGACTTTCTGACCAACATTAAGATACTCCTTTCAGGGAAACGAGGATCCTCTGTTTTTAAAATTTAATGAAATGTAATTACTTTTTTTTGAAAGGAGAATGCTTTTATTGCGCCTTGCTGTCAGATTGCATTTGTCGCAATGACTCTTATTTATAAATTATTATTTTTTTGTGGCCCTTCTTGTTTTGCCGTGGTCACGCCAGGCTTCTCGGTTGTATTTTTTCTGCAGTTCATCAATACAAATGTGATTTAATGCTGAGCTGTGTGATAATAAGCCTTTCAGTCACTTGGGCTCCTGGGCTGGGTCCGTAATTAAGGCCTTGGCGGTCGCTCTGATGGCAAATGAAAGAAAATGGCTCTGCTCTCAATCCCGGTGACTGATTGCTGGCTGCTGTTCTCACCTGCAGTTTCGGGCTCATTTGGTATTGTGCACATGATTGCCAGAGTGTGAGTAATTACGACGCCGAGAGATGACATTTTCATGAAGCTTGGGGGACGGGGGGAGAAAGCTCATCAGATTTAAGAAATGCCCGCATTCAAAATGGAGGACGGCACATGAGAGCAAACATGCATCTCGGGTGTCTGAGGTTTTTTTTTTTGGTAGACGTTCTATACCATTACCTTAACCAGAGTCTTGGAGTGGAACACGAAACAATGAAAGTCACAAATGCACATCTGAATTGCATTATTTGAGAAAGGATTTTTGAGTTGTGACTGCCAACCTTAAGTGGCGAATTGTAAATATCTGCAGGCCAGAATGATCAAGTTCAGATGAATCAGAATGCGTTGCAATATCTTTCTTGCAGACTGCATCTTCCTGTCCTCTGGATATACACTGGCAGAAGTAAGGGGTTCTCATTGGGTATTCTCCCCATCTGCCACACCACCTGAATGAATGCCTTTTGACAGTCTGTGTTAAGACAGTCTGTGTCCACCCATTCCAGCACTCACACAAGCGTGCACACTCACATATGCACCAGCATAGATGCCAAGGGGGAGAATTTATATTCATTTCAATTAAAGGGAGAACATTAGATCCTCACAAGGACAAAGCACAAATATAAAATTATAAAAATGTACAAAATATCTAATTTGTCTGTGATTAAGACATGTGGATTAAGGGCCCTATCTTACACCCGGCGCTAACCCAAATGCAAGTGTTTTTGCAATCTTACACCTGGCGCAGGGTTCATTATAGTGCCTAGCGCTCACGTTGTTTAAATACCAAGTGATATTGCGCCCATAGCAAGTGAACTGGGTGGGCTGGTCTTAAGATGAGGTGTGGCCAGGATAATTTTTGGTGTATTGCTACCTTGAGCCAGCAGAAAGCGCTTGCGCTAAAACCCCCACAAACCTGGTCTAAAGTCATGTCGCAGTTGTTTACATGTTATTTTAATGGCGCATATAAGTATAAGCGCGTCTACATAGGCGTGTGCACAACGTGCGTACACCCTCCTCTCTGTTACACCCAGGGGCGCGCACAAGCATGCTAAAAATATCAAGATTACAATGTGAAATATAATAATTGTGTAGGCTATATCAAACAATGCATAATAATAAAAGGGTCCATAGGTCAAAGACCACATACCTGTCCCTCAGAGAAGGGGAATGTTGCATTAAATTGCTTTCAGCCCACTCCATCAACATCCAGGCGATGTGCGATGGTACGTGCAAGGTTACATGTATAGACTATTCGCAATTATCCTGGATCAACCTATGACTCAGCCTATATTTGACAATAATTCCTGTAATCTTCTGGGGGGACAATATTCTGTTACGGGACAATGGCTATCCATTAAACACTTTGCTGATAACAACTATATCAAGCCTAATGCATGAATTGTCATTCAATGTAAAACTCATGACATGAGTTCTGAAAATGCACTTCAGATGTCATTACAATACAGCTGTCTTCATCTAGGCCTACAGATGTATTCATTTTGTTGGACTGCAGAAAGCACTTTGGTTATTTGTAAGAATTTTGCATGCAATGTTGGTGATTTTCTTTGTATTAATGTATTGCTGCTGGATTCTGTGATATTTTTTTGTTTTTTTGTTTACAAGTTTGTTAAAAAAAATATTTAAAAAAACTTAAGAAGGGGGATGTAGTGTATTGGGCTAGGTGGGCACCCGTACTCAGGATGTGACAAGGTCACGGGACAGGGGTAGAGAAAAAAAAAACGGAACGTGAATGTAACGGGGGGACACACAGTAAAGGAGGGACTCATTGATATTCTTAACCTGGTCGTCCTGTCAAGTTCTTATTACAACATACATACATTACATGGTATTTAAGTAAATAGAATGGTTTTGACTGAAAAAAGTTCAAAACCTTGTCAAGTGAATATTGCATTTATTGTTAATCAAATAGACTAGACTACAGTCCCTGGGATTCACTGTGCATAAGGTTTATTCGATAGCCTACGGTTAAAAAACTGAGATTAATTTAAATTTCACCATGTTAACTGAATTTTAACCTTAATATTCGTCCTTCATATTTTTTAATTTACAGTGACCAGGTTTCCATACTCTCAACTTATTAAAACCCCGCTGATTTAATTTGTTATTGTCATGGTTTCTGGCAGCCTGCTGTCATTCTTTCTTCTGACGATATCAGGGCAATCTATCGGATTTTTCTGCCTCTGTTTCGGTGTTTGAATGTCGCCCGGCAATTATTCCTTTCACCTGTTTTGGATTTCCTGCCAGTTATAAATAGCCCAGGACTTCCGCTTTTCCAAGGCTTCGATATTGTCTTTGCTATTTGACAATCGGAGTCGGTAAGGTAAAGGATAGCGGTCTCAACGTTTCTGGTTGTTACACTTAAGAAATGTAGGTAGTCCGGTTAAGAGTTTGGGTAAAGATTTATTTAGTCTTTTTGTTTCCTTTTCTCTCTTTATCCTTTTATATTCCTCTACCTGTTACCTTTTGTTCAGCTCCTTCACGACTAGAGCTGTAGGTAACAGGTTCTATTTCTACTTCATTTCTTTTGCCCTTGTTACACAGGCTTTCTTTTATTTTTCTCTGACCTCCAGTTATACGCCTCTTGTGTGAGAGCATGAGGTTTCTTTGTTGTTTTATTACTCGCGATCGCCGAGTTTGCCCTCTTTTGGGGTTGTTTTGTGTTGGCTTACGCCGGGAGGTTTTGATTCCCATTGTTTTTGTTTAATTTCTCCCTCTACTGCGGAGCTGTCCGCTTAGTGGTGTATTTCTTACGAAATACACTTTCAGATCCCTTGGTTGTGGTGCTTGGTTCTCCGAACCTTACACTCCCCCTTACAGTTATTCCATAACTGAACAGAACGATTTTAAAAAGAACTAAGAGTCTAATTAGAAATGAAAACAAATTTGCAGCACATTACAGAATGAATTCACAATTAATTTGAATCCTATTCTCTGCATGTGCGCTTTAACTTCACGTCCTAAATGCACTTCACACAATGGGTTTAGACCAAGCGCTAAGATCACCAAGATAGAGCCCATAGGGTTCTATCTTGTCGATCTTAGCGCATGATCTAAAAAAGTACATTTTGGGCGTGTCCAACTCCACTTTTGCTTTTCCCTTGTTTTATAATGTCCTGCTTATGGAAATATGACCAACGTGTTTTTACTGTTAGCTTAATTCTTTAAAACCCCACTTTCCCGGGATTCCAGGGACAATGAGAGAGAAAATTATCTTTGGGAAAAATATTAATCCCTATTTCACAATGTAATCTTGATATTTTTATGAATGCTTGTGTGCGCCCCTGTGTGTAACAGACAGGAGGGTGTATGCACGTTGTGCACACGCCTATGTAGATGCACTTATATTGCTCCGTTAAAATAACATTAAAACAACTGCGACATGAATTTGTGGTGGTTTTAGCACAAACGCTTTTTGCTGCCTCCAGATAGCAATATGCCAAAAAATATCCTGGCCACACCGCATCTTAAGATCAACCTGCCCTGTTCACTTGCTGTGGGCGCAAGTTAACTTGGTATTTAAACAACGTGAGCGCTGGACGGTAAAATGACAACTGCGTCGGTCTGAAACTAGCAAAGACACTTGTGTTTGGGTTACCGCCGCTTAGCGCAGGTGTAAGATAGGGCCCATAGAGTTTTAACATTTTTGACTCATTTTTTTTCAATGCTAATCACTCTACACAACCTGCCAGTACATATTATACATCTATTCATTTGGACTTTCTAGTTTACCAGCTAGTTTAATATCTAACACGTAATGCTCAAACCATGTGATTATTTTCTGTGATAGATCCCTCTTTACATTTCTGTTACCATCCATTCTACCTTGACTTTAAACCGGGCCGGCCAGTGGAGGATGGACTACCCCTCTCTAGCCAGGTTCCTCCCGAGATTTCTTCCTATTTGGGAGTTTTTTCTCGCCACCGTTTGAGAGTTTTTCTTCTCACTGGGGAGTGTTTTCCTTGCTTGCTTTTTGGGGGTTCAGGCCTGTTTTTTGCCCAATTTTCCTTCTGTTTCTCTGTAAAGCGTATTTGTGACAGTTCCCTGTAAAAAGCGCGAAACAAATAAAATTTTATAGAATTGAAGGCAAATAAGGCAAGACCCCTAAAATCACCCAACACAGAGCGGATGTGGTAAGGGTAATAAGGGACCAGTTATTACCCTCACCTGTGAATTTAGCCAGTTTTTTCCTATATCGTGGCTTAGAGCCACCCACTGCTGCTTCTGTCAAGAACAGAAACCAGGTTCACTGCAGTTTGATGTATTTAGCTGTCCCTGACTCGTCTCCGGGAGTCACAATTGGTGGGGGGGGGTTGGGGGTTGGGTGCCTGGGAGCTTGATGCGAAGGAAGGGGGTTGTTTTGGGGATGGGGGAGACAAGACAGGCTGCTGCTGCAGTCAGGGTTAACCCCCGTTTCGCCCCATGATTACAGCACTGAGATTACATAAATGCATAATGACATCACCACCTAAATCATGACAGGTCAATGATCACCTTGGCTCGAGAGGCAGTCTCTGTGATCTGAAGGGTGGTGGCATGGTGGAAGTAGATGTGTGTGTGTGTGTGTGTGTGTGTGTGTGTCATGACAGGCAGCAGAAACACCCGAGTGTAGTATTATAACATCTATAGTCTTTTTAAAGATCTAACTAACAACTACCAACATTAATGTAGTGGATGCATGTCGTGGAAACTTGTTTGGACTATGTGTTGAGCCTGCAAGTGCATTATTCTAGTACTGTGTGTCTCCATTGTTTTTGTTGTTTGATGATACTTTTGTATGTGGACAAAATAACACTATTAAAATGTGTGTGTGAGTGATGAGGGAGTGGCAATGGTGAGGGGTGGGGGAACAGAGATAGGGTGTCAGGGGACTTGTATTCACAGTGAGGTTTTAAAAGGAGTGACAAAAAAAGGAGAGGGAATGAGAAATTACAAACTGACAAATAATCGGAGAGATAAGCTGCACCCCCCCCCCCCCCCCCCCCCCCCCCCGCTGCTGCAGACATGAAATCTGGCAGAATTTAGGTCAGGCAGCCCCAGTCATCTCTTATAAAAGTCGTCTCACGGCGTCTCTTATAAAACCTGAGAAAGGGAGAAAATAGGTGGGAAATGCTGTCTGTTTACAGTGTAGCTGCTCGGTGGCTGTGTTTGGTTTCCGTACGCCGGTCTGCCAGCGTTTGCATGGTGGGGCTGTTTACAAACGGCGTACATGGACTCCTGACAAATGCTGTTTACGTTCTTTCAGTAGAGGACAGCGCAGCATTCTCAGGTCAGTGGTGAAAAACAGCAGTTGTTTTTTTATACTATAAGCTCCTTGCACTCAGTGAGAGAAATATTATATTATACTGTGATTGGATTATATATTAGCTAAGGGTTTAATAGAACACGTAAAAGGTATTTTTTTTCATTAGAACTGGTGTCTTTGGTTTTCTTGAAAAGGATAATGCTAGCCTTAAATTGGTACATTGGTAAATTGATTAAATTGGTAATTGGTCAAGTCATGAGAGGAGTCTTTTGGGCCTTTCATTTAGGTGTGATTTTCAGAAAATAAAGTTGAGGTCAGAATAGTTGGTAATATCTGGTAATGTGTCCCATGAGAAATAAGCAGTGCTTGTCCCTTCAGATTTTCAATTGTGTGTCGCGCACTGTCACTCATGTGCACGGCCCATTCAATGACCAGAATTTGTGAGGAACTTGAGACCAGGACACAAGGTTGCCCGTGAAAGCACCGCGAAAGGGGCCGGCGAAAACAAACAGGAACTTGTCCGTCCAGTGCTGGACGAGTGCGGCCTCCTTCGAAAAACCTACGGGGACACCGACCAGAACTCCCACCAATATGAGACAAGCTGTCAAAAGTACTGATGGCCCCGTTAAATAAAAACATAAGTGTGAACTGGGATTGCGCAAAAAAACGATTCAACGTGGGTACTCGAGAAGTGTGGCAAAACTGACGCACCACCTCCCCCAGGCCCCGTCCTACACCCTCTACCTCGCCCTGTCAGAGAGAAACGTTTGTGGCTTTGTTTTGTTTGGAACTGTGGAGTGGCAGACTGCCAGCTATTAGGGGATTTACGGTAGAGCCTCCTCGCTGCGGCGGATGCGCGGTGCTGATTATGAGCGTTGTACAGAGCCCCGGAGGGTCCCTTCATTCTCCCGACACACTTCACTGCTGCCCCATTAACACATCGTCTGTTATCTCCGTACACCACTTTTAATTAGTATCACTGAGCATGAGGCTCTGTGCGAGCGGGAGGGAGGTGTGGGGGATGGTGCAATGGTTCAAAAAGCCCCCCAAAAAATCTGCACCAAAAAAAATCATCCCCGTTTCCTTTCAAAATAGCAAAGAAAAACAGCAGTCCTCTCTCTCTTTTTTGTGCACCAGCTCTCTTTCTTCCCCTCTCACGCTTTCATCTCCTGCTTTCTCTCTGTCACTCTCTCCTCCTCTCCATTCACCATTTTCACAGTTACCATGCTAGAGGAGATAAGCAGTGTTCTTATTCCTGTCTAGGTCGCTGCACCTCTGCCAGAATGTTGAATCTTTAACCCTCTCAGATCTGGCAGACGCCTTTTCTGCTTTCTTCTTCATATAAAAGGGGGGTGGGAAGACTGCTGGGCTCTCTAATCACCACTTTCCTAATTGGGTGTTACTGTACTTTACTTGCAAGGAGGGGGTGTGAGCAGGGGTGGCTGAAGATGAAAAGACCAGCCTTGACAAACCTGTCTGTTCCTCCAAAGGGACATCAGCACTTTACGCATGGCGGCACTTAGTAACAGCTGTTTGGAGCTGACGAGAAAGGGCAGATGGCCGTTTGTTACTGCTGAGCCCCGATTGGTTTATTTTCAGTCAAAGGAAGGACGAATATGAAATCCTGCCATGTCGGAGTTCTGTCGTGGTCTTTGGGGCTTCCTGCTTCTCTCAGACGGCCCTCTGGAGATGGGTCATGCGGGATCTGAGTTAGTGTTGTACCAAAGCTGAACCACAGACAATTCTGTTTCCCTTTTATTGACAAATAATACTGCTTACAGCTTACACAACAAATACAGGAAGAATCCATTTTTATGCACAGCATTATTGTGAATATTCCTCTTGAATCAGAGGTGGGGATATGGGGTGGTGGGGTAGGGTAGAGGGGCTCAAGGGTCAAGGGTAATGGGGTAACACCTCTTAATGGCTGCTAGACTGCTGGCATAGCTCTCTGGTATTTACTGTCAGTACATTCCCACTCTGAATCTGTCTGTGTGTGCTGAAGTTCAGGACATGTTTTAGCATGACAGCTAATGGTAAGGCTGTACTTTTTATTTTTCTATTCCTCCTACAAAACACTTATAGATTACAGGTTAATACTTCCTTTTATTTAGCTCCACAATGTCACTAATGTCCAATACAAATTCAGCTAGCAGGTTAAAATAAAATCCAAATCGAAATAATATTATTGCTACTTCTGCACTAGCTAGTTAGTGGCTAAAACCACCAGGATTGTAAGGCTCATCGCTATGCTCCTGACATGTGTGTAGTTATCAGCCTGGTAAGTGACGCTAGGTTGCTTGGCTCACTTTGGGGATGTGCTCTTCTAATAAATCTATTAAAAATGGCAGTTTTCAAACAAAGGGAACATATTGGCTTCAAAGCAATCTGTATATTAGTAAAGCACAAAGCTATTATCATTCACAGAATGCTAGTGGTCGCAAGTGGGGAACGTAAATATTTAAAAAAGGGAGGGGTGGGCACGGAGTATCTGGGTGTGCGTGTGTGTGTGTGTGTGTGTGCATGTGAAATGAAAAACTGCCCCTGCCAACTAAATCCATTATCAAAAAACTGCACCAATAAGATTGCTGAAAACCTATCACAGAACAGTGAACTAAGTTTTCCAGATGCCATATCTGGAATCAAAGCTACAAGCAAACCAGCTATGTGTAAGCTACAAACTAGATGATAACTTACATGTTTGCCCCTCGCTGACCACTAAACAGAACGCTAAATGAAACTGACATAAATATTAAGGTAACGTACAAATATCTGAAAAAGTATATTTGAAACCAACCAATTTCTTTAAGTAACTTTAAAAAGACATGATTGTTTCTCTTACACCAACAGACTACTGCTAAATCATATCAATTCAGTACACTGAGAAGATATATTGAGTAATAACTTCCAAGCTTTGATGAATGGTCAGGTCTAAAAAGGAATAGAGATAAGTATTAGTTTCAATTCCAAATGCCAAATCTCTGATAGAGCATCTGCAAAACTTTGTTAACTTTACTGGCATTGGCTTTGTGAAATCTGATTAGTGGCAGCAGATTTCTTACAGTGGAATTGGTTGGCACAGTAGCTTTATCGTTTCACACATGCATCCGAGAGACTTTGTGCACACCTCTTCCAATGACTTGTACTTCCTTTTGTTAGTCTATATTGATCTTCTCAGTTAGTACAAGTTCACAGTTAGCATTTTCATTACTTGGAGAAGGGACTTTGCATTCTCTAATACGGCATTACTAAGCAACACTTCCCAGCAGCATTCAGCCAATATACTTGTTAACAGAAGTGGCTGCAGTTGAACATGAATTACGTCAATTTCAATGTATTTCCTGTTTTTCTGTATAGCGTCTCTGTGACAATATCTGTAAAAAGTGTGATACAAATAGGCTACAGTGAATTGAACCAAATTGAATGTCCACTGTGTTACAAAAATAACTCAGAAAGGATGTTTGTTTAGATTGTATGTTCATATTGTGACATTATGTGTCAATGTGCAAATTTGTTATTTTGAGGGTGATCTGTAACCAGGGGTTACGATAATTTGCAATGAGGCAGGGTTTATAGTAAATCACTCCCATCCTCCATATAGCAGGTGCTGCTACTGAATAGCCTATAATTCTGAATAGCCTATAAATTCTGTGGTAACATTCCAAAATTCCATTCACTGGCACGACTATCAGTCAGCTTGAGGAAACATAGATCGTGAATGTTTTTGGAAGTACTGTCTCTTCTGAGCAAAGATTAATTTAGCTTGTTAGCTGAATGAAAAATGATTAGGATTAATAGCCAGTTATAGCTGTACATGTAGATAGCCAGGCACGTATGTTGCTAGCAAATGAACTTTTATGTAGCTATGTTAGCTATGTTAATGTTAGCTGTGGTGGACACTATGATATGCTAAAGTAAGTTAGCTATCTTTAACCTCCAAGTAGCTAGCAAATGCTAGCGAACATGCTATACCAGGGAATTTCTTTCTTTTAATCTAGCTACACTCATTGTGGCTGACATAAATGATTACCAAAATTCTGTAATTCATTAAAATAATGAATAATAAAACCTCTTGAGCAACGGTAAATTGAATTTCATCTGTAATTTCATCATTACTTAAAGCTGGAGTATGCAACTTTCTCAACTGTCGCATTTGTTGACATTTCAAAGTCAACACCCCTTGGCCCTGCCCACAGAGAAAGAGACACACACCCCACCCCACTGCTTCCACAGACCTCGTTGTGAATGTGCAAGTTTTCTAGATACGATTGCAGGATTGCAGACTGGTATAGCTAACATTACAGTAAAAATGTCTGCTACAAGAGTCCAGGTAAAACAACAGAATTCTGTTGTTGTAGAATTGTTGCATCACACTGAGTCCATGTAGCATTAGTCTACTATTCATTATAGATAATTACAATTGGCTGGCAAGCTGAAAGTCCAGGTAAATTAGTGTTGAAACTTTTGACCTACCTGTTGTAGTGAGGTTTGGTCAGTTTTATTCAGAATTAATTAAGTTCAACACTCAATTAGAATTCTATACATCAGTAGTGAAATAACATAGACATGGCAATGGGTTGGAAGAATTACATATGTTTTATTGACTACAACTATGAATATGTGAATAATAGAAACAATAATTGATATAACATGAGGAATATATTCTATGATAATCTTAATCAGAGGAAATGATAATTAAGTGACGGCTAAATATAGAAGCTAACAGTCCTACCATTTACAAAGGTTTGTGTTATGGGTTAATGACAAAGGTTTGTGTTATGGGTTAAATATAGAAGCTAACAGTCCTACCATTTACAAAGGTTTGTGTTATGGGTTAATGACACGCTAAACTAGATTTTGTGGTTAGCTCGTTTTATCAGTCTCATAAATATTAAGTTTTAACTGTGTAAAACTATAAGGTCAGGGAAATTGGCTATTCCCGACCGAAACACGCATAGCAAAACAAAATACAAACAACAGTAGGAACCAGCAGTAAAATAACCTCAACTGGATATTACAGGTTTTATGCTAGCCTATCAATTGATGTCAGTGCTAAATAAAATGCGTTTCAATACTTAACGGTAACAAAGGGAGGCCAGTCCCAATTCCGTAAGTGATGTCAGCTCGTCAGCTGATCCAAGGTCCTGGTAGGTGCGTGGACTCCTGGAGACTTCTTCACCGAAGTCGGGTCGTGACAGGTTTCCAGTCAGGTCGATGTGGACGTGCACAGATCTCCACTTGGGTCCGGCTGCAAGGGAGACAGTAGAGGAATAGTGTCCTCAAAACAGCTGTTGAGAATAAACCAGCTTGATTTATTCTGTGGACGGTGGCAGGCTAACTCTGTCTCGGTGATCAGGCGAGATGCAGGTTGGGAAACGCAGAAGTCCGTCAGGGTTTCAGTGGTGCGTCTGGTAGGCATAAGACAGCGTCTTTACAATCATAGCGACGTTGGTAAAGTTACATGGGTTTTTATGGTCAAAATCCCTTTGATCCCAATTGGTAGATGGCTTTAGGGCACTCATACAACAGATTGGCTCATTCCCTTGGAACCAATAATGAAACATAGATGGACCAGCTATTTGCAATCACCTCAGGGTGTGTGTGTGTGTGTGTGTGTTAAATTGGGATCTCCCCTCTCCTTCTCAAAAGACGGGGGGTGTTCCTGCCCAAACTGGCGCCTGATCGATCAAGCAGTCTATGTTAATCCCAGAGTCACATGAAGAAGGGGACAGACATTCCATCGTGCCTCAGTTGAGGAGTGTTAATTGTGAGCGACTCCGCAGAGGGCCCAGTCTCATAATCAGAAAGCCAGAGTCCCAAAATGTCCCTGTGTAATCATTACACTGTCCAGTAGAATATGGGGGCTCCACGTCTGTCTTTAAACGAATCTGCTCCTGAACATCTTGCCACCTTCTAAAATGAGCACCTGTGTTTACGAGCGAGCTTTATCCAATTCCCTTTTGCGTGAAATAGCGCTGGTGTAATGGGGCGCTTCAGACATTTCTAGCTGGTGAACTGGCAAGGTCAATCTTATGGTTGATTGGTTTGTGACGTGAACCGGCTTATCTCTTCAATTGGTTTATGTAATAAGCCACTTTGTTTTGAAAACAAAATTCAGGCCGAATCACTGGTTTTAGAATGCAGAATTTGATGTTATAAACAGTGTATGGTGCTGGATTTCTCTCACAACAGTTCTTTCTATAATTGCTACCAACTAAGCATGACCGTTCCCTGATATGTTTCACAAAGAAAAGTCTCTTAAATGACATACATAATACTTTAATTATACATAATAAATACATAATGTACGTTTAATTTACTTCTGTGTATGTAATAGCTAGCGAAAGATATAGCTAGCTAACTCTATCTCTCACTAGCAATCTAGCCTATCTATCTATCTCTCCGGCTAGCTAGCTAGCGATCTATCTAGCTCTCTCTCTAGCGATCTGTGTAGCTCCCTCATTAGCTAGCTAGCAATCTATTTCTCTTGCTAGCTTGTGATCTCTGTAGCTTGCTACATCTTTTACTAGCTAATACATAGCTACATAAAAGTAAGAGTTTGACCAAACCTCAGATTTTCCTTTCGATGGGTGTTGCCTTGCTTCATACTCCTTCATACTCCCTCGACAATAACTTTGAGACTGCCTCTGAGACATATTATGTCTCATGCAATCACGTAGCTTAGTTTACTAGCTTGCCTTAACTAACTGCCATCCATCTCATGCGGTGCTTTGCACCAGCTACAAACCATATGCAAAAGGTCTCTACAAATCATGTATGATCATATTTGCAAAGTTTTATAAAAATCAAATATGTTGATTACTATTATAATATATATTTGTATACAATTCTTAAAAATCTCTCAATGTTTTTCATAGGGAGTACCATGTACAGATCCTTTCCAAAAAAATGTAATATCTTGGAAAAGTTGTTTTTTTTCCATAATTCCATTCAAAAAGTGAAACTTTCATAGATTATAGATTCATTACACACAAAGTGAAATATTTCTAGCCTTTATTTGTTTCATTGTCCATAATTTTGGCTTACAGCTCCAGAAAACCCCCAAAACAGTATTTCAAGAAATTAGAATAGTGTGTCGAAAATCAGCATTTACAGCATTTCAGAGAATGAGTGGAGTGGCTTGACTCAAGGAATCCGACAGTTGTAGCCCATGTCCCGGATACGTCTGTACGTGGTGGTTTTTGAAGCACTGACTCCAGCCTCAGTCCACTCCCTCTGCATCTCCGCCAAATTTTGGAATCGTCTTTGCTTGACAATCCGCTGAAGCCTACGGTCATCTCTTTTGCTTGTGCACCTTCTCCTGCCACATTTTTCCCTTCCACTAAACTTTATATTGATATGCTTGGACACTGCACTCTGTGAACAGCCAGCCTCCTTAGCGATGACATTTTGTGGCTTACCCATCTTCTGGAGGGTGTCAATGATGGTCTTCTGGCCAATTGTCAAGTCTGCAGTCTTCCCCATACTGAACCAAACTGAGATAAACTTTGCAGGCGTTTTGAGTAAATTAGATGATAGTGTGACACTCAGTCGAAAACATTCATTCTCTGAAATAACTGAA
This sequence comes from Synaphobranchus kaupii, assembly GCA_029718625.1. NCBI lineage: Eukaryota > Metazoa > Chordata > Actinopteri > Anguilliformes > Synaphobranchidae > Synaphobranchus > Synaphobranchus kaupii. Next base: position 3,090,488 of record CM056382.1, read on the forward strand.
GTAAATGCTGATTTTCGACACACTATTCTAATTTCTTGAAATACTGTTTTGGGGGGTTTTCTGGAGCTGTAAGCCAAAATTATGAAAAATGAAACAAATAAAGGCTAGAAATATTTCACTTTGTGTGTAATGAATCTATAATCTATGAAAGTTTCACTTTTTGAATGGAATTATGGAAAAAAAAAAACTTTTCCATGATATTCTAATTTTTTGGAAAGGATCTGTATGTTAGGGAACTATTCTGAAAGTATAGTCTGAAATGTATATGATAGTTCTCTACCATATATTTATTTTATAAGTTTTATAGCATATGTGATTTCTATAGGAAGTGATTTCTATTTTTACAGACCTTTTGCATACAGGTGGGTCCGACCTTTTTACTGTCTGGGCCCGACCTGAACCGAATTATGGTCCGAACCTAATTCTTTTTTTTCAGGCTTGGTGAAATTACAAACTCTAAAGCACAGTGCCCGATTCAGTAAATCACATAATCTTTCAGATAGCAAGGCATAATGAGATGCACTTGATTGGACTCAATTAGATTTGATCAATCAAAAAAAAAAGGATTCTGTCCAGACAGAATAAAAGAGGGTATCTGCTTAGTTTTCTACCCTTTCTTAAGTTTTGAGAACATACAACCTTTGCCCCTCACAGGGAACTACAGAGTAGAGCAGTGGTTCCAACCCTCTTCCAGGAGATCTGATATTGAAATGAAAACCTACAGAATGGTAGATCTCCAGGAACAGGGTTGGGGACCACTGCAGTAGAGCACTTGTGATCAGCACCTGAATTGCTTCAATAGTCTGGTTCGTAGTTGGAGAACGTACTTTGACTTATGGTAGTGAAAAAAAATGCTTTGCACTTTCAGCTTTATTTTTGGATTTATTTTAGATATTAATATATAAGGAATTGAGTCTATCATATCAAATCATCACTGGTCATGTCGTTTATGATTGCTGAAAAGCTTACGCTGTGACCCTGTGCCAAATCAACCACGTTTGTATGGGGTAGGTGCTTGGAAAAAGGATTTATCGCACTTGGACTTCAAGGACCTGCACTGCCATTGCTTGCACATGACATGATCAAGGAATAATGGCAGTGTGGCCATTAATATTTGCAGTCTTCCTGATCAATGGTTCTTAACTGGGATGGATGTCAGTGTGGGGGTATTAGTAATAATTATTCTGAAATGGTAGCTGTGTAGGTTGTGGCTCTAATGAGCTGTCTGTGTATGTATGGGTGTGGGTGGGGGAAGCCTAATATAATCATAATCATATTATTAGTAGTAGTGTTATTCTGATTATTATTTTAATAATTGTGAGGGTGGAATCCAATGTTGACTGTAAAGTTATGAATTGTCTTGGAGAAAGATTTACAATGGCAGTTAACACAAATGTCACTATGACTAGATGTGGTTTCAAGTTTTCCATTACACTATATATTCCACTATTGGTACCAATTATTTTAATTTCTTTGGTTCTACCCATATTTCTCTTTTTTTCATTGGTGTAGCCTGCAATGACAGTCCACTACATAGTTATGTAGCCCCCAGGTTCAACACTGTTTCATCGGCCACTGTGACAACCACTCATCTGGCTGCATGTTAGGTTCTGTATCTTTCTCTTTGCATGTGCTGGTAGTCAGAGTTTACCAGTGCAAATTGGCTGAACTTGTGGGTGTGCTGGCTTGGGGTTTAAGAGGGCTGCTTTCTGTCCTATTTTTCCTCTTGCTCCTGACCTGCAACCCTAAGCAATCAAGTTTTGCACTTTTGGGTTGCTGTTAATGCTTAAATCCCTACACCACGATTTGCACTCATCTATGAATGGCTTCACACCCCTGAAATATCCTGCTTATACATCCTATGCTTGCATATTATACTTTTTAGTATAGACTTAGTTTAATAAACTATATTTGACCTTTGGTTTTGTGTATGGTCGCCCCTTCTTATTACAAACAAGAGCCAATTTGTAACACTTCTATGGGGGTATTGTTGTCTCTAAAATGCACAAATAAATAGGATGTAACTAATTCACAAGTAAATGCAACTGATCCACACATAAATGTAACCAATTCACAAATACATGCAACTGAATCACAAATATGTTTTTGCATTCACAAACAAATTTCTCTGTGATGGATTGGCGACCTGTCCAGGGGTGTATTCCTACATCAATAACTAAAAAGAATAGAATACCCACTCCATGTGATTTGTGTGAATAGGCCTAGGCTAATGACTTTAATTACATAGCTGCCTCTTGTATTAAATCCTAAGGATTCAGCTAAATAGCTGAATAACTGCATTGATAATGCAAAACAAGGTTTGCCTAAATTTGATTCCACCTTAAAAAGTGTAACAGAAATGTAGCGTACTATTTTCATGATAGTTTTTTTTGTACAAGCAGTAGCAGTTGCTCATGCAAATCATATAGGCCTAGGCTAGGCTATGTCACAGGCAACATTATTAGGCTCCTTAACATAAATATATTAAATCAGCTATGAATAGCATTAACAAATGTGTATCTTTCAGAGCTTAATTTCAGATTTCATAAGAAATTATATGAGAAGTTGTTGTCAAAGTTAACAGACATATAAATGTAGGCATACCATGACATACTGTATACAGTATGACATCTTGGTACATTATTAAAACTTAGCCTATTAATGCTTAAAAACACATAGGCCTATCAAGTGAGGAAATAAAGGGCTACGTCAAAGTATAAAGCGTATATAGGAACTGGAAAAGGTGGGAGGGGCCCTTAGAGTATATATAATATATAATATATCAGTGAGGCCAACCTATGGGGAATACATTCAAACCAGGACATTTTGCGCTGATCTCACATGCGCAGTTGTGTCCTTGGCCTTGGAGTCACATGTACAGCCAGGGTGCCGCAGAAAGTGATGTGGAGACGACTACATCAAAGCCAAAGAGTATGTAAGCGCACAAAAATATGACGTAGGCCAGAATAAATGATAATAAAAAATGTATATCTATGGAAGGCCTGAAGGGTAAGGTGGAAAAAAAACATTTGAGGAAAAATAAAATTGGCACAATTGTTAAGATATTTTTTTATGTTGTTAAAAACAATTACTTTTTTTTTTTTTAAACGACATATTAAGTCATTTTAACGACTTAGTATGTAGTTTAAACGACATAATTGTTTTTAACAAAATTTTAAAAAATCTTAACAATTGTGCCAATTAAATTTTTTTTTTTCCTCCTCAAATTTTTTTTTCCGCCTTGCCCTTCAGGGCTTCTGTACATACATATCTTTGTCTGTGGTAAGAAAAAAATATTTGACCACAGAAAAATAAGAAATTTTAACATCAATATATGACTGGAAGTATTTTTTTAACATCAATATATGACTGGAAGTATTTTTTTAACATCAATATATGACTGGAAGTATTTTTTTAACATCAATATATGACTGGAAGTATTTGTTTTGCTGTCAAAAATGAATGGAGCCCAATGGAGAAACTGGCAAATTGCAGACATTATATCCGTGGCTGAGGCTGAGCCGAAAGCTGGTCTCTTGGGGAGAACTATAGCCTACATGGATTCTCATTTATGCCAGCCTTGTTCCGTGAGAAGTTGGTTGGCCTTCAAACATGCAAAGTGAGACCAATTGAATTATCATTTCCTTTTTGTCATCAATCATGCGATTATAAGAAGTTATTTCAAAAGTACACATTTGATGGTTTCCATTTTCATTATGAAAGGGTTGAGTCATGTATATATGGAAAATGAAAAGTTAAATGGACTTTGTATTTAAATTTTAAACTTGAAAATGAAAATGCAAACTGGGCTTTTGCATTTGAATTATGTCATGATTTTTGCACACATTGAATGAAAACGAAATACACTTGCCGATTTGCATTTTAATTTGAAATATGACCGGACATCATCATTTTTACTTTTCGTCTCATGACTCTAAAATATTGGACTCTGGAAGCAAGCCTCCCACCAAGAATCAACAAAAACTTTGTTTAACAGTATTCAGATTTATTCTGTGGCTGCGTATTCACTTTTGAACCACTTATAAAGAACATCTTCTAGGTTCCCAAATTGGAACTCTGAGTGTCCTTGAAGTAGTACCAAGTGGCCCTCAGTAAATTGAAATTTAAAAATAATTTTCAGATTTAATCATTTTCCAGATTTTCTTGAGACTTTTCACATACCTGGTAATATTGTTGTCATTTTCATGTGACTAAGTTTAGCTAAATTTACTTTGAAATGAAATAACAATTTAATCATGCTGCAAGTACATATACACTTCATTGCAACATGTAGTTGGCATTGGATAAAGGTTTTTGACCATTTTATTGTCCTCAACAACAGGGTGGTCATTATAGGGGGCCTCTGGATAAAGGTTAATGAACCCCTGCTCTTGTATGACAAGTACTTATTTTTAGTGGTTTTCATTTGCATTGTTAGCACTAACTGTATGGCTGTATATTTGAATATGTCTGTCTCTGTCTGTGTGTCTGTTTGGAGATTAAGCTTTATTGTAATTGGCATTCACATGTGCCTGGAGCTACAGATGGATGAGGAAATGAAAGATGAGCCATGTGAAGCACAGGGAGCAAGGGCAGGGCTGGTCATACCAAATGTCACATTGTGTATAATGTACACCAAATGCGGAATGAATTGGATTTCCTTCCCCTGTGATAGCTGCTTGTCATTTTCTGAAATAGTCTTGGTGAGGGGGGTAATTAGCTTGATCTATCATATTTTAAAAGAAGTGTGAACAAATATGCCTAATGATCCATGTTACCCTCAGTGATTTTTTCATTTCCTCAACCTCTTCTGTAGGATGGATTCGAGGAGCAGAAGAGAGAGATGATGGAGATGGAATCTTTAGACACGGCACCAGCATCTAACTTGAGAGCAGCTCCAAGCAGCTTTTAAATTACGTGCGCACATGCTGTTCTGTGTACACACACTTTGCTGACAGATCTCAACCTTCCTTTTGTTTGCAGAAAATGAATTCGGAAGAGAAGTGGTGAACCATTCGCTTTTTGGAGTACTAACAGCCACTGGAGTTGCGGGGGGCCTAGGAGGAACAAACGGTCTAGACCAAAGAGAAATCACACCCCAAAAAACTATTTCAGGTATGGCTTACCTCAATATAGCTCTCTACCACCTCTCTCTTTCTCTCTCTTTCTCACACACACACACACACACACACACACCACACACACACACACACACACACACACACACACACACACACACACACACACACACACAAATGCTGTCACCTCATGAGATGTTATCACCTGGTCCTTCACATCAGTTTGGATGCCCTTCAAGAAGATTTGCTGTAGTGTTTCTTGGTCATACAGATGATTCATTGTGTAAAAATCTATTTGCAGTAAAATTTGATAATGCATACTCAGTTTCATTGGTTGCATTTGCCTGCCTGTCATGAACAGGAATACTAATTCATGTTTGCAAGCATGGAAGCCACACATACAGTCTATAAAAACTTCAAAGTGACACAAAGAAAAGCAGGTAACCATGCGATGTGTGCGTGTGCACGTGTGCTTGCATACGTGTGTCAGACCGTTGTTATTAACAATCTGGAGGTATTTATTCAAGAAACTTATTTTGTTTTGAATATTGGTGAAAATATTCAAGACAAAATTATTTTTTGTATGACTGTGTATTTTTGGTGAGTAACATTGTTTGTGGAGAACTGTCAGGAGAAGGAGTGGTTTCAAATTTTACCAGTGAGTAAAGAATACCATGTTGACCAATATATACCAACAGTAATATTTTTCTATTGAGGCAACATCTTTTGAATTATTGATATAAGACAGTGATTGACAGGGAATGATAACGTCACACCCATTAAAGGGTTTTTGATGCTTTGTACTACAGAGGCCTTTTCATAATACTAATGTTATATAATATATAATATTGTGCAGGTTTGCATTTAATTTAATTCAGAGAATTAAATATTCTGCAAACACACAAAAATGTCTGTGCTTCTCCAGTACTTAAATGTAAAGCAAATCTAAACGTTAATCTCAGAGTGCTGACCTTGTTGTTAAATTTCTATCACATCACAGACCTTGTTTTGCTGACTGCTGTTAGCATTGTGATCCGTGGGGCTTCTCTGTTTAATAAAATCTAGAGAACCATAACCATGACCATCTGCATATTGGCATATAACTATCCTATGATTTAGGCCCAATATTAGGCCAGAGTGTAGTATTACTCATGAATCCTTTTTAAGCAGCCCGCTCCTCGTCTGTCCATTTTGATAGTGTCCAATGTGCTGGAACAGTGCTGTGTCAGATTCAGTTGTTGTTTGCCTGTTTTTTCCAATTTAAAAAAATGTATGTTTCTTAGCTTAATAGAAGATGTGCTGAGGCTCACTCTATTCTATTGCTCAGCGAAACATAGCAACAGCCCTATAATGGGAATCACGGGAGTATATGTAGCGGCATTCAGAAATGTCAATGAGAACATGAACATCCACCACAGAAGCTGACATCACCTGAAGCGTCAATAAGAGTGTGATTTGTATCTTTGGCTGGGTACTTTTGGTCTTTAGATGGGTGGGCTTGTAGTATCTCTTGTACCATGACTGGCAAGGGCCATGACAGGCCTTCCCCTGTTACACATGGTGAACAGATGCTGTGGACGGGTGGCAGGAGGCACAGATAAGGAAGGGCCGGGTCTTCCCCTGTGAACGGTGCCTGATCGGTCTCTGTCATCACAGTTGGATTTTCCCCCTTAGCAGTGTAATTTTTCCTCCAGAATTCCCAATGGCACCAGACCAGGTGTGTCCGCCCCCTCACTAGCGCAAGAGCAAATGTGATGCCTCAAAAAACATGCCGTGCAAGATGAGTTGGGTTGAGATTCGCTAGGTTCATTTTGACACAGTGTATTCATACAGTGTTGTTCTTACAGGAGATCAGTGAATAGCAACTGCCATCCAATGCAATGACCCATTCTCTGTGCTTAGCTCCACTCATCTCTACCAAGTAAATTGGTTAGCACCAGAATGGGGCATCAACATCATGGACCTGTTTATACATAGTGTGACCTGTTCATCATGGACCTGTTTTTTGGTTGCAGTGATCATTGTGATTTGATCCCTTCATCCCATTCTGAGCTGTCACCACTTGAGGGCATGTTCTTTAAGATACCAAAGTTCAGGCCTAAACATCACATCCCGATAATGAATCAGAGCAAATCCTGATCCAAATCCCAAAGCCATTGATTTGGATGTGACTTTGTAAACCTCTCAACCCAAATGGGCCTTTGAAAAAGCCGTAGACACAAGTATTTCTCAGGAACCCCACATGCCGTACAGAGGCGCAAGACGCTTGACCGATGGCAGTCCCTAGAGCTTCTCAGAGTCACAGACAGCATTCAGTCCTTGTCACATCCATGTAAAAGCAAAAAAAATGCAACTGGGCCGATTTCTTGAACACATGACAAGTTCAGTCGGGGACAAGCCTGTGATCCATCCTTCATTTGCCAGCCAACGAGTTTCACACTAATCTCTCACCCCAGTGGCTGTGGATCACTCCGCCAAAAATCCATTTTAGATCATGAGCGGGTTTTTCCTTTATCTCTCATTTCTGAGACAGCCCAATTTATATTCCTGCAGGTTTACAAGAAAACAACCCAAATAAAAAAAGAAAAAAGCACTTTGTTCAAGGGAGGCTGTTGCCGAGTCTTGGTTTGTCATTAGAAAAGGCATCTGACAGTCATCGGAATAGGACTTAATGAGGCTGCAATGGCAACACGCAAGGCCCATTCCCATTAGGGACGATGCCGCAGCCTCACCGTTTGCAGCAGTAAGCCCCACTTGGCTGCAGCAGCTGACGCTGTGACCTAATTCCAGCTCCCTAAATTAGTTATAGATACGCGATTCCGCCTGGCCATCATCATCAGAAGGCTATACAATCTGGCCGCTTTGTTTCTTTTCAACTTCTTTTATATCCAGACCCATGATATTCTAGACCAATACCAAGTAGTTGTACTCACTGTAGGCTATTGATTATATCTGATGTTTGCCATGTTTTGCCACGTATGTTATTTTTAAAAATATAGTATTATGTTAAAGGCTATAGATACAACATTTTTATGTAGATGAAGAATAAAGTACTGTTTTCCCTAAAAAAAATACTGATTATGAATTTATTAAAACTTTTACTGGACGTAAAAGTGTGGTGTTTATCTCTGTCTAAGATGTCAGAGTTTGGTTCCCACCTCTAACAAAGCTCCTGAGCCAGTAGTATTACGACGTTGGTACCACACCCATCTCTGTATCATGAGCACAGAACTATATGTGATCATGAGTCTCAGTTGGTTGCCATTTAGCTTGTCCGACAGCACCGCCGAAGCCCTCAACCAGCAGTAACGCAGCGTTAGACCCAAGAAACCCCGGTACCCGTCCCAAGTCCTTAATGACAAGAACCTGATTGAGATGAAGTGGAACATTGGTTCGGCATTTGGTCGTTGTAAAGAATTGCAAGGCTTGAGAAGCAACACGGAGATCTTTTCTTCTCGACCGGTAAGCATTAGCTAACTATCAGATATATGATATAACGTTAGCTATTTTCTTCCTTGTTAAGCTGGAGTTCGGACCGTAAAACAGGCAAGAAACTTCCTCAGTTTTGAACAGCTACTGGTTGCTTCGAGCAACAGCCAGGGTTTCCAGCTAAATGGCACCTCAAAACTAGCCCAAAATATATTTTTAACCGAAACCAACGTATTTTAAGTAGCAATTAATATTTCTTTTACTTTTTAAAAATGTGTGTTTTGCGACTTTTAATTTTTACCCGCGACTGCACTTTGATAGTGCACTTTGGCTGTAAAACCGCGCACATGGCAGCACTGGCACAGCAGTTAAGCATTTGTTGTTATGAAATGCAATCTCCATATGAGACACTAGATGGGGTAAAAAGCTGTATCTATAGCCTTTAAATGGTTGTGTTTCTAAATGTTGATTCAATTCAAGGTAGATTTTTCTGCTTCTGGTGAAGATATTTTCATATCTTTACTTTAGATCTGCTTTTGGATTTAGCTGTTTTATTGCCGGCTTTCGATTTAAGTTAAACAATTAAACTGTTGGGGGTTTTGTGCTTAGAATAATTCCCCTTGTCGCAACCTAATTGTGAAGAACACCCTCTCTAAGGACGTTCTCGATGGACTGTCCACTTGATTCAGTGTGAGATCACTCTTGTATCATGAATAGCAAGAGAAGCGATTATGAAATGTTACTTTTCTTAAAAAGCAATAGGGAAGCTCCAGGGTTGGGTTTAATTAACTGAATTATTAATGGCGCAACCCCCCCCCCCCCCCCCCCCACACACACACACACTCTGTCCATTCACTTTCTTCTCCCCAGTTCAGTCAGAGACTGCCTCACATGTGTCGCATCAGAACAAGGATACAGGCCCCGCGCACACAGATGTACATCAGCAGCAGCGGTAATGGCGAGAAGGAAAAAAAAAACATGTGAAGCCTTGTGTCGACGTGGCTTTGCACTCCGGGGGAAATCCAGCAAGACACAAGAAGATGAAAAGGCTGAAGATGTTGTTCTGCTTTCGGCTCCTGTGCTGAGCTCCACATCCCGGGCCTGCCCTTAGTGCTGCTGCAAAGCTAAAACGACGTTGCCGCTCAAACGCCTTACTCGTCTTTTTGTTTCTCATGATGACAGAAGCTGTTCTGCTGATTATGCCATTAACAGCCATGCTAAATATTACAGACTAGTCTGGGTTATCTGTGCCTTCGTGATGATTATTTGACCCAATCAACACAAAATGATAGACCAGTTTGATTATTCATGGCTCCAGCAGCTTCACTGTTCTTTTTATTTTTTTGCGATTGGTCATGTCTAAAAATACATCTGCACTGTCTGATTTTGTGATGATAATAACAGGACATGTAGATGAAACACTTAAAACACATGTAGATTAAATCTAATCTCATTCATCAGATGCTGCTGTACTATTTTATGGTTCCATTCCTGGTACAAAATCTTTACTTTCCTGGAATTTAGGGTTAAACAAAATATTAAACTAGCAATTTATTCACAGATAATGATAATAATCAATCAGTTTAATGATATTTGTATAAGGTTCTAAATAAAACTGAATGTATGCATATACAATAATCTTCCTCATGCAAAAATCAGTTAATCTGAACATTTTTATTCAGTGTTATTTTCCAAAAACAAACCCGCAATCTGTGAACCCTAATTCATTACAGCACATTATGTCATATCATCCCTGTAAAAAATAAATATTTTATGCTCCCTTACTGTGATACTTACCTATTCTTACTAAAAATTATGGGATATTGGAATTTCTTTTGTGTGACTTCTTATTGTTATTATGAAAGTGAGAATCAGACTGAGTAATGATGAGAGTTGGCTAGTACTTTCTTAACTGTCTCTTGCCCTTGCATAGGGACCCAACAACTGAAATCCCCCTTCAATAAACCATTCCATTGGGGTGTGTTTCAGGCCCATGCACTTTTGTCCTTCACTTCTGAAGACAAAACAGCCTCAAGAAGTGTAATAACTATCATGTAGGAATGTATAGTTATATTCATAGTTATGCATCCATGCCTGCAATTCTGTACTGAAAATAAGTGCTTTGGAAAACATGGTCCTCTTTTCTCTGTCAGAATAGTCGGCAATTATTCTGAATGGACCAAACAAAAGAAAAATGGGACATATTGAAAATGGACATACTGTCACAGCATGATGAAGGTACCCAGCCTCTTTAATATGCAGCAGGCATACTGTCCATCTCCTGCGTCGTCCCACGCCTCTGTTTTCACTTTGGCGCCAAATGTCGTGGTCTGAAGCGGGCATCAGGAGGGAGGCATGCCACCACTGGGGGAGACTGATAAGTTGTTAGCTTTTTCCGAGGTAAAATTTCTGTTGATCACCATGGAAACCCAATGGCTCAAGTATACCAGCCTTTTTTTTCTCCCAAACTCTCTGCTGTTTGTACAGCTAATAAGAGAGATTTATTACATATTGTTCACTTTGATCATTTATTTTCACATTTGAAACATTTATGGCCTTCATAAAAAATGTCTTGGTTTACTCTATTAGGCTTGAAGTTTAAGCACAGCGTTAATAAATTATGTCTAATAAACCAGACATCTAAACTCTACTACACCATGATAGTCAAACTTCCCCCAGGGGGAATATTATCCAGGATAAGATGTCCTCTGCCCTTAAGTTTAAAATCATGTGCAGACTTTAGATAGCATAGATTGTGCAGCTCCTGCATATGGATTTGTGACTTTATGAGTGGCAAAATGTTCAGCTGTCCTATTCAATATTGACGGGAAGAACTTCTTCAATTACTATATTGCAATGCATAATATGTTTTTATATTTTTTGAATCCTAGTATTTATGATGGTGAATCAAGTTAAGGTGAGGTGCACATTTTTGGAAGTCCTGTAGCAATGGAAGTCCTGTAGCAATGGACAATGGAAGTCCTGTAGCAATGGAAGTCCTGTAGCAATGGAAGTCCTGTAGCAATGTTCTGAATTATCTGAAGGCGTATGATAGCACTCACAGGACGACAGGCCCAGACAGAGCTACAGTAGTCCCAAGTGGGATAGTACAAAAGCCTGGACTGGGAGTTGAACAGACAGTAAGAAATGGATATGTCCTTCTAATGCAGTAGGAAGATTAACTGCAGCATCAGGTCTCCAAGGGGGATGTGATCTATGAAAGAGCTCTTCTTATTAAGAGTAATAGAGTGTTTTTTTAGGAGGGGAACCACCAAGAGATACTGAGAGATGGTGCAGAAGTGGGGTCTGGCCAAAAGCATATTGCAGGTCTGAGAGACTGGGACGATGATGATGCTTTTGAACTTTCAAGCACAAATCTCCGCTAGGCAAGCAATAATGCTGTAGAACTGTGAGTCAGGGAATGGGAGAGAGAAGGATAAAAATATTTTCATCAGTGGTGTGTAAAAGGAGTACAGAAAGGGGCCAAGCATGACCCCTGATGAACTCTGCTTTTAAAACCCCATTTCACACACCAAACTTGGGGTTAGCAGTTGGCACGGGATATTGAACAATCCACATCAATCCACATTTGACCCATTTACATCACAGTATGGTCACAGGTCAGTACCAGGTCCTCGCCATTCACACAAGACTCTCGTAAACGTCACTACTGAACATGGTTGTTGCATTTCTATGTCATTAAAGGCGGACGTAGTCAGCTTGCTTGAAGTCCAATTTTTTCCCTGCTAATACAGCTAGGTTGGTATGGTAGCCAGCTGGCTAACATACAATGTAGTTTGCCATTATGCTGGCTTAACCCACTATGTTAACTCCTGAATCGATAGCCAAATGATGTACTCAAAACTGTGTTTATTTAAAAACTGTCACAAAAGTTTTAAGTAACACATTATTATTATAAAGGCTATTTAATATTCACCATTACATATTTACCTGTTGCAACTGAGCAATCCTCTTCTTGTGAATCTAGCTTGCTGAGAATCTACCTAGCCAGTGTTGCCATGTCCACAGTTTTCATGCAAAATTGGGCTATTTTCAAAGTGCAGTCACGGGTAAAAAAGAAAAGTCGCGGGTTGCGGTTTTTGGGCCTATTTTTAAGTATGTGGCTATTTATTTGCCGGTTTTACAGAATGGCAAGCAAATAACAATTTATTAATCTACACAAACATCTGTACAAAAAATAAAAACAAAATCACATGTAATCATTATTCACCAATCATATGACTGCAAACTTCTGCTAAATGTCGCCTCTACGTCAATTTTTGATTGACATCTTGCTCCGATACAACATTTTAGTTGACAGCGGGAAAAACTTTTGCTGCAAGTTCCTAAGTTTCTTCTGGAGATTGTTAAAAGGTGTTGTTGAGGAACTTGCAAAACAGACACATGCTCTCCTGAACGTCTCTGTTATTTTTTATTTCATTCCCAAGCCGTAGACAAACTTGGAAAATTGGGTAAAACTTTGTGGATGACCACACTAGCAGCTTAATGTCAATACCTTACAGATACAGTGAAGAAAAAGCCTGCACACAAAACTGCATTTCATCTGACGAAGATCCAGTTCAGATAGAAACATAGTCTGTCTACGAGTAAATGGTGAAACGCAGTTTTGTGTGCGGGTTTATTTTTCTTCACTGCATTTATTCTTCATTAGGCTACGTTATGCTGCTTGGATGTGTGTGCATATTCTCTCAATAGGATAGCCTACTGTAGACAGACACACATAGCCTACATTTGCCTAAAGGTAAGCTAACTGAGCTAACGTTATATGTTGCCTATTAATCACATCAGATAACAAATATAACCTGATATATTAGCTGTAGTGAAATTAATGATTTAAATCAAATGCAATTTTAGCAATAGGCCTACAGCAGACAGGCTTTTATTAGCTGGAAATGAAATGCTTAGCCTGTGAGCGAAGGGAAAACCTAGTAGGCTAAAATAATATGAGAAATAATAAAATAAGATGGATAAGAAAGGAATTATAAATAGCTACAGCTGCCAGAATAGTTAACATTAGATATTGAACATGATTAGCTAGCTATGTTCAATCTCCCACAATGGTGTAGCGTAGGCCTATTAGCTATTATATAACTAAACAGGGGGGCTGGTTTGTTGCCTGTGCCATAGTTCATAACTTCTTAACTAAATAATTTAATACGATGTTAATGGCTCACATTTGTTTTTGATTATAGCATAGGCTAGGATTTCTGACAAACATGTTAGCTACAGCAGGATATGGTCTATTCAAGTTGCTACTTAGGCTATGAAGTATTAAATGAATGAACTTGTTAAAATTATTATTACATTATTTTTTAATGAATAGCCTACATATAAATAAAAACAAAAGTTTATTGAATGTCTACATGATAATCAAATAAGCTCTTTGCTGCTACATCATTTAGGCTACTATAAATAGGCCTACAAACTAGTATTTCATCTCATTGTTATTGTAATTAGAAAAAAATTTAGATTTTTTCTTTAAAATACGTTGGTTTCGGTTAAAGAAATATTTTGCACTAGTTTTGAGTAGACATTTAGCTGGAAAGTCTTGCAACTCTAGCAACCCTGTACCTAGCAGAAATAAATTTAAAAAACCGTTCCGTTGTTGTTTCCATCATTTATATAAAGGTTTCAGAACAACATTTCTGCACAGGTCAAACACATGACAAGATTGAGGATCGGTCAGCTAACTAACTCATGTCCCCCCTTTCAAACCGAAGTCAAGCCGTGTCAAACCCAATTAACCCAGGTTGTGACCAGGGCCGTGGTCTCGGGTCGGATAACGTGGGTTGACCCATTCACACAAATGACAAACATGAGTTTTACCCGAGTCATTGCTTCGGTGTGAAAGGAGTATAATAGAGTGTGAGAATTTTAGATGAGGCCTCTCCAGCTGGTTTGGTAATAATAATAATATAAGTGCTAGAAAGGGAAACTAGCTTAGGACAATGCCTAAGATTCCCATCCCCCACTTTGTATGGACAGCAGACTCTGGTGGTCAATTGCATTAGTAATTGCATTATTTTATATATATATACAGTCAAGCCGGAAAGTCTGCACACTCCTTTCACCTTCTCCACGTTTATACTACAATAGATTGAGTTCATTTTTTGCCTCAAACATCTACACACAATAGCCAATAATGACGAAGTGAAAACAGGTTTTTAGAAAATATGCTATTTTATTTTACTGACAAAAATAGGTTATTTAGGGGTTACATATCTGTACACACCCTTAGCCTAATACTTGGTTGCTGCACCTTTGGCAGCGATTACAGCTTCAAGGCGTCTTGGGAAAGAAGCTACGAGCTTGGCACACTTGTTTCTGGACATTTTTGCCCATTCCTCTTGGCATATCCTTGCAAGCTCCGTCAGGTTGGATGGGGAGCGTCGATACACAGCCATTTTCAGCTCTTTCCACAGATGTTCAATTGGATTCAGGTCTGGGCTCTGGCTGGGCCACTCAAGGACATGCACAGACTTTCTCCGAAGCCACTCCTTTGTTCTCTTGGCTGTGTGCTTCGGGTCGTTGTCATGTTGGAAGGTAAACCTTCGCCCCAGTCTGAGGTCCAGAGCGCTCTGGAGCAGGTTTTCTTCAAGGATCTCGGTGTACTTAGCTGCATTCATCTTTCCCTCTATCAGGACTAGTCGTCCCGTTCCCGCTGCTGAAAAACATCCCCACATCATGATGCTGCCACCGCCATGCTTCACTGTAGGGATGGTATTAGCCAGGTGATGAGCGGACCAAAATGTCAGGTACATTGTATACTGTACATGCATCTACTTGTACTTGAAACATACAGGCTGTTTTTCATACTTCTGGGTAGGAGACGAGTGGAGCAAAGGAGGTGAGGAGTGAAGAATATTGGGACGCACCCCAAAGGATTTTGGTCCGTGTGTCACCTCATTTTTATACCCCAGTGATACAGGAAATTGAGATTGACCACATAATAGTTCCATAAAGACTCAGGTATGCTTACAAAAAGTAAAATATGAATAGGAATATACTTCAATTACATTTTGTTTAAGTATTTATAGCATTGCCAAAAATTGTGACCTGTTCTTTTTTTGTTGAGAAAATATATTTTTTTTTATGAAGATGTTTTTTCTTTGAATAATTTTACCTAAATTAAAGAAGTTTCTCATATTTTGAGTGTAAGGTCATGCTGATTAATGACAACAACATTTTTGCTCATATTTTCCATATTTGCCAGTAATTGTGGTGGGCATTGTATTTGCATGCTGAAAAAAGATGCTTTTTCTGCAGTAAAAGATGGTGATGTGTGGAAAGGAACCGCCACTACAAGTTGACCAGAATCCTTGTTTGGTGGAAAACCTCAGGCTGCAGGAGGTTCCCTCTCATTTCAGTTAGCGCATTGATACCTGAGCATTCCTGCCACTTCTCTTCAGGCGGAGCATGTTTTTTTCCTCAGCAGGGAACATTGTAAATAAAAAATGTGCAACACTCGTCTCTAACCAAGCGCATCAAACGGAGCTGGTCTGCATGACTTTTTCATGACAAAGTAGCCTATTTTGTTCTCTAGGTTGTTCTTACAGAATGAGAACGTTATGGTCAATATTAAATAAGGGTTTAATTGTTAGGTTAAAATACAGTGCCCTCTACAATTATTGACACCCCTGGTAAAGATGAGTAAAAAGGGTTATAAAAAATTCACCGTGTGGTGAATTAGCTTAATTTCACACTGAAAAAATGAGAAAAATCCAACAATTAAAGGTATACTATGTAGTTTAATTGTAAACAACTCGTTCTTTGTTTACATTCAAATTTTCTCCCCAAAAAACATTGTATGTGTCCTTGTGGTCTAATAAACATGTTGAATGTACACTGCCTGGCCAAAAAAAAAGTTGCAGTTGCACCAGTCATGCATAGTGCCCACTGTACAAGCCTCTGGAGGCAGTGTTATGATCTGGGGTTGCTTCAATTGGTCAGGTCTGGGCTCAGCAACGTCATGCAGCAATAAAATGAAGTCAGCTGAGTACCTGAATGTACTGAATGACCAGGTTATCCCATCAATGGGCATATTCCAGGACGACAATGCCAAGATTCATCGGGCTCAAATTGTGAAAGAGTGGTTCAGGGAGCATGAGGAATCATTTTCACACATGAATTGGCCACCAGAGTCCTGACCTTAACCCCATTGAAAGTCTTTGGGATGTGCTGGAGAAGACTTCACGGAGTGGTTCGACTCTCCCGTCGTCAATACAAGATCTCGGCCAAAAATTCAAAGTCTGGACGGAAATAAATGTTGTGACGTTGCATAAGGTTGTCGAAACAATGCCACGACGAATGCGCGCCATAATCAAAGCTAAAGGCGGTCCAACAAAATATTACAGTGTGCGACTTTTTTTTTGGCCGGGCAGTGTATTTCCTACCTCATAAGTCGTTCGCAAAGTGTTTTTTTGTTAATGTTTTGAATGTTACACTGTTGACATCCTGCCGCCATTTTTAAAGCCAGAAACAGCTAAAATGGTGTAAACGTCATGAATGGGTGGTTCCTGCTCATTTGATTGACATGGCCAGGCCATGTGGGCAGGCTTCCAGGTAAACTCTTATTTTAGCTTAGAACCGAAACATTCCTCACGCAAATACGCGAACGTGGACGCTTATATTTATTAGGGGTGTAACGGTAAACAAAAGTCACGGTTCGGTGCGTACTTCGGTTTTGAAGTCACACTTCGGTAACAGAGTGCATAATTGCGTCATGGATCGTCTAGGCTACACTCGGACTCAGATAAGCGTATCTTTTTTCATTGCTTTCAGCTGTTGTTAGTTAATTGAAAGACTGGGCCAGCACAGTCTTTTGTGTTGCTAATTAGAACTAGTTGAATTAGAACTCACTCTGAGGTGATGAGCTGCAAACACGCTTAATATACACCCAGGTGAAACTGGTTCCAACTAAATTAGCAACAGAAAAGACGGGGAGCTGGCCCAACTACAGCGAGCAAGCTAAGGACTAACTGCAAACAATTCAAAATAAACTAAGCTACCGAGTGACTCCAATCTGCTCAATTATCTAACAAAAGCTGAATGAAAATGCAATGAAAAAAGATACGCTTATCTGAGTCCGAGTGTAGCCTAGACGATCCATGACGCAGCAATTATGCACTCTGTTACCGAAGTGTGACTTCAAAACCGAAGTACGTACCGAACCATGACTTTTGTGTACCGTTACACCCCTAATATTTATATATAAATATTTTCCCAAAATAAATCAGAGATACCCTCAATTAAAATTTTTTTACAGACATCCAAAAACTCCCCATCCTCTTAGGAGAGGAGAGGACGTGCTGTGACCTGGCAGCACAATATATACCTACCTGCCATCGTCTTAGGGACAGTGAGTGACAGAGATCATTATAAACCTATTTACATTTTTTATATTTATTATATTCACTTTATAAGATCATATGTGTCGTTCTCATCATCATTATTACCATTTCTATTGATAATTATTATTATTTTTAATTGTACTTTATTATTTTACATTATTGTTATTTCTAAATCCATAATCAAAGAAAAGTTCTTGTTTTCATGTATGGTTACTGTTCATTCGTTTCTAGTCTTTGCTGTTTTGTATTGTTCAGAGTTAGATGTATGTCTTCGACTGTTTTGACAATATAGATTCAATGTCTTGACATGCCAATAAAGCAAATTGAATTGAGTCCACAGTCAGAGAAAATATGTGTGAAACGTCACCACAATGCTTGTGCGTCGTCGTGCGCGTCTGAGAAGAACACGTGATAAGCAATTTTCAGGGAGCCCTTGTCTCCTACGTGCTCAATATCGCCATCTAGTGTTCTGAAACTACATAGTATACCTTTAATTGAAGTAAATTTATTCTAAGAAAAAAAAAATCCCTCATCAAGAAATAATTATTTTTAACAAAACGACAATTATTGGCACCCCTGCATTTAATACTTTGTACAACCTCCCTTTGCCAATAAAACAGTCTTCTCCCGTAACATCTAATAAGGTTGCAGCATACAGAGCAAGGAATCTGAGACCATTCCTCTTTACAGAATCTCTCGAGATCATCCAGAGTCCTAGGTCCTCTCTTGTGCACTCTCCTCTTTAGCTCAGCTAAGACTTTCAATGGGGTTTAGGTCAAGGGACTGAGATGGTCATGGCAGAAGCTTGATTTTGTGTTCAGTTTACCATTTTTGTGTTAATTTGGACATGTTTTGGATCATTGTCCTGCTGGAAGATCCAACAACGACCAGTTTTAGTTTCCTGGCAAAGGCAGCCAGATTCTGATTTAGAATGTCTTGGTATTTCATGGAGTTCATGATGCCATGTACCCTAACAAGGTTCCCAGGGCCTTTGGAGGAAAAACAGCCCCACAACATCACAGAACCTCCACCATACTTAACAGTGGGGATCAAGTTATTTTCGGTATAGCCATCCTTCTTTTTACGCCAAACCCACCTTGAGTGTTGCTTGCCAAAAAGCTCAATTTTCGTTTCATCTGACCATAGAACACGGTTCCAGTCAAAGTTCCAGTAGCGTTTAGCAAACTCCAAGGGCTTACGTTTGTGGTGAAACGACAGGAAAGGCTTTTTTCTTGCATGCCTTCCAAATAATTTGTTGGCATGGAGGTGACGTCTAAAGGTAGTTTTGGAGACTTGATGACCCCAAGATGATACTTTCCTCTGTAATTCTCCAACCGTGATCCTTGAGGATTTTTTTTTTGCCTCTCTTACCATCCTCCTCACTGTCCGTGGGGGCAAAATTAACTTGGGTCCTCTTCCAGGCAAGTTTGTAACAGTTCCAGTTGCTTTGAACTTTTTAAGTATTGCCCTAATGGTAGATATGGGCATTTTCAGGTGAGTAGCTATTTTTTTATAGCCATTCCCTTACTTTTGAAGCTCAACACACTTTTCCCTCATTTGATTTGTGTGTTCTCTTATCGTTCCCATGTTGATGTATGAATAAGGGAATGTGGCCTCTGTGTCACCTCATATTTATACCCCAGTGAAACATGAAGTCATGGATTACTGCTTGAAAGTTCCTAACGACTCTGATCAACTTTAAAAAGTAAAATATAAATGGAAAAAATGCTTCAGTTACATTTTGTTCATAAAAATCTCTAGGGGTGCCAATAATTGTGGCACACGTGGTTTTGTTAAAAATAATTATGTCTTGATGCAGGATTTTTTTTTCTCAGAATAAATTTACTTCAATTAAAGGTTGGATTATTCTCATTTCTTCAGTGTGAGATTAAGTTAATTCACCAAAAGGTGAATTTTGTATAACCATTTTTACTCATCTTTACCAGGGGTGCCAATAATTGTGGAGGGCACTGTACATGCTCACATACATTATTTGGACTGTTTTTATGCTCTAACGTCATAGACTACATTTCAATAAAATAATACATTTTATTATTTCAGGTCATTGCAAAATATAATATTCTCACTCAGTTTTCCTATATTAAATACAGGTTAACAAACCCTGATTTCTGTTCTCACTTTATTGGTCAACCATTTATGTAAAAACTTTGTGTGACCTTTTTGCCCATCTTCTGCCCTCCTAACACACATAATGCATATGAAAAATTGTTCTCTCCCTCTCCACCTTAGCTGATGTATGGTTAGCATTCTGGCGCAAAATGGCTTCCGGTGCATCACCCAGGTGGGTGCTACACATTAGTGGGGGTTAAGACGAGTTTCCCCCTCATCATTGTAAAGTGGTTTGAGTGTGAGAAAGGAGCTATATAAATACAAGGCATTATTATTATTATTATGCCAAGAGTATCCATAATTTCTATGGCAATACACTAATAATGCATTTTTTGCAATAAATATTAAAATATAATCACATTGCCGCTATTTATTTATTTATTTATTGGAATAGTATATTCAAATTTAATTGTCTGGTCCAGTTGATGGTCGAAATATACATTATATACATTAGCAGTAGTCTTGAGTAGTAGTAAAACACTCAAGCAGTAGTAAAACACTCAAGACTACTGCTGTTGTTACTGCTACTATGAGTATTACAGAGAAAGCCAATGCTGATAAATATACTGCTCTGCTGTACTAGAATACTTCCAATACTGTACTGACCTCTTCTAATAATAATGGCAGTGCTGAAGAGGATTTATTACTATTATTATTATTAGTTGTAGTAGTAGCAGCAGTAGTAGGCCTATACTCATAATTATGAAATTTATGTTATTTCACTGTTTCAATTCTATAATTGGTGTGATTATTAAAGGGGATGTTATGGTTATTTATATTTATGTTGTCATTTACTTTTTTTTGTTGGCTATAGATACCTAATTCAGTCCTTTTTAATATTGAAAATGCTGTAATGTGAGAACAGAGTGTTTAGATGTCTCTTATGTGAATAAATCAGGT
This sequence comes from Synaphobranchus kaupii, assembly GCA_029718625.1. Classification (NCBI taxonomy): domain Eukaryota; kingdom Metazoa; phylum Chordata; class Actinopteri; order Anguilliformes; family Synaphobranchidae; genus Synaphobranchus; species Synaphobranchus kaupii. The sequence continues at coordinate 3,111,396 of CM056382.1, forward strand.
TTATTCTTTAAAATCATAGCTAGCGGGTAAGAATCTTGCAAATAAGGCAACTATATACTGTTTTCGTATAAATATACTTCCATCTTGTAGCTAAGGAAGCTGCAGAAACATCAGTCATTTCTCTGGTTACTGTCAGATTATTAGCCAAACAGTATTACACCTTCAGTAGAGGTGACATAATGACACATTTTTCTTTGCGGCTCTGGTCACATGGAAACGTAGATGCTTAATCAGTTTTATGAGGTGCATAAATATTGCTTGAAACTGATGTGTGAAGGAAGAGAAACAGCAGGGCGTGATAAAAAGGGGGGAAAATTCTTCTTTGGTGTTTATTAGTGACTCATAAATCAACACACAAGTGCAATACCGCCACCTGCTGAGGTGGGGGTTGGGTGAAATTAGTTTGGAAACGATATGGATGTAATATTTTATTTTTGGAAATTTGATTGAACAATTACATAAGGACTTGAATAGTTAGAATAGGTTGGGTTTCATATGCAGGGTAATGTACATTTTTAATCTTTACCTTGATGCTAATTATTCAATTCAATTCAATTTTATTTATATAGCGCTTTTCACAGATGACTGTCACAAAGACGCTTTACAGAACAGAAAGGGGAGGAAAGGGGAAATGGGAAATGCCAGCTCTAAGCCAGCTCTAAGCCCCCAGATAGCAGAGGTAAAAACTATTATTATTATTAAGGCTAACTAGGCGTCAATTGTATTTTAAAACTCCATTTTTCAGATTTGTTATAAGAGATAAGCATTCATTTTCCTGTCTTATTCCCTGTCTTTGAACAAAACAAGCATTACAGTACAGAGGACATATTGTAAATGTATTGAACTGTGCATCCATTTGCTACTGAATTATCAGTAAAATGTTGTTGAGGAATTCATTAGTTCATCTCAATGCAATGGCAATTTGGTGTGAATTTCCTATGAATAACACTGTGTGTGTTGAATGCACATGTGAACATTAAATGCACACATTTTCCCAGTGATCACAGTAATTTTGTGAAGCAGGTGTGGAACATTGAGCAAAGCATCTTTGCTCAGAAAACCAAATGAAAGGTCTGGTATGCAATTAGGGATGCGCCAATACCGACTGGCTGGCAGCCCTGCAGGGCAATGCACAATTTGGCTGCAATGTCACCCAATGATGGGAGAATTTCGGTCAGTATGACAGCGTCACATCACACACCAGCTGCTTGATCGGGTGCCCGCAAGTCCAACTGTTCAGTTGTACTTAAAGTGTCTTCCTCGGACTCACGTCTGTGCAAGCTCGATTTGCAAACTGCGGTGCGATAAGTGGCGGCAGCAGACATCATGAGAATGCTATGAGGAAGGCTGCATTTGTACATCTGGACTGCAGTGTATGCACATGTGTCCACAGACAGATTGTACATTAATGTATATGCATATAGTACCATATTGTATTTCAGTTGTTTTGGCAAGCCAAATGGTACAATATGCAATGGTACAATATGTCCTGCCAATAAAGCATCTTTAATTAGAAATTTTACTTCAGAAAGAGAGGGAGAGTGAGTGAGAGACAGAGAGAGAATGATCACCTATTTATTATTTCAGCATATGCTTTGGCATTGTAAATGTATTCTTGTCAACTACATTGAACTGAGGGAGAGAGAGGGAGGGAGAGAGAGAGAGAGAGAGGAGGGAGAGAGAGAGCGAGAGAATGAGAGCTCACTGTAGGGCTGTAGCATACATTGACAGTCTGGTCATGTAGGATAAGGACGCTGACTGCCTAATAATGTCTCTTCCCAGATGGAGGTGGATGCCGACGGGAAGCGCCATCGCACACGCTCCAAAGGTATCCGAGGTACATCTCCCGAAACCTGCAAGGGCCCCGCTCAGGGTGACCTTCTCTAACCCAGTATCTCCCTGCACTGCTCCTCCTCCCTCTCTCTCTCTCTCCTTCTTCCTCCTCTCCCCAAGCATCATTCCTCCTGGTCTTTTTTAAATAGTCTCCTCATCTTACTCCCACTGGCTTTCACTTTTTTGTGCTTTTCGTCATTTCCATACTGTGTGGACAAAACACTTACACAGCCCTGGTAATTATTATTCTCTCTCTGTCTCTGTGTCTTTCTCTCATACTCTCTCCCTTGCTCTCTCCGTCTCACCTTCTCATTCACTCTCTCCCTCAGCTCCCGTGGAACCAGTCGTACAAGAGCTGTTCAGGTGAGTGAGAATGGACTGAATAAAACTCACTGGCCCCCACCTTTGGCCCCATTAGCGTGATGGGGAGGAACCCTGGCTGTTAACGGCCACAATGCACTTTCACATTTCCCATTGCACGCCGAGCCTGTCTCTCCGGAGGATACTGCTGGGAATGGAACCGGCATCACCTTACCTCCTCTCTGTTCTCCTGCTCTCATCTCTTCATTCATCTCTATATCACTCTGTCAAATTCAGATTCAAATTCAAGATGCTTTATTGGCAGGAAATAGATGTGTGGATTTTTTCTGGCAGGGTACTGCAATAAATTGAAATATTAATACCCCTCCTCTCTCTGGTCTCTGGCTCTCATGTCTGCACTCATCTCTCTCCTTCTATCTCTCCTTCTCTCTCAAATTCAAATCAAATTCAAGGTGCTTTATCGAGCAGAAATACATTTGTAGGTATTGCCAAAGCAAACAGCATAGATTTTAACATTAATACAGATGTCAATGTTTCAGGTCAGTAAACACTACTGCCTCCCTCTCCTAGGTCAGTTCTATTCAGTTCAAATTACCATAATTTGGGAAGACAATAAATCACATTGTATTGCAACATCATGTAAAGTTGAAAATTATAATACTTATAATAGCATGCAGTGAGTGCGTAATACACAATATATACAGTATATACAGATGGGTGACAAATTAAAGGAAAATCCAACAAAGTGTCTTAGTAAGGTGTTGGGGCACCACAAGCCGCCAAAACGGCTTCAATGCACCTTGGCATAGATTCTACAAGTCTCTGGAACTCTACTGGAGGGATGGAACACCATTTTTCCTAAACATATTCCCACATTTGGTGTTTTGATGATGGTGGTGGAGAGCGCTGTCTAACACGTCGGTCCACAATCTCCCATAGGTGTTCAATTGGGTTGAGATCTGGTGACTGCTAAGACCATAGCATAATTCACATCATTTTCATAATATGTCTTAGTAAAACCATTCAGAAATGTATCATCATAGGATAAAGGTGATCAATAAAAAAAACGCCCCCCCGGAGAAAATTTGCTAAAATCAGCCCTAAAATAACCTCAAAAACGAAAATTAGACTTAGAATGTTCATCTTGGTGATGTCTTCGATGGAAAAAACAATTATAGAAATAGATAATTGTAATTAAAATCAAACAGAATTGAACTCCTAAACTGTCAAATTTTTCCAATATTAAACTTTTGATCTTGATTTGAATAACAAAGTTCCGAGATGACTCATGTTCATAGTTACAAAATTGACTGTGTATAATAATGAATTAAACTCTGTAGATTCAAGAAATGTAAATGTTTTAATAGGTGTGCATTTTTCAGAAGACTTTGTAAAGTAACGATAGTAAGATCTTAAACAAAATATATGAAAATAAATACCAATATATACAGCTTGGAAATGTAGAGTAACAAAAAATCTCTGTACAGAGTTCATACACATTTTGACCAATGGATTTCCATGACATCTCAATTACTTTAAACCAAATGTTCATGACCAAACATTCTATGATGTTACTGTTTATAAAATTTGTTATTGAAATTAAGCATGAGAATTCCAAAGCACACAGTATACCCTGAATACATGAATGACAGACAATATAGTTTGATCAAAAGAATATCATCTATAAATTTATTTTTGGCTGATAGGCCATAACACTGACACATCAGTAAGAACTTTAACATTAGTAGGCAGCAGCATCTAGCTAGTGCACACATTGCTTTCCATTTTGTAGGCCAGTGCAAATTTTAACAAGCATTGGCTAACAATCCTGCGTTAGAATTTTGGGGTTTTCTTAGTTTTAATGTATCATTTCAGAGAAATGTGAATACTATAACGTTACTTGGCACCTCGACAACTCTCCTACGGGGGGCACCGTAGAAAGTAAATCTTTGAAATTAGCAATGTGTATTAGCCATAGACCGTAAAAAATATATTATTAGCAGCTGGTCAGCTGCTTGCTTCCCATTACATCACGTAAAGTATGTGAGGAAGATGCTCCATTCGTTTTAAAATAAGTACATTTTCATTCCAGCTTATATTTCGTTGATATCAAAACATCCATGCGTTTCTGTTTTGTTTCAACATATTTAACGTTGACAAAAATATTATAAAACGGCTTTGTTTTCTACATCAGTGGGAAACACAATGTCAGACCGGCTGTGCATGATTATTATTATTTTGGATATAGTCCAGTTTTATGATTTAGGCAGACATTTATCAGCTATTATATAGGCTAGCAACCACTTTTATAGCCAATATCGGCTGAATATTGGCTGACTTAACTTGTTTATCCCTCTGTATAACTGTCTGAATGTTTTCATGACTGCTGTATACCGATATAAACTCAACCATTTCTAAATCATAATGTTAACTTACCTTTGGTGGAAATGTTGCTTATAACTTGGCCCACATACGTCTTCAGGTTCTCACTACCCTCAAAATCGCCAGTGGTGCTGCCAGCCTGACAGGTTGGTTTGCAGAAGATTCTGGGACGTTTATCTTTATTCTTGATTACAATCCAATCGAAATTACATTCGTCTGCTAGCTCTCCTCTCCCACCCATGATTAGCTAGCTAACACCTTCACCAAGCTCCTCCAACAATGAATAACGTTAACAAAAAATAACTAGGCCTAGCCTACAACGTCTTCTCGCCCTACTACTTTCAATTAAAAAATTTACAATTGAAAAAAACTCTAAATTTGCACAGCTATCTTATCTGTCTGATAGCTAATATGAAATAATGTTACCTAACGTTAGTAGTGTCAGAAAAAATATGTTCTTTCGCCAAGCTCTCCCTGTATCTTTCAGAAAATCTTCTTACACTCTACAACTGAGCATGACGTCCTTGCACGCATCGTGACACTTGATGAACCCCTCCCATAGTTTAATCGGATATACAGTATGTCAATCCTTTATTCCTAAGGTTAATTGGTCTGACAGCGTTAGGGTATGGAAGCATATCCGCGCCAAAATTCAAATGAAAATGAAAATCGGCGATTGCATTTCGTTTACATTCAATGTGCGCAAAAACTATGACATAATTCAAATGAAAATGCAAAAGCCCATTTCACGTTTTCATTTTCAAGTTAATGTTACAGAAGCCGACGGTTATAAAACACACCAAGAAGTTATAAAACACAACTACATTTCAGAGAACAACTGGAAGACAGAAAACACAACGACATTTCGGAAAACACACCCACAAGTTATAAAACACAACGACATTTCAGAAAACACACCAACAAGTTATAAAACACAACGACATTTCAGAGAACAACTGCAAGACAGAAAACAACTAAAAAACCCGAAACACATTTACAAATCACTTAACGGAAAGGGTAGGTACTAGGCATACATGAAGGGAGATTGTAGCCTCCTTCTGATTGGACACGCAGTATGTCAAATGAGAGTCTGACAGCGCGAGTGACCAACCAACAACAGTTTCCGTTATTTAACGTGACATTCAAGACAAGCCTATGGAGTTTATTTAGTGTGATTCATTGTGAAATGAGCGCACAGAACAGTATTTTTCGCTGTTTTGAGCTTGTTAAAATGGCATAAAAAGCAATGTTTTTATGAACTCAAAAACGGCGAAAAACAATGCATTTTCTTTCTAAAAAAAGCGGCTAATTCATGTTTTCTTTTCCCCGAACCCGTGTGGTTACGTTCTTCCATCACTTTCCCTTAAACTTATTAACACAATGCAGGTTTGGCTCGTTGTCATTTGCTTTGTCTTTGAATTCTTCATCGACTAATGATTAGTCTTAGTTGCCATGTGTCCACAATACCGATTATGAGCCTATTGATTCACCTCAGCCTTTATTTTGATCAGTTAAAAACATAGTTACCTCAAATAGCAAATCAAATCAATAGCTAGTAAAATCAATAGGCTTGTAATTGGTGATAGCATGGACACATATGCCAATACAACTAACCATTGGTAGATAATGAAGAATTCAAAGATAAAGCAAATGACAACGATCTAAACCTGCATTGTGTTAATGAGTTTAAGGGGGAAATGATGAAAGAACAGTTTTTAATTTGATCAGTTAATAATTTTTTTTAAAATTACCTCCTTTTTGTAATTGTTTGCAATAGGCCTATAGCACAATAAGCACAACGTGAACATGGGAGCTTTATTCTTCATTGCATGCAATTTAAAAAATTAAGTTTGTTAAAATTCTGGGATTGCAGAAAACAAATAGGGGTACCTACCCCAGGACCGAGTTTGGGAACCACTCTAGCACAATTATAGGCTACCATAGGCAAGCTAATTACTGAAACCTCATTTACAATGGCTCCATTTCATTAGCGCAGCTTAGTTTAACTCTATGCATCAAGACCGATTCTGCTCATAATAAGTTTTCATAATAGATTATGGACTGCATCGTAAGTCAGGTGTAACAGGTTGATTGTAGAGGACAGGTGCTAGCCTACTAGGTGATAAAGACTGAATGGAATACGAAGAGGTCGGAGGGGGGAGGAATGGACATTAGGCAAGTTCACTAGTTCACAAGATCCCCTGATTTTTTAGTTTCCTAGTTCACAAGTTCCCCTGATTTTTTAATTTCCTAGTTCAGTGGTTCCCAAACTCGGTCCTCGGGGACCACTGTGTATGCTGGTTTTCGTTCCAACCACAATTGCAATCCCAAAATCCTAACAAGCTGTTCATTTTTCTTAATTAGGTGCTTTTCATGTTTAGAGGGATTATTTACCCTCTTAAGCCACATCATGTCAGAAATAGCTATGCATGCCATGAAGAATAAAAATTCCAATGTTCCTACTGTGCTTATTGGGCTGTTTTGCAAATACAGTTGCGGCCACTATTATTGGCACCCCCTGTAAAGATGAGCAAAAAGGGTTATAAAAAAATTCACCATTTGGTGAATTAGCTTAATCTCACACTGAAAAAACAAGAAGAATCCAACCTTTAATTGACGTTAATTTATTATGAGAAAAAAAATCCCACATCAAGAAATAATTATTTTTAACAAAACCACATTGGCCACAATTATTGGCACCCCTGCATTTATATATAGAATAAAGTAATAATTTTTAATATTTGGTCACATATCCTTTGCATGCCATGACTTCCTGATGTCTGTGACCCAACAACATCAAAAGACTCTTGATGTCTTATTTTCTGGTACTCTTACAAGCGATACTATAACATCTCTGCATTTGAATGGATCTCTATGGGAATTGGGGGGTGGGACTAGATTTAGCTGTAAATTATGATGGAACAGTATGGAATACATGGTTGGTAAAATGGCTGTAAGTCAACAAGGGTCTGAGGTATCAAACAAGCCTTAAACAATCACTCTGCTGCCAGATATGCAGTAGATATGGATGGATCACTTTAAGGGTTGTTTCTCCTGACAAATTTTCCTATTGAACTCTATGGAAAAATAAGTCAGGAGAAGAAACCCTTCAAGTTATTCATCCATATCTACTGCATATCTGGCAACAGAGTGATGGATTAAAGCTTGTTTGATACGTCAGACCCTTGATGACTTACAGCCATTTAGCCAACCATGTGTTCCATACTGTTCCAGTGTAATTTACAGCTAAATCTAGACCCACCCCCCAATTCCCATAGAGATCCATTCAAATGCAGAGATGTTATAGTATCGCTTGTAAGAGTACCAGAAAATAAGATATCAAGAGTCTTTTGATGTTGTTGGGTCACAGACATCAGGAAGTCATGGCATGCAAAGGATATGTGACCAAATATTAAAAATTATTACTTTATTCTATATATAAATGCAGGGGTGCCAATAATTGTGGCCAATGTGGTTTTGTTAAAAATAATTATTTCTTGATGTGGGATTTTTTTTTCTCATAATAAATTAACGTCAATTAAAGGTTGGATTCTTCTTGTTTTTTCAGTGTGAGATTAAGCTAATTCACCAAACGGTGAATTTTTTATAACCCTTTTTGCTCATCTTTACAGGGGGTGCCAATAATAGTGGCCGCGACTGTAGGTAACATTTTTTTTAAACTGATCAAATTAAAGACTGAGGTCAATCAATTGGCTCCTAATTAGGTAGTTGAAAACGTGAATTTTTAAGTTCCCTCATCAAGTTTTTCTTAAATGCATTAACACTGCAAGTTTGGCTCATTATCATTTTCTTTGTCTTTTTTTCATTATTTATCAAATGGTTAGTTTTAGTGGCCATATATCCACAATTTCACCAATTAGGAGCCTATTGATTCACCTCAGTCTTTGGTCAGTTAAAAAATGTTTTTTTTTTTGCCCCTTTTTGTAATTATTTGCAATATAGCACAATGAGAATATTGTACTTTTGTTATTCATGACATGCATAGCTATTGCTAACATAATGTGGCTTAAGAGGGTAAATAATCCCTCTAAATATGACAAACAGCTAATTAAGAACAACTGACATCTTGTTAAAATTCCGGGATTGCAATTGTGGTTGAAACGAAAACCAGCATACACAGTGGTCCCAGAGGAGCGAGTTTGGGAACCACTGTCCTAGTTCACAAGTTCCCCTGATTTTCAGCAATTAACCTTGAAGAAATAACACCGTCAATGGAGCCTTTACTGACAATTTAAACCGAGGTGATTTGCTGGCATATCAGCTGCGTTGTCTTGGCCAGAATTCTACTGATGGGATCGTCAGTTCAATTAAATCAGTGCTTACTATATGCGGCATAGTAAACGTTTCTGTACGTTTAAAATAGAAACATAGATAATGTTTCTGTTTTGTATTGATGCATTTGGATTCTTCTTGTGTTTTTAGGCATTTGAAATATTTGGAAAATCTCAGATGAACTTGATGAGCAAATGAGCATTTTATGATTATGCTGATTAAAGGTATTTCACATTTTAAATAAGAACAAAAATGCATTTGTATATGTGTTATGAACTGGTTTATTCAAAAATAAGAACTTAGCATAGGCTACACACTACCACTGAAAGGTGTCTGAATGCCACCTAGTGGACATGTGTTGAATCACAATAGCATTCATTTTATTCAGCAAGGCAGAGGGACTGGTTAATTGAAAGTAGTGGAACAAAACACCCACACCCAGAACGCATTTAAAATGCAATACAACAATATATTGTGAATTGAAAACTTATGAGTAGAATCGACCCTGGTGCATAGAGCGAAGCACTGCACCACTGAAATGGAGCAATTGTGAAGGAGGTTTTAGTATCGTAATTTGCCTATGGTAGCTATAGCCTAATTCTGCTGGAGGAAAAGTTAGGTATTTTAAAATCATAATTCATGGCCCTCTAGGCTTATTCGATGAGAATCGCTTAATCGAGACGGCAAACATTCAATCACATTTGTTTGCAGATAGTAGGCTAGTCAGGAAATAGATCTAACATCGGTGCTGCTGCTACTCCTCATAGCCTACTGCGTGACTGGGAGAAAGCACTCAGCAATCTTAATATCAGTAAATTAGCTTTTACATTACGTAGATTAACACAACATTACCTAAACAAATAACGCAGAGATACATAATTTAATAGGCACGATCATTCAGGAGCATGTAAGATCTGCGGTGGACAGGTATGGTCTGGTCTAACCTCGATCATCATTGATTGGGTGGTGGAGCAGCCAGGTGGAGCTCATTGGACTGTTCTTTCATCATTTCCACCTTAAACTCATTTACACAATGCAGGTTTAGATCGTTGAGAGAGGCTGAGGTGAATCAATAGGCTCCTAATTGGTACTGTGGACACATGGCCACTAAAGCTAAGCATTAGTCGATGAAGAATTCAAAGACAAAGCAAATGACAACGAGCAAAACCTGCATTGTGTTAATAAGTTTATGGGAATGTGATGGAAGAACGTAACCACACGGGTTCAGGAAAAAACTAATTAGTAGCTTTTTTTGGAAAGAAAACGCAGTGTTTTTCGCCGTTTTTGAGTTAATAAAAACACAGATTTTTATGCCATTTTATCAAGCTCAAAATACTGTTCTGTGCGCTCATTTCAGAATTCCACGCGCGCTATTTATGGACTACTCTATAGGCTTGTCTTGAATGTCATGTTAGATAACGGAAACGGTTGTTAGTTGGTCACTCGCGCTGTCAGACTCTCATTTGACATACTGCGTATCCAATCAGAAGGAGGCTACAATCTCCCTTCATGTAGGCCTAGTACCTACCTTTTCCGTTAAGTGATTTGTTAATGTGTTTCGGGTTTTTTCGTTGTGTTTTCTGACTTGCAGTTGTTCTCTGAATTGTCATTGTGTTTTATAACTTGTTGGTGTGTTTTCCGAAACCTCATTGTGTTTTATAACTTGATGGTGTGTTTTCCCAAATGTCGTTGTGCTTTAACTTGTTGGTGTGTTTTCCCAAATGTCGTTGTGTTTTATAGGAATGATAATAAAATGAAAATATTATTTTTAAAAATTGTGTAAATGTCCATTTGTTATAATCTGTAGCCTAGGCTATGTTGCTTCATGACAAGGCTAAATATAGATTATTAGGCTACAATAGCCGAGGCTACAGGTAAAATTTCCAAGATTGATGAGTAGGGAGATCAGAGTCGGGGTTGTGCCCCGCGGTCGTTTCCCCAGTGTTTCCATCCACTAATAAAAAAAGCTCAATTGCTGTGTCTTTCCGTTTTTACAAGTCTTTTACTGCCATCTGCTGGGTAAAGACATGAAAGGCAGTCTACACAAGTTTTTTTAAATTATATATATATATATATATTATATATATATATATTTAATTAGCCTTTAGGCCTACACCATACAAAATAATCCACCGTTTTTTGTATAGGCTGTGTCTCGTTTCGATTGTTGTCTCAGGCTTTCTGTGGACTACGTTACCTTTGCTCTGCACATCCTAAGGGTAGGCTAAGGCTATCTAAAAGAAAACAATAATTAATAGAAATCGTGATGGAAATGCCCACCGTGAAAAGGGTAGCACATTTTCAGGCATAGCTTGCCATGAATAGCCGGCTGGTTTTGACCGTAACTGTACGCAAACCCGTAACATTAGGCTAGTTACCACACCAGATGAACAAAAGCAGGGGAACATATCTAAACTGTTAACTAAGTTAACTGAACATTGGGCTGGCTATGGCTCGTCGTAACTTTTAGGCTACCATTTTCTTTTTAATTCTTATCATTTAGCCTATAATCCCCCAACACAGAGAACTAGGAAATATTGCTATCTAGCCTGGTAACTGCCTGACGACCGAAATCACAGACAACCACTGAAGTTGAACCATAAATTCAGTGGTTTGAACGGTCCCCTGTAACGCCCCTTTCTTCGAGGCCCCGCCTTGATGGGCATGCTTTGACAGTTTGCATGTTCAGTTCGGAGTTTTGGCAGGGTTTTTGCGTGACCACACGTAAATGATAATGTAAACGGATGCAATGCCATTGCATTTGAATTATGTCACTCTTATGCCTCAAAGCATGAAAACGATATGTTAATTGAAGAATTGAATTATCATTTCTTTGCGACTACAATAAGAAACTGCTAATGCAAATGTAGTTTTTAATTTGAACTTAAATTATGGCAGGGTTGTGTCGTAGAGGGCGAGAAAAAATAAATGTGAAATGGATTTGCTTTAACATTTTCAAATTGTCAGATAAAGTGCGTACATTAACTTGAAAATGAAAACGCAAAATGGCCTTTTGCATTTTCATTTGAATTAGGCCTATCTTGGTTTTTGCACACATCGAATGTAAACGACAATGACAATTTGCATTTTCATTTGAATTTTGGCGCGGATATGCTTCCATATTAGGGGCCTTATCCTCCCTTTATGTTATTTTTGCAATGTAAACGATAGGTCAGCAGAAGCCGCAGTACGAGGTAACATTTCAATGGGTGCTTATGAGGCCGTGGAGAGGACGAGAGAACTGTTGCCTCCTGCTACATTTTTTCATTGCACTATAGTGTTCACATTTTTCTTTTTTCTTCTTTTTGGCAAAAGTGCATCTTAAAAATGGATATGACCGTGATTTTGTTGAAGTTGTTATTGTTTATCAAATTTTATATATATATATATTTTTTTCTTCTATATTTTTATTTGTATTTTTTTCTCCCTTCAAATTCTTGAGGACGGTCCTCCCTGAGTGTCCTCTATAGACGGGCCTCCTCTGATATACCACTAAGTTTGGTTTTGGTTGCAACTTACATGTTAAAATCGAAGTTTCGTCCATCAATATCTCAGCCGTTTTAGCACCAGTTACCACCAACCAACTCATCGAATCAATATCTCGACATAAAAACAAATATGGGAAAGATTGGTTAAGCCGTTTTCATACAATTAGGCACATAAAAAATAGCATTTAGATTAAGACTTTTTTTCCCCATGACCTAGCTCAAATTCTACAACTTTAATCGCTACAGTTGACATAGCAATATGTCGGGTGTGACATAGACTAATACTTTTTATGGGTGATATTTCTGTTTATTGTACAGTTTTTGAATAAACCTTTATAATTCTACGATACCGGAAATTAATTGTCCATTGACTTAACATTGGGGCATAAATTTGCTAGCAACCGAAGGCTAATTGAACGTTACGACCGTTACCACATAGTCTCGTGCAATGCGAGATTTCTTACTCCTCGTTCTCTCTGAAGCTTCCACAGCGCACAGAAACCAGCCCATAGACATGAACCAGCCGTAGGTTACCAAGGTTAACTGTTACCTATTTTTAAACTAAAAGTCCAAAGCGAGTTTTCAATTTTCCGTATGGTTTAACATTTTTCTGAATCACAAGACGTGTGGGCAAATCAACTCGAGAGAGCAAGGTGGATAACGTTATTTTGCTTAAAGAGATACTGCAGAGGCTTTTCTAAGGCCTTTTTTACCGCTTCAATTTGAACTGGAACTCGTGAGTGGGTGTGGTCATATGACGACGGTGCCACGTAGTCATATTATGAATATTCATACGGTCAAAGAGTGAAAGGGTGTGTCGATATAAGTCGTAATATTAACGTTAGCACTAATACAAAGCAAATCACATTTGAACTTGAACGAACTAGTTAGCAGTAAGGGTCTCAGTCTGAAAGAGGAAAAAAAAAAACGTGCCCAGCCGAGACCACCCCTGGGATCACCTCAACTCCACCCATTTTTATGTTAAGGATCTCGTGACGTCACGAATCCCCGGAAACTAGCGTATTGGTAAGCCTACACAAAAACTCAGATAAAACTATTTTGACTAAACATGAGATTTTCGGACATAAACAGTTGTGTATGATCATAATCTAACCCAAAACATCGGTTTTCAACGGGAAAAGTCGTCAAATGTCATGGTTGCTGAAGGAGCAACAGCTCAAGGCAACAGCTGCAGCAGGAACTGGGGGGGGAGAATGATAAGCTCAACGAAACAATAAAACAATATAACAAGTCCTTAAAACCACTGAAACAAGAAAATGAGCAAGAAAATGGGCAAGACAGAAAAGACAGTTAAAACTAGTCAGTCCAATCCATCGGACTTGTCAGAAATTCTGGAAAGCCTAGAAGATATCAAGGTCCAACTGAAAGAAATAATGAAGACAAATGAAGACATAAAGAAGGAGTTAAAAGAACTCAAAGAGGAAAATGTCAAGAAAGACCAGCAAATTAAGACTCTAACATACAAAGTGGAGGAGTTTGACCAGCAAGGGAAGCTCAATTATGTGATCATCACGGGTCTCAGGATAAAACCAAGGAACTATGCCAGGGCGATGGGGACCCACGATGAGACAAACGAGGCAGATATCCAATCCGTGGAAATACAGGTGGAGGAGTTTCTAAACTCCAAAAACATCGACCTGGATCTCACCAATGTGGATTTTTGCTATTTGCTTCCCAAAAGAAAAACCAGCGAAGGCAGGGACAACGAAACCCGCGCAGTGATGCTGAGATTCATCAGTAGAAAATACAAAATTGCTCTACTGAAGCAGGGTAAAAATCTGAAAGGATCCAACGTGTTCATTAATGAAAATCTCAACAAAACAAACGCCACCATCGCGTGGAAAGCGCGTCAACTGAAGAAAGGGCAAAAATTACAGAACACCTGGACGGCAAATTGTAAAGTTTACATCAAACCAAATGGGTCTTCAGAAAACATCAGACCGGTGCTGATCAGGGCGTTGGAGGAGCTGGAGAAATATGAATAGTAAGGTACGTGAAAACCAAGTTAAAACGCCATGAACTCAGTACAACCAAAAAGTAAAACTGCACTGATTAAAATGAATGAATTGATGGACAAAATTACTGACTATGAAAAAGGGAGTAACTTTTCAGTTGGACCTCACCAGAACCTAACATCAAAAGACCCGAATGAAGAAGTTGATCCAGACAGACATTTTTACTATAATGGAATAAACAAATGTGGATATTACTTGGAAGATCAGTACAATGAGAATTTTAACATGGATGGAAAGCTGTCAATAATCCACTTCAACAGCAGGAGTCTATACGCGAACTTTGAGCAGATACAGGAGTATCTATGTACATTTGTCAAACCATTTAACATCATTGCTGTGTCGGAAACGTGGATTAACGTTGAGAAATGCATGGATTTCCACATGGAAGGATATAATTTTGTGTGTAAGAGCAGAATCAACAAATCTGGTGGAGGGGTAGCATTGTTTATTGACGAGAGCATAAATTTTGAGATACTGGAAAGCTTGTCAATTGTCATTGAAAATGTAATGGAGTGTGTAACAATTGAATTTTCAACGCCGAAAGGTAAAAAAACTGGTATATGCAACGTTTACAGAGCTCCCAGCTCAAAAATAGACATATTCAACAATTGCATGGGAGAAATATTAACAAAAATAAACCAGAGAAATGTTTTTATATGTGGAGATTTTAACATAGACATATTAAATCCAAACAATAACAAGCTGATTGAGGATTTCGTCAACACAATGTATGCGAGCGGAATGCGACCACTAATCACCCAGCCAAGCAGAATCACTAAACATAGTGCCACACTAATTGACAATATTTATACAAATATACTGGACAAAGAAATAACAAGTGGTATTATGATAAATGATATTTCTGATCACCTTCCAGTCTTCGCCATCTGTGACTGGAAACACACTTTAGAGCAGAAACCAGTGACAAATATCTTAAAAAGAATTAAAAACGAAAAGAGACTTAAAGATTTTGAACAAGATATGATAAATCAAAAATGGAATGACGTATGGACGGAAAAAGACACAAACAAAGCGTATGAGGCCTTCTTAAACACAATAAACTCAATATATGACAAGCACTGCCCGGTAGTCAAATATTCGAGTAAAGACAACAATGTCAAAGTCAAAAAAAATAGGCCATGGTTCACCAAGAACATAGAGAATGCCTGTAGGAAAAAAAACAGCTTATATAAACAGTTTTTAAAGGAAAATAATGTACAATCATATGCAAAGTACAAACACTATAGAAACAGAGTGACATATTTGTTGAGGAAACATAAAAAAGACTATTATGACAAGTTACTAACAGAAAACAAGAACTACAACAAAAATCTTTGGAAAATAATAAATTCCGTCTCAGGCAGAAAGGCCAAACGGACATTCTCCGACTATTTCAATATAAACAACAGGAGGGAAGACGATAAGAAAGTGATAGTCGAGAGCTTCAACAAATACTTTGTTAGTGTAGGCTCAGAGCTAGCCAAGGCCATTCCATCCTCACTCCAACAGTGGGATCACTGGGATAGGGGCGGGGAGACAAAACAAGAGTCTTTATTTTTAAATCCTGTCACACAAAATGAAATCAAAACAATCCTGAGAGACTGTACAGCTAAGACATCCATTGACGCAGATCAGATAGACATGACATTATTAAAAAGGATATCAAAAGCGATCATACCTCCTTTAACATATATATGTAATTTATCTTTCTGCAATGGCGTGTTTCCCGATAAAATGAAGATAGCAAAAGTTCTTCCTCTGTACAAAAGTGGAGACAAACAGGAGTTTTCAAATTATCGTCCGATTTCAATTTTACCACAGTGCTCAAAAATTATTGAAAAGCTCTTTAATGTTAGATTAGATAAGTTCATTGATAAACACAAGCTGCTATGTGACAGCCAATACGGATTCAGGAAAAAACATTCAACAGCAATGGCCCTAACAGAATCCATAGAATTTATCAAAGACGCGCTAGACCGTAAATTATTCACCATAGGGATTTTCATCGACCTGAAAAAAGCTTTCGACACGATAAACCACAGCATATTGATCGAAAAATTGTACAGATATGGAATTAGAGGAATCGCATTACAATGGATTAAGAGTTACCTATCAAATAGAGTTCAATTTGTACAGATAGGGGACAACATATCAACATGCCTGAACATCAACTGTGGGGTCACACAGGGTTCAGTCTTAGGACCAAAATTATTTATACTATATATCAATGACATAATCAAAGTATCTGACGTTTTAAAATTAATTTTATTCGCGGACGACACAAACATCCTCTGCTCAGGAAAAGATCTTAATCAAATGGTCACATCAGTGAACAATGAAATGTCAAAGCTTCACACGTGGTTTAATATTAATAAACTATCACTAAACCTTTCAAAGACAAAATTCATATTATTTGGGAAAAGAGGCATGAAGGAAAACATAAACTTACAGGTAAATGGTATCAATATTGAACGAGTGAACGAACATAAGATTCTGGGGGTTACGGTAGATTGCCTCCTGACATGGAAACCACATGTGAAGCTAGTTCAATGTAAGTTGGCCAAAAGTGTGTCTATTTTGTGGAAAATGCAGAAATTACTAAATCAACATTCACTTAGGACAATTTACTCAGCACTCATAACACCTCACCTGCACTACTGTGTTGAAGTATGGGGGAACACTTATAAAGAAACTACAGAGATGCTGTTTAAACTTCAAAAAAGGGCATTGAGAGTGGTATATGGTGTCCCATATAGAGACCATACAAATAACTTGTTTATTAAGGCAAAGTTTCTTAAGTGGCAGGATATAATTAAATATAATACCATACAAATATTATTCTTAGCATCCAAAAATCTCTTACCCTCAAATATACAGAAACTGTTTCAAAAGAGAGATGACATGCATAACTTAAGAGGAAACATGATATATAAACAAAAAACTATAAAGTCAACTCTCAGAGGTCATTCATTATCCATTGTGGGGGTTAAGCTCTGGAACGGTTTACACGATGAGCTTAAAATGTCTATAAACCTAAAGACCTTCAAGAGTAAGATAAGAAGTAAGATGGTAGGAAATTATTAAATGGGGACTGTCTGCTGTTGAAATGAAACAAATGAAACAAATTGTTTTGACTAA
This sequence comes from Synaphobranchus kaupii, assembly GCA_029718625.1. Classification (NCBI taxonomy): domain Eukaryota; kingdom Metazoa; phylum Chordata; class Actinopteri; order Anguilliformes; family Synaphobranchidae; genus Synaphobranchus; species Synaphobranchus kaupii. The sequence continues at coordinate 3,128,887 of CM056382.1, forward strand.
TGTATGACATGTATATTCAAATTCGACTTATTTGGACCTTAATGTCTATTTTATTTTACTTTAGCTTATTTTTTCTTTCTCAAACTGTTTTGTTATAAAGAAAATTCAGTTATGCTGTTGTGATACAAAAAATTTGTTTTAAACAAATGTATATTATGAACATGTAAAATAATGAGGGAAATGGGGCGGGACTATGATAAGCAGGCTGCTTTTTCCCGTATCCCTTTTCGGCAAGAAATGTGTTTTGTCAGGGCATATTACAGAAATTGTGATAAAGTGTAACTATATGCATGCCGAAATAAATAAATAAATTTTTAAAAAAATAAAAATAAAAAAAACGTAGGGCCTATAACGTTACGGAGTTATTTTCGGTACAATGCAACTGAAATAATTATCTCTTAGCCAAGTTAAATAACATTAGCTAACGTTGTATCTTCCATTGCCATGTGGCGCTAGCCAGCTTGTTAACTTACATTGGGTAAAAAAGAAACTTTAAACTGGAAGAGCCTGACATTGACAGATTAAGAATTGTAACGGTATGTGTCAGCCCTAACTGGACGGGATAAGTTTTAACTTACGGGTGGAGGTGGGGTAACGTCAATGTAGCCTAATTATTACCGTAGGATCTCCGTTATTTTAGTCCCGTGTAACATACAATTCTTACCAGAGTATAATTTTCTTGACTTTAGCCACCTAGCACTGAACTGTGTCGATATACGCTCTATTCTAGCCATCCATCTATAAGTGGTATTTGTTCAATTAGCCTTAAATAAACATTATTACCAAGTTCATACCAGCAGTAGACCAACATAGCTACAGAACTGTATAGCAGTCAGATATAAACAACCTAGTGCATGCCGGGCGCTGGAGGTCTTGCCCCGGTTGGCTTTCTCAGCCTAGCCCAATAAGTAGGTAGGCTATGTTATGTCAGAAAATTACATTGACACGTTGTTTCCTAAAGATATAAATAAACCAAAAAAATAAAATAAACCAAACAGTAGGCTACTTGAGTGCGTCCTTATGCGGACATAGTGGACAAATCATAGGCCTCTGGTATCATTCCAAATCACTCAGTGGCCTCTGGTATCATTCCGACATAATCAAATCCCCCGTAAGGAACCATGTCCATGTCTAGCGTACATTATAATCCAGTGGCATACCGTCGGCTGTAAAATAGGCCTTCTGTAACCTAACCTTATCTTTAGACGGATATTAATGTCAACATGGCCTGTTTCCATTTATAGTTCTTAATTATCCAGCAAATTAACTGAATAACAAATATCAATTAATGTGTTTCTATGCTAGCATTTTTCTTTTATTTTTGAGTAGTTTTTTTTAGTGAAGTTCAGGATTAGAAACCCTTCTGGACTAGCTACTAATTGTAGACAAATGTGGTTTTGTAACATTAAAGCACAACTGGACTTTGGTAGAATTTTGGGTTGAGTAAGTTACCTGGCCATGATATGAGTCCAAATGGTGGTGAAATATGTTTGTTAGCTCTGTGCTCCCCTGGGGTGATAATCCAGAATAGGGTATTTGTCGCTCTCCATTCACTTCTAAAGGGCAGCTAAAACGGTCTGCATTTTTTTATTAGGCTATTGCAATACAATTCGTTCTGCAAAGCATCGCCAATTATTTGTAGCCCGTTTAATTTAGTATTTTAGTATTGGCTATTCAACTGTTTTGTGATTTTAATATTTAAGCTACACGACCTATCTTTAATCGGTAAAAAAAGAAGCCCTGCATCTCTCCACGATGCGCTCAGACCGGTAAAGATGAGCAATAACATCAATGCTTCGTTTGACTATAGGGCTACGTGTCTCACGTTACGCCTGGAACCCACCAGACGCGCAAGCGTACAGACGCTTATTGCGCGCGCAGATTTGAGCAGAACTGAACCCACTAGACTCGCAAAGGCACAAACGCTTTTATTGCTTTTTCGGAGCGCATTCCGTGAATGACACGAGACGCGCTATACAAACAAACAGTCTACATTCCGGATTTGTGAGCTTCGCTTAATAATGGATAAGTAAATATTGCTATTACATATGTCTTACTGCTTGACAGGTTAATTAAAATGAAAACTTGCATACTGTCAATATATAGTACATGGGAAAATAGTACACATGAATCAGACCAACAAACAAGTCTTCACTGGCTGGCAGCAAATGGCCTACTTTTGATTTTTACTTCGTAGCCTATAGCTAATGTAATTATGTCATTATAACGAAATCAGTTGAGTGATTGCCTTATCTCGCAATATTAATATAGTAGTTTTTTTGTTTGTTTCAATACGAGTTGTAAACATGAGGAAGGCAATTACGGTTTACCTCTTGCTCCAAATGCTCCTGAGGAGGAGAAGAATGTGGGTAGCTACACCCCATGAACTGCTTTGATCACACTTTACTTTGATCACACTTTTGATTATATTAAAACAAATATCTAAACTATATAGAATGTTGTTTTTTAAAAGCTAAATGTAGCAAATGAGACAATGCCTCCTTTATAAAGTCCGTTTAATATTATTTATTTATTTAAGACAGTAATCAACATGTTCTAAACATTTAATTTTAGCAGAATTAGCAGCTATTTTGATTATGTAGTACCTGTGTATTGTGTATGTATGTATACTATAATAAAGAAAAAGCATTATAAAACGAGAATAACTGGTTATATGCTAAATGTATGACTTGATTTAACTTCATTCATCCCACAATGGACAATGGTGATTGTCTCTGTTCCCATTTTCATTAGGGCCTATATTAAAATATAATATGTATTAAAATAATTTATAACAATTGTAAAACTATTAGTAGGTTGAAAAACATGATATAATGCAGATATTGAACATATTCAATGTATTTCTATAATAATAATGCATGGCATTTATATAGCGCCTTTCTAGATACTCAAAGTGCTTTACAATGATGAGGGGGAAACTCGCCTCTACCACCACCAATCTATGAGATTGCGCATGCGGATGGCCAGAAAATTCCGCCCGGAGCGGAAAAATCAGCTCCACGCCCGCGAGCCGTCCGCCCGCCTGTCTTGCGTGTGTGGCCGGTGAGAACCGCGGCAATTCGTTAACATGGGAGCGGAAGTGAAGCGCAGGAGTGTGCGTGCGCTTGTGCTTGCGCGTCTGGTGGGTTCTAGGGGTTATCCGACAGTGTGCCTATACAGTGGTGGAGCGCATTCCCATACAGATGGTCCTTCGCTTTTTGCACGCGTAATTTGGAGACTGCACCTCGTTTTGCTTTCCCCTCGCATACACAGTGATACGATCATTTTGAGAAGGCAATATGTAGCTCAGAAAAAAATGACCTGAGACCGTTTGCCTACTTTTTAGACAAGTAATATGTACGGTAAATGATGCAAAATAGTAATAGCCTAAATTGCTTCGGTAAAAGACAGCCAAAGCACAAATAGATTGAAATGACGTTAGTATTTCTCAGTCATAGCTTACGCGGACGAGGAAAAAAAAAGCTTTTGAACGCAAGGCAGCTTGCTGTTGGGAGTTGAAAACATGCTGTGGTTGTAGTCAACTATTTTTTAGTTATTTGCCGGAGGCATTCAACTGTAATATGAACATAAGCTAAAACGTGACGTATTGCATAGGCAGCCTGGTCTCACTCCCAAGTCGTCACATAGCGACGCTTGGGCAGCTCCTACGGCGTCATCCTTTAGACGCAGAAGGAGGCCTTTTGCGTCATTATTTGACGCACTCGTCTCGAATTTACGAATCCTACTATGGCGAAGGCTTTGCTCATGATAACCGACTGCGAGCATGCCCGCTCAGTCTTCGCCGTGTGCGCGGAGATCTTTCTGAGTTCGTGATTCCCGTACCCCACCCCCAACCCCTAAACATAACCTCACAGGAGTTCATGTAACTCGGGCTCATGCCCGAACTGTTAAGATAGTGGGCGAGCCCGACCATAAGAGTTCACGTAACTCTCTACCAGATGAAGAAAACATAAAAATAAAAAAGCATAATATTGAAGTGCCACAACCAAAGACAAATTATGTGGCCACAACCGTCAATATACGACGCAAAAGGCTGCGTCAATATACGACGCAAAAGGCTACCTTTGGCGTCACATAGCGACGCTTGGGCAGAAGCGTCGCTATGTGACGAGTCCGCGTGAGACCACGTTGGCATAGGTTACATACGGCGAAATTAAGTAGTTTTGAAAAGGGGTTAACGTTAAGCATTTAAGGTTTTGCTTCCTATGCAATAACAAACTGAATGTTATGGGAAACAAAAACATCAGAAATATTACGCGCTTAACTATAAGGTTGGTTTTTAAATGTTTTTTTTTTTTTTTTTTGCCTGTGGCTGATTTTTTTTAGGACACTCCCCTGGTAAAAAAAAAAGAAAAATCAGGCGCCTATGCTTGATAGGTTGTTAGGTAACCATGCGTTAGATAATGCAGGCTACTGTGCACTGCATAATGACATTTTTAACATTCACTGATCATAGTAGCCTACAGCAGCAACCGAGTTCAGAATTTGACGTCATAGTTTAGTAGTGTGACATCACAAACAGGTGGCATTCCAGTGTTTCAGAAGTACATAAATGAAGACAGAAGTCTTGGGGAGACATTTGCTGATTATGGTTGTATTATTGAACATTGGAGACTTTAATCAATTATATATATGAGTCAGCCTTGTAGTCAGGCAATAGACTGCCCTAACCTGGAGGAGATTGTGACCTACTGTTCACACAAAATAGAAATGTCTTCCCACACCTTAATTAAAGGAGAATACATACAGTGGTATTGCACAGTTTGGGCACCCCTGGTCAAATTGATTTTCTAAGTGAAAAGACGTTGCAGGGAATAAACTTAAACATAGCATATTTCAGTAAATAACTTTTTATTTGCTTAATTTTACAGATAATATAATACAAAAATAAAATGTGTAAATGTGGCATGTGCTAAGGTTTAGAACCTTGTCAGTCAGTACTTAGTAACACCTCCTTTAGCAGAAATCACAGCTTCCAAACGGTTCTTGTACCCAGCTAACAGTCTTTCTATTCATGCTTTACTCTTGCTTCTATTCTTGATTTTTTTCCCACTCTTCCATGCAGAACCCTTGTAGTTCAGAATGCTTAGGTCTTCTTACATGTACTGCATGTTTGTATGGAAGATTTTCAGTGACTTTATTAAATGTAATCACTATAGCAACACATAGTGAAATGTCTGCATTTGCTTTTAAATAATGAAATGCATTTATCACGCCATAATTAAAAAGAAAATGCATATTGCATTGCTTTTCACTTCGTGTTCTGTCAAAAACTCATACTAAAGTACAATATGGGGTGCATTGCTTTTCAAAGCCAGTGCGCGGTTTTTGTGCCACATTTAAATGTAATACTGACCTCGGAATGTAATCCATGTGACCATTGTATTTTGCTCTGTGGACAGAGGATGTTGCTTTGAACGTGATAAATACAATAATGATGCTTTTTTTATTGGACTGCAGAATGGCCTGTCATTGCTTTTCAATGTCAGTGTGTGGTTTAACGTGGTTTTGACGAAAAAATAAAACAAAAACGCACGGACGGTCCTATTGTATAATCATATATTTAACTACAAATCAACTGTTTTGGCTCATAAAACTCACTTTTGCATCACTTTCAAGTGGGGATTACTATCTTTTCATCAGTACAGGGGGATAGATATCTATTGGTCCAAAAACCTATCCAAAGCCTGTCATAAAATTAATAAAATATTTTTTGTCCATTATAAAGCATATACACATTCATACTCACTCCAAGGAACATTTTACATTAATCTAGCACAGGGATGGGCAACTCCAGTCCTGGGGGGGCGGTGTGTATGCAGGTTTTTGCTGCCACCAGTTACCCTGGCTCAATAAGCTAATTAGTGACACACACACCAACATAGATTTACTCATAAATTAGACCACGATAAAACGCAACAATACATGCATACAGGCACAGGAACATTCACCAGCTTCTGTTCATATTGCAGAATGTAGCTAAAATATAAGATTATGTAAATGATTGGGCTAATTAAATAATGGGTAACTGGTGGAAGCAAAAACCTGCATACACACCGGCCCCCCAGGACAATAAAATAATATTCCACCATCAGGAAAATGCTGGCAAATGTTCTATCTTATGGGGAAATCAAACATAAAGCGTGACTGAGCCACCTATGAACGTAGTCAAAATGCAAAAAATAATAATATTGAATATATGGCACAACGTTGTGGTGGAGTGCAAGAACTAACATACATATTTTAAATATCACAAGCAGCAATACTTACATATCGAGGAGAAAAATGTCCCTCATGCATATTCTCTGACAGAATTAATGCTATGGCATCTTGGTATCATCTGACCTACTCCCAGTCGACTCCTCGACTCTTTCACTCTCAAGAGTCGGGGTCGACTTCCATCCAGTGATTTAAAGAGTCGAGTTTAGGCAGAGTCGACTCTGCAATTATTTAATTTTAAACAACATTTTGTAATAATAAGTAGTCACTAAACACAAATGTAAGCTTTACCTTTGTAGGGAATACATTTAAATCCTCACACGGGGCGTCACTTATGTACTGGAACATGTACGAATCTGGTAGCCATGAGCAAGATGATTAGTAATATGATGTCTGAATCATCAGAGTCCTCACATGGGCAGCACCAGAAATGTAAGGGACATGCCACTACCATCCTAATACAACTGGTGGTGTAGTATTCCTATAATAAATCAGTCTCATAAAATTTTATTTACTATCCTCAAAAGAGAATATACTAACTACAAATGGGCAACTTTAAACACATTAATAATCATCTTAACAAAATCACAGTATTATGTACTCAGTTGATACCAAATTAATATAAATGATTCAGCTAAAAGGTGAAAGCATTATGGGGAATCCCTGTGATTAGCATTGGCTGACTCAGTTCAAGACGAGCAACATTAATACAGACAATCTTGGAAAATGTAATAGTTTATTGAACACAAAGCACCAAACAGAGCAAAGCACGATTCACTACTATAATCTACAACAAACTAAGCGCGCGCTAATGCGCGTGCGTATGCATTGGGGGTTTTCATGTTCTCCTTGTCTCGGACACTCGTTCAGAGAGAACAAAGAACCTAAAATGGAGGGAGGTTTAGCTTTAGCTGGAGCTAGTTAACAATACCAAACCATACCAAACACATAAGGGATAATTGTGGCTGATAGCCGGGGGTAGATGAGCCTGCCTCGCTCAGTTGGATCGGTGTCACAGACTCTTCCCCGGGCGTGCATGAGCGGTGAGACGAGCCAGTGAAGGCCCTGGCGAGTTGAGCGAACAACAAAACTGAATTGGAACTGAACAAGACGGGCCATGTTGCCCTTTTTATAAACTTTATTGCCAGTCGTGCATTTCTGCCTGCAAAGTATCACATTAAAGTGCGGAAATCACAACCGGGACAACGTGGAGGAGGAGCCTCCAGTGGACTGTATGGAATTGTAGTTCCTGTTGACCCTACACCTTTATAAAAGCGTAATATAATTTCTGAGCTTTAAGACCCCCCCCCCCCCCCCCAATGTGATTGGTGGCCACCCATATAGTTGCATTCTGATTGGCTATCTGTTACGTGACAAGCTAGACTGACAGGATAGAATGAAAAGTTTAAATCTATGGTCTAAATACAGACGGCTGGAAAGTAGTTCAGTGACTGGAGGAAAAGCAGCACAGATCATTTCAGAACACAGATGACATTTACAGTTTTTTAAAACTATTTTGTCAAAGCGTGTGGCCCGTTCCGCGTTAGTCTGAAAACAAGCAGGGAATTAGCTGCCTATTTCTAATGTTCTGAATTTTGCTCGCACTACATGCACTACCTATGCAGGGCTTGATGTTGATTTGCGAGGCATTTGTGAGAATCGTATGCAAAAGTTAGCCGATAAAGCCAAATAAAGTGCAGGAATCATCTTTAGCTACTATACAGATATCATTTAGGCTTATATCATATGCACCTTTTGTGAATTTGGCTAGAATTTAACAACAAACAAGTTGCAAGCAAATCTGCAAGGGTTCAATAAGACTGACTCTGTTAGTTACTATTCTTCTTTAAAATGCAGGTAGTTCAGTAAAGTAACCAGAGTCAAACCTGCGGCAGCAAGCTAGTAGCCTAGCCCATGGTCAGGAATCTGTAGTAGCCTTCTAACTAGCTTTCTAGCCTACAAAGATTTATCCAACAAATTATATGCTATTTATAGCATCGGGACAACAACGTCAACCTATGCTAGCTGTACACTATGAGAAAATGAAAGTGGTAACATTACTGAGCAACTATACCCCTTCAATTAGAATACTGTGCACCAGTTCCTCAACTCAAATATCGAGTCCCTTGGTGGCTGGTCAGAATAATTTTGTTTGGAACATTCCACAGGTAAACAGGTGATGCTATCATGACTGGGTATAAAAGGGATATGAAAAGACTCTTGATATCTTATTTTCAGTTACTCTTACAAGCGATACTATAACCTCTCTGCATTTGAATGGATCTCTATGGGAATTGGGAAACATACAGAAACATCATCAAAGTCCCTACAGAACAGACAAAACCAAAGCACATCCTTCCCATAATGTAGCAGCTATCCCTAGTAATGAACGTTGACTGTAGTTCACAGTAAGCTGTGGGTAAATCAGCTATACTACACTTCTATTATAAACTATAACAAACACAGGAAAACACAGGGAACTAGTACCATCAGGTCCTAGGTTAGAATATCAGTCAAGGTGGAGTCTGAAGAGGTGTGTCTTCAGGCCTCGACGGAACGCAGGCAGGGTTGAGTAGAACATAGGGGAATGGGAAGTTCATTCCACTACTGAGGAGCTAGGGTGGAAAAGCTCCGCAGTCGGGACGTGCGAGAGCCGTTGACACGGAGGGGGGGAAGTGCAAGTCGCCCTGCTGTAGAAGAGCGAAGTGGTCGAGCAGGAACATAGTTCTGGATTAAGTCCTGCAGGTAGGCGGGGCCTGTCCTATTGGCTGCAGTGTAGGCCAGGGTCAGAACTTTGAACCTGATCCTGGTTGCAACTGGCAGCCAGTGGAGTGACCTCAGCAGGGGGGTTTACATGGGAAAATCTCGGGAGGTTGAACACAAGCTGAGCAGCTGCATTCTGGATCAGTTGAAGAGGCAGAATGGCGCAGGCCGGTAGGCTTGCGAGCAGGGAGTTGCAGTAGTCCAGGCGTGAGGTGACCATGGTCTGGACAAGAAGCTGGGTGGAGTAGGTGGTCAGGTACGGTCGAATCCTCCTGATGTTTTACAGGAGGAACCTGCAGGACCGTGCCGTCGCCCTGATGTGCTCTTTGAAGTCCAGCCGGTCCTCCAGGACCGCCCCCAGGTTCCTTGCAGAGCGGGAAGCAGCCACTACGGTCCCATCAACGGTGATGGAGAGGTCATGTAGTGGGGAGGTCTTGTATGGCATGAAGAGGAGCTCTGTCTTGTCAAGGTTGAGCTTCAGGTGATGGGTAGCCATCCACTCAGTGATGTCAGTCAGACAAGCAGATATCCTCTCCTTAACACCTTTGCGCAGAAGTCCCGCCTGCGGGACCTTTTTTTCTCAACTGAGACATTCGTTGCTACTGCAGCCAAACTATTATTGGAAATCACAAACTCTGTTTTAAATTTATTGGTAGACGGTTTGTGACGATTTCTGCCGAATACGTAGTTTCTAAGTGCCACTATTTCCCTGTAGCAAGTCCATTTATCAAGCAACCCCCCACCTAGTCTATACCTACCTATGCGTGACATAGTGGACAATAGCATCTATTTTTGAGTTCATAAATATATTTATTCATCATATAAAATTAGAATAACGTCATAGCAACTAGATAAACCCAACAATAGCCTGATCGTATGCCAGAAAAGCTGTGAAAAGCCCTGCTCACTCAAATGCAAAATAAACTGAAAGTACTATCTCATTCTACCATGTATTCTACTAGCAATATATGCTACTAAATATGAAATAAATATACAATCCTACCATTGGTTTTACACATCGAGATGTTCCTTTCAAAATTCAGGTGTCATTTATTGTCTGGTACAATCGGTTTGAGAAATATACAACACTTTATACCGCTATTACACTATCTGAAACGTCGCCGCGTAATAGCCCCATGCCCTGTAAGCCTGTCTCATGCATTACAGTTCACTCTGGTTTAATTGTCGGCTTTTTTATCCAATAGAGTACATTATAACCTTCGCAACGGTATATGCCAAGTCTTTTTGGGTGCTTTGAGCAATTTACTACAGACCAGCATAACGGCAGTTTTCGTTTTAACTGTCTAGTATTACGCAAGCACTATAGAATACGCATTATGCAAGGGAATTTCCCTTTTGCGATATGTAAGTATTTTTGCGTCTAAAATACCGTTGGTCTCGCTGGCTACATACGTACGTTCGTGTTTCCACTCGAGCACTGTCTTTCCAATATGTTTGATAGCCCTATTGTTATTTTCGCATTTTGAGTGCATTTCACATACTGTAGTGCAATCGTTAAATGTATTTTTGAAGTAGGCTACCGATGTTCATTGAAGATAGAACATTTGGCAGCATTTTGCAGATGGTGGAAAACTATTTTATGTTCATGTTATCATACATAAGGCCATGTAAAAAAAATAAGTTGTTGATCGTCCTTTTTTTTTTTTTTTTAAGTCGTAGGGAGGGCAGTTTTTATTTTTTTAATTTAAGCACCAGGTACAGCGGACCGTAGAGAGAAATAAAGAGGACAGAATATATAGAACATTGCGTCTCTGGACCAAATTGCTTCTGTTTAATTGTAGCCTGTCAACATCAGTTTTGCTCATATTGATTGTAATGTTTCATGTATTTTTGGTCAATAAATGTTCCTTGATTGATTGTATGTTATTGGTTTTATGCTTGTACTACACCATAGACCAGATCTGGCTACAAAACCTTTTTTACAACAATAAAATACTGTATAGACCAAAGTTCAAGCAATCATAAAACATTTAATAGCCTAGGTCAATATAATTATAAGCATGCCCTGTCATGGATAGACTTTGTTTTGAAATTCATGCTGCACATGCGCTCTAACAATTTTGCGTGGTGGTCGATAGAGGGCTAGGCCTAGTGGATCAGATAGGATCTCCTAGTGCGGTGTGAGTATGATTTTCTATCCAAATGGCTTAGAAATAGGATTTCCCCGTGTTTTCTGCAACTTCTGGCCATCGTCACGAAAAAATAAAAGTCGTCAGGGCCTTTTTCGGATGTCGGGCGGGGACGATCAACAACTATTTTTTTTTACATGGCCTAATATAGGCTATGGCATATACTTGTCTCTTAGGGCATGATAAATGCGCTGATATGTGGTAGATTAAGGTAAACATTTCCTTGGAGTCATTATGAATAGGAAAATATAAAAGATTAAAAGAATACAGAAAAATGCAATCCCAGGACAAAAGTATACATACTGTAGAGTACAGGGACAAGTGATGTTTTATTGAGGTACAAGAGTGAATGATTAGGCAACATATTTAGGTGTGTGTAACACTGTGATATCAATGTTTTTCATCTTAAGCCATCAGAAGGAGCAAATGTATTTGTTTTGTAATGGACAAAACTAATTAATTCATTTTATGACATGTTTTGCATAGGGGTTTTGGACCCATAGATATCTACCCCCCTATACTGATGAAAATATAGTAATTCCCACTTGAAAATTATGGAAAAGTGAGTTTTATGAGCCAAAACTGTTGATTTGTAGTTAAATATATCATTATTTCTTTTTATTTAGAGCAGTGCACAATTTATCCATTTGGATAGATTTGGAGACACTAATGGACAACAGGGTACACTGCTATATTTTGCATCATAGACTTTTAGTAGTTCTGCATATCATCCTCAGATTTTGCTAAACTTGTGGACATGGAGTTTATGATCCAGGAAATGTATATATATTACCGATTTCACTTATGTAGCTCTCAACAAAATTAAAAAATATATATTTTTTAAATTTTTTTTCCAAAGTTTCTTTGCATTTGTGGCACTTTATTTTGAATTAAATTATGAAAATAAACAAATCTAAGTTTGTATTGTAAATGGTACACCTGTCTTCTTTCATTTAAGCAATTTACCAAGTTTATGTGATGCTCACACCTGGAGTTATAAAGCCTTAAACAGACAGGGAAAGAGATATCCTCTCCTTAACCTGTGGGGTAGAGGGAGGGAAAGAGAGGAAAAGTTGAGTATCATCAGCATAGCTATGGTATGGAGAAGCCATGTGAATTATTTACTGAACCAAGAGACTTAGTATACATAGAGAACAGCAGAAGACCCAGTACAGATCCCTGCGGGACTCCTGTAGACGGGATAGGGTGCAGAGACGGAACATTTACATTTACATTTTAGTCATTTGGCAGACGCTCTTATGCAAAGCGACGTACATTAGTGCATTTTCAAAGTAGGAACAAGTACGTTAAAACAACCCCAAAAGGTAAATACTGGAACCCTTCCAGGAGACTTAGGATCTGTTAGTGAGATACGATACAAACCAAGAGAGGGCGATCCCAGAAATGCCCATCTCAGCGAGTGTGGAGATCAGGAGTTTGTGGTTGACCGTGTCGAATGCCGCAGACAGGTCAAGGAGAATCAGAACAGAGGAGAGGGAGGAGGCTCTAGCAGTGGTGAGTGCCTCCGTCACGCCCAGGAAAGCATTTCAGTGGAATGGCCGGTTCTGAAACCGGACTGATGCGGGTTAAGCAGGTTGTTCTGGTAGAGAAAAACAGACAGTTGGTTAAGGACAGCACGTTCAAGCGTTTTGGATAGGAAGGGCAAGAGAGATAGTTCCTGACATCAGAGGGGTCCAAGCTAGGTTTTTTAAGGAGTGGGGTTACACGGGCAGTTTTAAAGGCAGCAGGAACATGGCCACAGATTAGGGAGGTGTTGATAATGGAGGACAGATATGGAAGGAGCTCAGCGGATATAGACTGGAGGACTGCTGAAGGTATGCTGTCCAGTGGACAGGTGGTTGCGCGATGGCGCATCACCAGCTGGAGCACATGTGCTCCCTCCAGAATCTTGAAGGACGACAGTGTAGCGTGACGGAGTTCCGGATCGTGGCCACCTTCCCCTCAAAGTGGGTCAGGATGTCATCTGCAGAGAGGGAGGTGGGTGGAGGGGGAATGAGCAGGGAGGAGAAGGTGGAAAAGAGTTTACGTGGATTAGATACACATGCATCAATTTTAGACTGGAAAAATGAAGTTTTAGCTGATGTGGTTGCAGCTGTGAAGGCTGCCAGCAGAGTGTGATAGGAGGCCAGGTCATCTGGGGATCTGGATTTCCTCCACTTTCTCTCAGTGGCTCGCAGCATGGTTCTGCTGGATCTGAGAGAATCCGTCAGCCACGGGGAGAGGGGTGATGGTCGAGCTGGCAGATATGTAGTATATATGGATGGATCACTTGAAGAGTTGTTTCTCCTGACTTATTTTTCCATAGAATTCAATAGGAAAATGAGTCAGGAGAAACAACCCTTAAAAATAAGATATCAAGAGTCTTTTGATATCCTTTTATACCCAGTCATGATAGTATCACCTGTAGAATGTTCCAAACAGGTGTTTTTTGAACTTCCCAGTCTTTTTTGCCCCTGTCCCAACTTTTTGGAACGTGTTACAGGCATCAAATTCGGAATTTGTGTATATATACAAAAATCAATAACGTTGATCAAATTTAACATTAAATATCTTTTCTTTGTACTGTTTTCAATTAAATATATGTAACAGAATTTACAAATCACTGCTTTCTGCTTTTTGTGCATTTTACATACTGTCCCAACTTTTTTGGAATTGGGGTTTGTAGCTTCAGTTTCAGTTTTAGAACTGACGTTAGAAAGCCAACTTTCTCCTCAATACGGTGCTTTTTCCACAGCCTCTGATTGGCCAGCGTGACATGTCACAAATTTAGCGTAGCAGTTGTCGCTAAAATGGCTGGCTAAGACAGAGCAGTGGCACTGCAAAAGGGACAGAATGACCATGCTCATGTGACATGTCACGGCCAATCTGAGTAAAAACTATGGGCCGTGGAAAAAGCGCCATTTTGAGAAGACAGTTGGGCTGTGTCCGAATACGATCCCTACACCTTTGAGGGCGCATATTTGAGTCCACTTCGTCAAAAAGCTTTTGAGTGGGCAACCTTTTCTCACAAATGGGGGCACTTAAAATACCAGGATGAACCCCTTATTTTCGGGGTTTTGTTGTGGGAATTCAGGAGCACTCATTTGCAGAACGGAGCACTCATCTGACAATTTCAGTAAGTAACCCGGAAGTAAAAACATAAAAGACATAGAGCGTATATGTATATCTATGGTACAAGATAGGCTCATATTACAAACTTTTTTTTTGTTAATTCTCTTCAGTCATAATCTACACTTTGTAACAATCGTTATATGTTAACTGATTGATATTCTCAATAAAAAAATAAAAAAAATATTATGAACTACTTCCTCACTAGTTTGGAAAGAGTTTTGCGGAATTTCTTTCGCACACTGCTTGCAAAGTGAGGGGACGGGACAATGGACAGGGAACAGGGGTCGTATTTGGACACAGCCCCGGCTTTCTAGTTCTTATGGTGTATGCAAATGAGAAGAAAAAAAACACGTTTTGAACATGACACACCGGTGACAAGATGGTGACGAGCTGATGACAACGATCTCGGAAATCCGACATTCAACTCGGGCACCTCCAAAACATTTGGAACTGCAAATGCTGATCAGAGGCCATCCAAGCAAGCATCAGCTTTCTGGCCGCTGACCATTTGAACACTTTTACCGTAACGAACGGGACCATCGTCAATGCAAACATCACGCACGAACCTTCCAAGTTGGCCACTTGAATACACCAATACAGTTCTGTGGACAGTTCACTGGGGTCACTGTGTGTCATTCCGAGGGGCGGAACGTGGGCGGTACCTCACGTGGCTAGTAATGACCTTGACATTCCCACCCATCCTCCTCCTTTTAATGTGTGAATTTGGCTAATGCCTGGACACATCGCAGTTCATATTGTCACTTGTGTTGAATTAGTTATGGCGTGTTCTTCATACAACTACTAATCGACCCTCTCAAAAGCATTCTCTCCAGTTATTCCGGTAATACATTTTTATTAATTTATTTACTTTTTTTTAACCAAGTAATTAGTTAACAGCCTGCAAATGTAGCTTAGGCTACTTACCATGACCTAGCAAAACAAGTTAATGCTTCTTTTCTATATTAGCTAGACTGGTATGCTAGTGGAGTTAGCAACTTTAGCTCCCAAACCATTTGGTTTGGCTAGTTAACGTTAGCTAATAATGTAAAACCTGTCAAACCTGTTGTGTAACTTACATTCCGTAAAACATCAACCTGATGAGCCTTTGGGTCTATATGTTTAAGCTATAATCTGAAAATTTATGGCAGATTTGTAATTTAACGTTAACAGTTTCATCGTGGGAATTTACATTGCACTTCGTCCTATGCTCTCCACCGGCTAAGTGCATTTTATGTGGAGTGAATTTTGACATTGTTACCATGCATTAGTCAAACAGGCTTGTGTATTTTTCATTAGGTATCCATTTTAGGTTGAGCATATGTTAACCTTTAAAGCATGTGGGTAGCAAAGTATTCAATGTGATAACCAGTTCGTAATCAATTTGTCTTCATGCACCAGGGTTGGGAAACTTGCTTTATAATGTGCATTTGGAATTTTCACGCCGGCAAATCAATTCTTATTAAAATGCTTGGTAGATTAGTTAACCGCTGCTGACGGTATTCATTTATACTCCTTTAAAGTGATTTGTGAAAGTCTTGTGTGAGCTAGGGTGATCATATATTGTCATATATATAAGACGGTGGTAGCTTGCTCATTTAATAGTATATGATCTTGCTACTTTTCAAGCTCTAGGGACATTTACAATAAAAGTAGTCTTGTCAAAATAACACCTGTGCGTATCTGTGACTGATTGACCATCAATACAGTTGAAGGCAATCATAGCGTTACCCTATGTTCGTCCATATGCTGTGATGCTAGTGCGTCTGCTAGCCGAGCTCACTGGCAAGCTGGTATGCTAGCTAGCTAATCAAATTAGCTGATGTTAGCTGAACATAAATTGAAGATAACTGAAGAAACATTATAACATAATTACGTGACGAATTTCACACATTCAATGTAAATAAATAACAGTAAAATCGTGGATGAAAATTTAATTGTTATATTATGAAACATTAGCTACTTAAGGAGGTTTACTGCAAGTTCGTTTTGCAATAGAAAATGGTGGGTTAAGGTCAAGATCATGGGCTTCTCTACCCCAAACTGTTAATCATACTGTGCTCCGTTTGTACAACATGGTGGCGAAAAAGATTTCCGGAGCCTCAAAACGATTTTTACGAGCCCGTGGGAAGGCAATGAGTGACGTAACAGTGACTTTGTCCATATTTTTTTTATGGTCTGTGTTCCAAACACACAAAATCCATTTAAATATGGTTGTTTGCGGCTGGAGTAATTTACATAGTGACTCTTCGTTGATCACCTGCAAAGTATGAAATGATAACGCGTGCAAATACTTTGACTGCGCCCGCAAAATAACACCCCTTATTTAGGATCTTAGTAAATAGACACCTTAATGTTTAAAACTGACTTTTCTAAACTGAATTTATCGACGAATCTCCCTAACATGATGTGGAGAAAGAAGCTGAGTGTGTATATGCCAATGGATTATTCCGATCGTTGGCACACTTGTTAATGAATGGAAATTAATGAGAACAGGTAGAGACCAATGATCAGTCGAAAGCGAAGTTTGATATCGGTAATACCAGGGAAGTGGAAGTAGGAATTAGAGGGAGGTAACACTGGTGTCAATATAGTAACACCGTAAAATTCCTGATTAGGTTAGCTAGTTACCTTGTGATTCATGTTCAGTATGTTTTTTATGATGTACAATTGAAATGGCAACAAACAGGCCTACCACTATGACTGTCACAGACTTATTAAAAGTGGCTGTTGTGGCACCCAATTGACCAGCGATAATTAATCTAATGAGCATTTCGCTCAGTGGTCATGTTGCGAAATGCAATGGGCACGTTAATTACATTCACAAGTGCGTATTACATTTAATTCTGGCATGAAAACCGCACACTGACATTGAAAAGCAATGAAAGGCCACTCTGCAGTACAATAACGATCATTGCTTAGCATTTTGTCACATTCAGAGCAACAACCTATGTTCACAGAGCATAATGCAATGGGCACGTGGATTACATTCCGAGGTCAGTAGTACATTTAATTGTGGCATGGAAACCGTGCACTGGTGTTGAAAAACAATACACCCCGTATTGTATTCCATTATAAGTATTTTTTCAATGAAATACAATGCAATATACATTTTGTTTTTAATTATGGTGTGATAAATGTGCATCATTATGTAAAAGCAAACGCAAATATGTATTGCATTTCACTACGTGTCCCTATAGCGATTGCAGTTAATAAAGTCGCTGAGAATCTTCCATATGTTTGAGATCTGCCCACAGAATTTAAATAATATTCAAGTTTGGGGACTGTGAAGGCTATTCCAAAACCTTAAGTACAACACACACCCCCAAAGCATAATAGATTCACCCCCTGGCAAGACGTTCTTTTCTTCAAATGCTTCCCATTTTTCTTTGGTGATTGTGGAAATAGTTTGAATTTTTGTTTAATTAGTCCACAACATTTTGTTGCAAAAAGGCTCTGGCTTATCAAAGTGCTGTGTTGCATAATTTAGACATTGACTTTTGTGATGAGATCGTGGCAAAGGTTTCCTTCTGACAACTCCATGCAGATCATGTTTGTGTAAGCAAGATGTGTGCACCACTACTCCAATGTCACTAAACCTTTATGCAGGTCCTTTGCAGTGATATGTGGGTTTTGCTTTGTATACCTAACAAGTCTATAAGCAGTTCTATCTTTCTATAAGCAGTTCTAGAGATTTTTCTTGTTCATCCAGATCTTACCTTGACTTCAACAGTGCCCCTTACCTTCCATTTCTTAATGATGCTTCTGACAGTGGAAATTCCAAACTGGAAGTATTAAATTGGTACATACGGTGCACTCCAAAAGTGCTAGGACAGTGTCACATTTTTTGTTGTTTTGGCTCTATTTGAAATGTACCAGTTTTGGAGTGCACTGTATCTTCCTATAGCCTTCCCCTTCTTTGTAAGAGTCAATTATCTTTATTTTCAAGCCCTCAGTCAGCTGCTTAGTGGAGCCCTTGGTTGTTGAGATTAAACGCCCTTAGAGGTTAGAAGGGTTGGGGTATTTATTAAGGTCTGGAATTGTCTTTACCTGGCTTAATTTAATGCCTAACAAGTCACTCATGTTCTGAAACCTTTTTTTTTTTAATTGAATGTATCAACTGGAATGGTGCCTCAACTTTTGCACATGCCACATTTACTGTTTAATTCTTTTCAAACAAGTAAATTCAGCAAGTGAATCTTAACTGTGCATTAAAATTAGCAGAAATATATCATGTGAGCAGTAGGTCACACACTCTCCTCCAGGTTAGGGCAAGCTGCTGCCTGACTACAAGGCTGGTGATACTCCTCTTCTGTCATTTCAGTTTCAGTACATCTTCATTTTCCACTGTGGGTAGTTTGTGTGCAGAATTTAAATTCCATGTATATTTGACAGCCGTACAAAACACAGGCATTACAAACAGTTAACCACATTACAAGGACAGGGAAAAGCTTAAAAGTTAGATTATGTATAAAGAAATAAAATTAGCCCCATGAGCAAAGCGTAAAATGAAGTACGTATGCAAATTACCATTAAGGTGTAGACTTTGAGATAGTCAGGGAAGGAGTACATTTTGAAATCTGGTTTTCAATTTTTTTCAGGCTCATTTTCTCTGTCTCCTGTTTGTGACGGTCTCTTCTGTCTCTATGTCTCTTCTGTCTCCCTTTATCTCTTTCTTTCTTTCCTTTTTCCATTTTTTTCTTTTTCTATGGCTTGGTCCAATGGTGGTAAGCAAGGAGAATTGGTTTCATTGTGTATACCATCATTAGTTCATCCTTGGGCCTCATTCATGAAACGTGAGCAGAACGAAGTTGCACGTAAATTGTTTGTATTAGCAATTTTGTTCGTATTTTGGCATTAATTAAAGTTTTCAGTATCTCAGATTTGTTTGTACGTACGAACAAAATGTACACCTACTCAGGACCATGCATACTGCATCTGTAAATGTCAATTAGAATAGGCCTATGAATTCATTTTTATTTTCAGTTAAATACACAAGACTAAAAGTAGCCTTTGAAGTGCACAATGCAAGCATAATAATTATGAGTGTAAAAAGGAAGCACTTTAGATAGCCTAGGCTATAAATCGATTGTATGCTATTAATTAGACCCAGAATTTAATGAATGCTCCAATTAGGCTACTATTTTTCTGAATGGATTAAATAAAAATGTTGTATGATGTTAAAGGTATACTATGTAGTTTCATTGTAAACAACTCATTCTTTGTTTACATTCAAATTTTCTCCCCAAAAAACATGTATGTGTCCTTGTGGTCTAATAAACATGTTGAATGTATTTCCTACCTCATAAGTCGTTCGCAAAGTGTTTTTTGTTAATGTTTTGAATGTTACACTGTTGACATCCCGCCGCCATTTTTAAAGCCAGAAACAGCTAAAATGGTGTAAACGTCATGAATGGGCGGTTCCTGCTCATTTGATTGAAATGGACAGGCCATGTGGGCAGGCTTCCAGGTAAACTCTTATTTTAGCTTAGGACCGAAACATTCCTCATCCTCACGCAAATACGCGAACGTGGACGCTTCGAACTACACAAACTATTTTCCTAATATGTATATTAAATATTTATTAGGGGTGTAACGGTACACAAAAGTCACGGTTTGGTATGTACTTCGATTTTGAAGTCACACTTCGGTAACAGAGTGCATAATTGCTGCGTCATGGATCATCTAGGCTACACTCGGACTCAGATAAGCGTATCTTTTTTCATTGCTTCCAGCTGTTGTTAGTTAATTGAACAGATTGGAGTCACTCGGTAGCTTAGTTTATTTTGAATTGTTTGCAGTTAGTCCGTAGCTTGCTCGCTGTAATTGGGCCAGCTACCTGTCTTTTGTGTTGCTAATTAGAACTAGTTGAATTAGAACTAGAGGTGATGAGCTGCAAACACGCTTAATATACACACAGGTGAAACTGGTTCCAACTAAATTAGCAACAGAAAAGACGGGAATTCAATGTCTTGTCATGCCAATAAAGCAAATTGAATTGAGTCCATGGTCAGAGAAAATATGTGTGAAACGTCACCATAATGCTCGTGGCTCGTTGTGTCTGAGAAGAACACGTGATAAGCAATTTTCGGGGAGCCCTTTTCTCCTACGTGCTCAATATCGCCATCTAGTGTTCTGAAACTACATAGTTATAACGAAATATGTTCGTTAGTTGCTCTGTACTCCCCTGGTGTGATAATCCAGAATAGGGTATTTGTCACTCTCCATTCACTTCTATAGGGCAGCTGAAACGGTCTCAATATGACACTTCTAGCACATATACTGTCATGGGTTGCGCCCGCTTTTCCTTTTTTGCTGCGGACGTAAATTTTTTTGGCGACGACAGGGCAATCTATCTATCTCTGTCTTCCTCGCCGGAGTTTCTTTTGATCCAGGTACTCAGTAGTTGCACCTGCTCTCGTTACCTGCAGGTATTTAAACTGCACACATCCGCTTTCCGGTGCTTGTTGTTATCTTGCGATTACACATAAGCCGGTAAGGTATAGGATTCGGTCTCTGCGTTGCTTGTTTTTCTAAGAAGCAAAGCAGGTAGTCCGGATAGATATTAGAGTTAGGGTTAGATCGTTGGATCTTGTCTGCTCCCTTAGTTACTCTTTTCGTAGTCCTTTTTTCGTTACCTTCCGTTCTTCCTTTGTTTTGATTTCCTCTGAGTTCCGTGGATTTCTTTTTCTACTAGTCTTTTGTTATTTGAACTAGTTTACTCGCCAAGATTTTCGGGTTGCTTTAAGTTCTACTATTACTTAAAATATTGTCTCTCCTGTGTACGGGGTTGATTTCTTTTGTTTAATTTCTTCTATACCTCTTATTAGACCCATGTCTATTTTTAGTTCCGAGGTATTTCCCCCATTTCCTCGCGGAGTATTTCCACTTTTGTGGCGACCTCCTCGGGGGCTCGCTTTTATAAAACTCCTGTCACGTGTGGTCTTCCGTTCTCGACCACCTTACAGAACAACAAGCCGTTAAAATGAAAAGTCCAGCGACATCTCAGGAGATCTCTGAGGCACTGGTCAATCAGGGCGCTACTGGGGGCAATGCTGAGGAATGCGTCTCTATTCTGCAGACGCAGCAGACTCAACTGATGGAACAGCTGCGGCACCAGGGAGACTGTCTGCGCGAACTGACAGAGAATATGCAGCTATTAATGGTCACAGTAAATCCACTCAAGTCACACAAGCACCCACAAACCCTGTTTTTCTGTCATTCACCCCTAGGGAGCCTAAACTCCAACTACCTACCCGCTATGATGGGAACCGGGGAAATGTCGGGCATTCCTCACGCAGTGCCTGATATTTTTCCAAGCCCAACCGTCCCGGTTGACTACTCAGGCGTCCCGGGTTGCCTTCATACTGTCTCTGATTAACGGAAAAGCCCTTGCTTGGGCAGACCCTCTGGTTCGGGACAACGTTGCTGTGGTGCGTGACCCGGTTAAACTAATGGAAGAAATGCAGTTAGTTTTCGACCATGACGTCTCTGGGGAGGAGGCGGCCATGTCTTCGTCAGGGTACCGATACAGTGGCGGGGTTCCCCATTAATTTTCATGCATTAGCAGGGTAAACAGGATGGCCTGACGGCCCATTAAAATTAATTTTTCGGAATGTGTTGTCTACCCCCATTAAAGACGCTCTAGCTGTACTAGAACCTCCTGCTACATTTAGTGCTCTAGTTACCACGGCTATCCGCCTAGATAACCGTATCAGGGAACATAGGCGTGAGGAGGGGTGTAGAGATCGCCTTGTCTCTCATTTCTCTTCATCATCGGGGGAGACTCCGCCCTATTATTCCGCCAATCAGGAGGAACCCATGCAAGTGGATCGGTGATCTCTCCATCAACATAACGGGGCGAGACCCCGAGAGAACCAGTGTCGTTATTGTAAACGCAAGGGTCACACCAGAGATCAGTGTCCCAAGTTAACGGGAAACGGGGGGTCTCGCTTGGGAGACCGAGATTCCTAGCGAGAGAGAATAGCACTCCTTCTCGGACCCTCTTACCAGTCCAGCTGCTTTGGAATAGGCGTTCGACTAATGTTGATGCCTTTATTGATTCCGGAGCAGTTGAGTCATTCATTGACGCAAAATGGGCCTGGGAATTAAAAATCCCCATACATCCACTCAATAATTCCCGCCAGGTTACTGCTCTCGATGGCTGCCCTCTGGGTTTCGGCACCATTACTGAGAAAACGGGTTCCGTGGTTATGCGCGCCTCCTTTCAGGGGCACTCTGAGAGGCTTACTTTTTTTTTGGTTGATTCTCCATCTTATCCGCTCGTTCTGGGACATTCATAGCTTATTGCCCATGACCAACATGTTAGCTGGGGTAGAGACAGGGATCCTATCCGCCAGTGGGGACCCCACTGTCAATCACACTGTCGTGCGGTTTTTTATTCCTCTCCGGGCTGTGCTCCTGAGGGTTCTGAACTCAGCTCAGTTAGCGATTTGGAGGAGGCGGAGCTTCATTTCGACCAGGAGACTTACTCCGTTTTTTCAGAAAGCAAAGAGGACAGCCTGTCCTGGGATCCCTTTGTGGAGGGGGGCTCCATGGAGGAGGATAATTTCTCAGTTTCGGAGTTCAAGTGGGAGATGTCATCAGACGTTCCTTCCGAGACCCCAGAAGTAGTAGGGGCGCTTGAGTTTCGTCTGCCCACCAATGTACCTAGGGAATATTCTGACCTCGCAGAGGTTTTTAGTAAGCAATGTAGGGAATATTCATTTAAATTAATATATTAACGAGTTCTCTGTGTATGTGGGGTTTCCGTGTTCTCTGCGTGTGGGGGGTTGCCTCAGACACAGGCAGCAGAGAGAACAAAGAAACTAAAATGGAGGGAGGTTTGAAACTAGCTTTCGCTGGAGCTAGCTAATGGTGGCGCATGAACCATACCATACACATAGGGGATAGCCGTAAGCTTATCAATGCATGTGCGTTGAGATCAGCGTGCAGTGTTAATATTACGACTGGTTAGTGTTTAAAGACAGATCACATGCAAGATATGTTCTTTGTGTGATGCATTAAACCCACCGCAGTGCGGTGGATGGCTTTAAACCATCCAAAGTAAAACGGTAACACAAACTTTCACATAACACACATTAACCTTTCAATAGCAGTTACATACATCCAGTCACAAACATGTTGCTAACTAATAAGCTATGCCCATGTTACAGCCTTACTTGAATTAAAGTCAGTTAAATGGTTTCCTCCATTGGATTGCACACTCACAACGAAAGGGGAAAACTGGTCGCCCAATCCTGTGGTTGCAGTTCGTAGGGTTGTGATAGATAGGGGAACCGTCTGCCTCATCTTGGGTCCCTGGAACAGGTTTCTTTCATCGTCAAGGTTGCAGTTTGTACGGGATAATGGAACCGGTCTCATTATCTCTCCAGAACTATGCAGTGTCATCCTACTGCAGACTGCTTGCCTCTTTGGGGACTCACTGGCGGTGCTCTGCTGCAGGATCTGGCTACGTGGTCCACTTGGTGGTTCTTCTTCACCACCGGGTGCTCGCGTTGCCTCCTTGCATCTCGTCTCCAGTCCTCCGTGGCCGATAGCCGGGGGTAGATGAGCCCGCCTCGCTCAGTTGGATCGGTGTCATGGACGACCGTGCTTCCTTGTGGAGCGAGGGCTCTTCCCCGGGCGTGTAGGCCGCACGGGGCCTTGAGACGAGACAACGTTGAGAGGACAACTGGACCGGAAGAAACTGTGGGAAGAACTGGAACTGGCATGTGTTGCCCCTTTTATAAACTTTATAGCCAGTCGTGCATTTCCACCGCGCAGTATCACATTACAGTGCGGACGGAAATCACAACTGGTACAATGTCCTACATCACTTCCAACGTGGAGGAGAAGCCTCCTGTGGACTGTATGGAATTGTAGTTCCTGTTGTCCCTACAGCAACGCGCTACTACCTTGCTCTCGCATCGGCCATATGACTGCGCGATTGAGCTATATCCAGGTACCGTTCCGCCCAGAGGATCCCTTTATTCTTTATCGGCTCCAGAAAGTGCAGCTATGAAATAATTTATTGAGGAATCTCTGACTAACGGTTTTATTAGACCTTCCACCTCACCTGCTGGTGCAGGTTTTTTCTTTGTGAAAAAGAAAGATGGGGGTTTAAGACCCTGTATAGATTATCGGGGCCTTAACGATATCACCATTAAGAACAGATACACACTTCCACTCATGAACTCCACATTCGAGCGTTTGCAGGGGGCGTCGGTCTTTACTAAGCTCGATCTGCGTAATGCTTACAACCTAGTGCGCAAGCGCGAGGGCGATGAGTGGAAGACTGCTTTTAACACACACCACGGACACTATGAGTACCAGGTGATGACTTTCGGCCTCATTAGCGCCCCCTCTGTCTTCCAGGCGCTAGCGAACGACGTTCTTAGAGAGATGCTGGAAAAAACCATCTTTGTTTATTTAGACAATATTTAAATTTTCTCTGCAGATCTTTCCTCTCACGTCGGTCACGTTAGGCAAGTGTTAGAGGCTCTCCTCAAAGCACAGCTATTCATTAAAGCAGAGAAGTGCTCATTTCACTCCAACACTGTCTCTTTCTTAGGCTTCATTGTGGCGGACGGGGACCGGGAGCTGTTGGCGGTCAAACTAGCGTTGGAGGAGTGGCGCCACTGGCTGGAGGGAGCCGAGCATCCTTTTACGGTCTGGACTGATCACAAAAACTTGGAATATATCCAACAAGACTACCCGGTTCAGGTTCTTGTTGACCTATCGACCAGGGTCAAAAAATACCAAACCGGATGTGCTGTCGCGCATTTTTGATCGGTCTAATAAGGAATCGCGCCCTGAGCCCAACATGCCCGGTTCCCAGATCGCGGCTCCGGTTATGTGGGAGATTGAGGTGGCCGTGCAGGAGGCGCTACGCTCCCACCCAGGTCCGGGTGGAGGTCCATCCCACTGTCTGTTTGTTCCGCCCTGTTTGCGATCTCGGGTTCTCCAGTGGGGTCACGCCTCCCAGTTGGTTGCTCATCCTGGCGTCCATCGTACTAGGGACTTTTGTGTCTCTGCGCTTTTGGTGGCCCAACCTGGAGAAGGACGTGAGGGATTTTGTTGCTGCCTGTTCCGTCTGTGCTCGTAGTAAAGGGTCACGTCTCCCACCGTCTGGCCTTTTGCGTCCTCTACCCATTCAGAGCCATCCTTGGAGTCATATCGCCCTTGACTTCATCACCGGTCTGCCCACTTCCCTAGGCAATACGGTGGTCTTAGTGGTCGTAGATCGGTTCTCCAAGGCGGCCCATTTTATCGCTCTTCCCAAGCTGCCTTCAGCACCAGAGACAGTGCAGTTCATCACTGATCACGTGTTTCGGGTGCACGGGCTTCCCTTAGACGTGGTGTCCGATGGCGGCCCCCAGTTTGCTGCGAAATTATGGCACGCTTTCTGTTCCCTGCTAGGCTCGTCTGTCAGTTTGTCCTCCGGCTTTCACCCTGAGACCAATGGGCAAACAGAGCGCACTAACCAAACTCTGGAGAACACCCTTCGGTGTTTAGCCGCTTCTAACCCCACGTCTGGGAGTCGACATCTTGCCTGGGCGGAGTACGCTCACAATACCTTGCGTAACGCATCCACAGGAATATCTCTGTTTGAGGCTCAGCTAGGGTACCAGCCTCCCTTATTTCCGGAGTTAGAGAGGGAGGTGGCGGTACCTCCGCGGGTTCTTTCATGCGGAGGTGTCGGGCGGTCTGGAAGCGCATGCGCGCCTCTCTCCTGTGCGCCACCTCTAGGCAGAAGGTTGCAGCCGACAGGCATCGTCACTCAGCCCCTTCTTACAGGGTGGGGCAACGGGTGTGGCAACGGGTGTGGCTCTCCACACAAGATCTGCCTCTGCGTGTGGAGTCCCACAAACTCGCTCCCCGGTTTGTGGGTACATTTAAAATTATACGCAAAATTAACCCGGTCACCGTGCGCTTACAGCTTCCTCGCGCTATGCGCATTCACCCCACTTTTCACGTCTCCCGCTTGAAGCCCGTTTTGGTGAGCACTCTCGCTCCCACGGACAAGCCTCCACCGCCCCCCAGACTCGTGGACGGTGGTCCAGTTTATACCGTCCGGCGCATTTTGGCCGAGAGGCGTGTGGGCAGAGGCGCCCAGTTTTTGGTGGACTGGGACAGCACAGTTGGGTCCCCTCCAGGAACATTCTGGACCCAGCACTCATTAGGGGCTTTCACAAAAAGAAAAAAGGGTCTGAGTGATCGTCTGGAGCCATCCCTTAGAAGAGGGGTCCTGTCATGGGCTGCGCCTGCTTTTCCTTTTTTGCTGCGGATGTTCATTCTTTTGGCGACGACAGGGCAATCTATCGGATTCTCTGTCTTCCTCGCCGGAGTTTCTTTTGATCCAGGTACTCAGTAGTTGCACCTGCTCTCGTTACCTGCAGGTATTTAAACCGTGCACTTCCGCTTTCCGGTGCTTGTTGTTATCTTGCGATTACACATAAGCCGGTAAGGTATAGGATTCGGTCTCTGTGTTGCTTGTTTTTCTAAGAAGCAAAGCAGGTAGTCCGGTTAGATATTAGAGTTAGGGTTAGATCGTTGGATTTTTTCTGCTCCCTTAGTTACTCTTTTCGTAGTCCTTCATTCGTTACCTTCCGTTCTTCCTTTGTTTTGATTTCCTCTCAGTTCCGCGTTTTTCGCGTCTAACTGGAGGATTTCTTTTTCTACTAGTCTTTTGTTATTTGTACTAGTTTACTCGCCCAGATTTTCGGGTTGCTTTAAGTTCTACTATTACTTAACATATCGTCTCTCCTGTGTACGGGGTTCATTTCTTTTGTTTCATTTCTTCTATACCTCTTATTAGACCCGTGTCTATTTTTAGTTCCGAGGTATTTCCCCCATTTCCTCGCAGAGTATTTCCGCTTTTGTGGCGACCTCCTCAGGAGCTCGCTTTTAGAAAACTCCTTTAGAGAACTCTTCCGTTCTCGACCACCTTACATATACAAACTAGAACAAAGCAGATTCTGTCAATACAAACAATGACCAGTCCTCGTACTTATTTTTTCGTGTAATTAAAATGATTTATAAAAATACTATTTTCTTCAATGGTGTTAGCAAGCTACCAGAAAAGACTAGCAAAATGTCAGCAGGTCGGTTTGTTTAACATAGATATATACTACCAGGAATGCTTCCTTCCAGGGAAATTTGGACCAATGAGTGGTTTCTGACGCATCTGCGCATTAATGCTGTTTCTGGCACAAGAATTACCTACCTGATCTACGTTCCAAATAAAATATGAAAAATCCAGGAAAGGGCCATTTAATTTTCAAAAAGATATATGTACGAGGACTGATTATTGTTTGTATTGACAGAATCCACTTCGTTCACGTTCGTATACGTGCTAGAAGTGTCATTTTGAGACCGTTTTCGCTGCCCTATAGAAGTGAATGGAGAGCGACAAATACCCTATTCTGGATTATCACCCCAGGGGAGCACAGAGCACCTAACGAACATATTTTGCCACCATTTGGACTCATATCATGGCCAGTTAACTACACAACCCAAAGTTCTACCAAAGTTCAGTTGTGCTTTAATGAAATTTGGCTTGTTATAAATGTGAGAAATAATACAGGTTAATAGATTTCTGATTAGTAAAAGTACATGCGCTAACAAAAAAGCAAAGCAGACTATTTGTTCAGATCATAGGTTCCAAGTTTATTTTAATAGCCCCCCCCCCGGTAAAACCCACGTTAAATTCTATTCAATTCATATTGCCGAAATGTTGGATTTATTTTGCTTGCAGTGCTATTACAACATATTTAGCTGGCAGGCAGGCTACTAACCGGCAAGAATCTCATACATGATTCGGCAGGTACGCAAGTGTAAAAGTGCAATTTTTGCCAGTTTTAAACCTGAATTCGATTTGGCGTTTCACAGACTTTTCAGAAATGTTCACTAAGAGGCAGATGTTGAAACTTTGCTGCTAACGTTACTTCCCTCAGGATCGTTTGACACAGGTGTGATGTTTAATTCTGTTTGGGTTTTGGGTTTAATTGGTATTACAAACTTGTCCATTTCGTGGAGTCAACATCACATCACCTCTAGCGAACTATGTCTTAGCTAGCTTAGATAGCTGGGGGATAGCTGGAGACTCACTAGTAGACTATGTAGCTTATCTCAACAAACAGCACTTTTCAATTGGTTGCTTGTTTCACCAAAATAATAGCTTCACTCTGCAATACGATTTGCTGAGCACCCACAATATCAAGCCTATGGTTCAGATATTTACACTGCTTGGCCAAAAAAAAGTCACACTCTAATATTTAGTTGGACCGCCTTCAGCTTTGATTACGGCATGCATTTGTCATGGCATTGTTTCAACAACCTTATGCAACGTCACAACATTTATTTCCGTCCAGTTACATTCATTTTTGGCCGAGATCTTGTATTGATGACGGGAGACTTTCAATGGGGTTAAGGTCAGGACTCTGGTGGCCAATTCATGTGTGAAAATGATTCCTCATGCTTCCCGAACCACTCTTTCACAATTTGAGCCCGATGAATCTTGGCATTGGAATATGCCCATTGATGGAATAACCTGGTCATTCAGTACATTCAGGTACTCAGCTGACTTCATTGTATTGCTGCATAACGTTACTGAGCCTAGACCTGACCAATTGAAGCAACCCCGGATCATAACATTGCCTCCAGAGGCTTGTACAGTGGGCACTATGCATGTTGGGTGCAACGGCAGTGTATATCAGATATTTGTATTCAGATGAACTTGAAGCCAGCTTTAGTACATTAATAAAATACAAAATAAATCTTTGAGACCCCCACCAGTTAAAATGAACACAAAAATGACTTAAAAATGTAAACATAAATTATGGTGGGTTTGTGTTATATTTTGTTTCATTTTGATCACTTTTGGGTGTAGTATTACTTTAAATCAAGTATGGACCGATAGCAGGCTAGTCATGTGACTGGCTGGTGTACTGTTCTTTTCCATTCGGCATTGTTTTTTACTTAGTAACGAACCCAGTCTTGGCAATTGTAGAGGAGTAAAAGTATCAATTTTATTTAGAAAATGTAGTGAAGTAAAAGTGAATGTAAACAGAAAGATAACTACTTGAGTAAATTACAAAGTTGTCAGAAAACTACTTAAGTACAGTAACAAAGTATTTGTACTTTGTTACTTTACAACACTGAGAAATAGCTACTCATCAAGGGATAGCTCATTTTGTAGCTCTGATTCTATGGCTTAACTTGAGATGAAAAACTCAAAAACTCAAATTTTGAAACGTATCTGAAGCATGAACCTGGGCCGTGTTTCCCGATAACAATCAATCTTAGGGTTAGGTGCGATTGCAACGAGTGATTCTACGAAGGCTCTTCAATTTGTAACATGCGTTTCCCAAAATAATCTTAGTGTGAACGCACACTCACCTCTTAAGTGCTACTGTGGTGCTGCAGAAACGGTTAAAGAAATGAATGTGAAATTTAATTTAGGCAGACATTGCGTTAGTGATTCATGGAGGTGTTTTCACTTTGTCAGCCAATTAACAATCCTATATAAGGTCTCCGTTTCTTCCACAAAATTTTCTAACAAAAACACACAATGAAAGGGGGGAAAAAGTTGAGGAAAGTGGCATTTCGGCCTTTCCTTTTAGAAGAAGTGGAGGCACACAAGGGTGTCTTGTTCTGCTGATTTAAGGGAAGCGTCACCAATAGGGACAAACAAAAAGCATGGGATGACATAGCCAGGAAAATAACAGCAACCAGGGGAGTGAAGAGGGAAGGGAAAGAAACCAGAAAAAAATTGCAAGATTCAACGTTCATTGCTAGGGATAGCTGCTACATTATGCAAAGGATGTGCTTTGCCTTGTCTGTTCTGTAATGATGATGATGTCTCTGTACGCACTTACTGTACGTCGCTTTGGATAAAAGCGTCTGCTAAATAAATGTAATGTAATGTAAGTGAAGGGACACTTCAGTTCTCACAGGAAACTATATATATATATATATATATATGTATATATGAATAAATTAATTTGATCAACACAAACATGCTGTCTTTTGGTGTTTTCTCTGTGTTACACGATGCAGTGCATTGTTCATTTGACATGCTTGCACAGCCTCATCCATAAATGGTCATTATCTACATTCATGCACAATGAATAGGAAGGGAATGGGTGGGACTATTGAGACTTGGTTGTAATAAACATACATTTTTATTAAGGCTGTGTGACAAATGTTCACTGATGGAATACTTGTAGCCTGTCACTCATTTAGTAGGTAAATCCAAGCCTCTGTGGGGAGCAGTAAATGATTTGGATGCAAATCCCATAGCAGCTATATATGGAACTCTACTTGTGATATCGCCCTTTTGAATAAGCAAGTTGCAAAGTGCATTACATCATAACATAATGACGAGAACAGGCCATTCAGCCCAACAATGCTCGCCATCTTCCTACCACTAAAGGGTACCTAGTGTTCCCAGGGCGGTTTCTAGGGGGGGGGTCCCCCCTAAGCCAAATCCAGAAAAAATAAAATCCGACAATATGAAGTGTAGGCTATTAGAGCTACAGACGATTCGGCCAATCATAAAAATGCCACATCAAAATAATATATTTCTCTAATATCTGATTGGTTGGTTTGGCCATATAAAACATGGAGACGCAGCGAGAGAGAGAGGTCAGTTTCTTTGATCAATATATGCTGTCTCTGTCATGGTTTATGACCCTTTTCCCCTTGCGGTCGTGTTCCTCGGTCGCAAACACGTGGGCGCTGCTCTGTTAGTGGAGTTTTGGCTCCGTCTCGGCTTTTCGCGGAGAAGTCTCATCAGCGTTCACAGGTGTGCGTTGTTTGCCGGTGAGCTATATAAGCCTTCCGTTTCCTTTGTTCGGGGCTTCGATATTGATTGATTGTTTGTACTGTGGTGTATAGTCTGGCATTATTTGTGCTGTTTTGTGTGCTGTATTATTTTGCCCTTTTAATGTTTAGCCAGTATGTTTAGGTCTAGGTTTTTAAGGAGACCGTTTTGCTTTATTGGAGTTTTGCGGGACTTGCCTTTGTGCTTTGAGCTTTAAGGTTGAATTCCTTTTTTGTGTGCTCGTTTCTGTCACCGCTTTCTGGTCTTTCCTTTTTGTCTGTTGCCTAGATCTTTTGCCCTTTTCTGTCTCTTTCTCCTCTCTCTGTCTGCTGTCTTCCGTGAAAGCGAGAGGAGTCATTGTTTGATTGTGTGTATTTGTATGGTAGTTTCTTACTAAGAGACAGGGCGTTTTATCATACTGACTTTAGGGCTTTATTTATTCTTAGAGGCAGGGCGTGTATTTTCGATTAAGCTTGCGTTAGTCTGTTAGCCGGTAATTCCGGTGCACCTGTCCTGTTTCGTCCTTTTTACTTGTGGGACGATTTTGTTCGGAACTGTAGTTCTGTTCGTTCTCCGTGTATGTCTCTCCTCATATGGAGCTTGGGCGATTTTGTTGACATGTTTGCATTTGACTGCAAGTCTCTGAAAGTAGTCTTGGAACGTTAGTTCTCTGTTCTTTTCGTCTCGTTACATTTCCCTTTACCGAGAGGCTAGGGCGTTTATTTTCTACTAAGCTTGTGTTAGTCATTTTTGCTAGTAAAGTTATGGGACGGCGGTGCTCCGTCGGCTCGCCTGTAAAATGTTTCTCTCTCCTGGGAGATCGGGCGTTTACCTCTTTACGTTTTCTGGAGTAATGCGGAACTTGCCTATGTGGATGTAGTTATTAGGACTCTTCCTCTCTGGCATACTGGCCTACGTGGATATAGTTATCCGGACTTTCTCCTCCTGACGTACTTGCCTATGTGGATGTAGTTATTAGGACTCTTCCCCCCTGGCGTACTTGCCTATGTGGATGTAGTTATCCGGACTCTTCCCCCCTGGCGTACTTGCCTATGTGGATGTAGTTATCCGGACTCTTCCCCCCTGGCGTACTTGCCTATGTGGATGTAGTTATCCGGACTCTTCCCCCCCTGGCGTACTTGCCTATGTAGATGTAGTTATTAGGACTCATCTCCCCTGGCTCTTTTCTGTTCCTGCTTCCTGGTCTTTGCATGTGACTGCGAGCCTATGAAAGTAGCCATGGAATGTTATCTGTTCCTTCGCCTCCTTGTTACATTCCTGTTTACCAAGAGGCAGGGCGTTTATTTTCTATCAAACTCACGTTAGTCTTTTAGCCGGTAATTCCGGTGCAGCTGTTCTGTTTCGTCCTTTTTGCTTGCGGGATGATTTTGTTCGGAACTGTAGTTCTGTTCGTTCTCCAGGTATGTCTCTCTTCATATGGAGCTTGGGCGTTTATTATTGACAGGTTTGCGTTTGACTGCGAGTTTCTGAGAGTAGCCTTGAAACGTTAGATCTCCTTTCCTTTCACCTCCTCGTATACTAATTTGTATTAGTTTGCAGTGTTCGGTACGTTTGGTGTGTGTTATTTGTGCCATTATGCTACTCGCCTGTTCTTATGCGTCTCGTTACCGAGACAGGGCGTTTGTTATTTCTGGCTCGTTCTTTAGTCACTTAGCTCTTAGAAGTATGGCGGCCCAGTGCTTTGTTCCATTAGCCTTGTTTGGTTTTCTTATTGAGAAACCTGGTGTTTGCGCTTCTACTCATTGGTGTGTGACAGTGAGCCGGTTAGTAGCCTTGGTATGTGTGTTTCCCTGTCTTGTCTCCTTCCCTTAACTACGGGGTTTCCCGTCCTAGTGGCCTAGTGCTTAATGAATCCCCTTGCTGCGTTTGGCCCCTCCTACCTCACATGTCACGCCACCATTACAGTCTCTTGATAACTGTAACTGTTACGCATTGCTTAGGATATAATATGCGCTAGCCTAGCTTACTCAGTGGCAAGAGTCTCCGTCTGGGAGATTCGATTTTAAATAGATTGATTACATGTTGCATCTAGCCTAGTTGTTATAGCTGCGATTCTGCAAAACATCTGCAGCATTGCATTAGCTGGATGCACGTGTGTGCGCGCGCCCGTGTGTGTGTGTGTGTGTTAGCTAGCCTACTGCTGCGTGTTGGCTAGTCAGCCCTACCTTCCTCAAACTTTGGAATACTTCACATATATTAAAATATACTACCTATCATATCTGTCTCTCTCTCTTTTACGTTCTCTATCACTCTCACGGCGAAACGGCAGCCGCCAACAGAGGCAAGCCCCCCATATAAGATTAGATAATGATTTGGTATTATTGGGCATAAATAAAGTTGTCCTATAAGATGAGGGGGTGGAGGTGGGTTTAAAATGTAATAAAATTATCGTATCCACTAATATACTGATTAGTCTATACTTTAGCTTTATATGAAAGCATCTGAAATCTCATCTAGGGCTTTGAGAAAAAAAATGTATGCAAATGTAGTAATTATGCCACGTCAATATGATTATATATATATATATATATTTTAAATATTGCACATGTATTCATTATGCATCACTGTTAGGGGTGGGAATCGAGAACCGGTTCCTGTTATGAACCGGTTCCAAGTTGTCAGATTCCTCGGAATCGTACGCCTTCGTGTTTATCGATTCCAGAATGTATTCCTGACAGCTACGCATAGCCAAACAACGTCACGTCATGTGCACTGTCGTTTTTCATTCTGTCAGTGCATGCTGGCAGACAGAATTTGCCGCCCCGTCTGAATATATAAGATGGAAACATCATTGTTTGAAAACTAATTTAAACTACTATCATTTAAAAATCTATAGAAAATGTGTTCGCGTAAGCTCTCCATTTTGTGATCCGTCTTCGGAAATGATCAACTATTCAACAGGTTTGTGGAGTGTGTGGACTTCCTCGGGAGCCTATAACCAACTTCAAGTGTAGCCTAAAACTACAGTGTTTTGATTGGCGGTAGACTAATCTGAGTAGATTTGGAAAGCGAATAACTAACCTAAATTAGCTAATTGATAATCTTCAATCTTCATCATCTTCAGCTAATAAAAGTTGCCAGCTTGCCTCCAAAAAATGGTCAGGTAATGTTAAAGATCTCATCTTTCTTCCATGTAAATGTATAGGCTAAATGAGATAGGGGAGAACGGTGACAGCTGTTCTCATAATACAGAAACCAACGCAAATGTTACGGTGCAGCTTTATGAAACACGTCTAGGAACGTAACTAACTCATAAGTAAAGTTTGCGATCTTCGTTAGAGAATGAAACTTCTAAATATCCCAATCACAGAGCAGCAGTTAAATGACAGAATTTTACCCATCTTTTTTGACATAACGTTAAACGTTGAACTGATAATTTATCCTCTCTTATCGCGCTTTTTTTTCATTATTTTCCGGTGTCTCTCATTTTCCTTGATGTCTGATATTTTTAAGCACTTGCATTGATCAAGCCAAATTACATTTATTTTCCATGATATGACTAAGAAATATGAATGAAAAACAAATGTTTAATACTTTATAAATATTATGTCATTCAATCCATTTTAGATGACCATCCGATAGTAATAGTTGGTCCTTTAATAGCCTGGGAGCAAATAATATTTAAGGAAATTGATAAAGAATCGGATCGATTAGCATAATCAACGATGGCATTGGTATCAATAAACTCTCACAATTCCCATCCCTAATCACTGTACAGCCAATGGCACACTTCATCAGTTCATCAACGTTAATTGAAAACGTAATGGCTAATTAAAGATTGTAAAGCATATAAGACTATAGGAAACTCTAGTGTACTAGAGCAAACCATGGCTGCCATGCACCGTATTGTTCAGCTGCCCTATAACCAGAGGCAGCGTCATCTACACAGTCCTCTGGTGTGTATTAATGCGTATGTGAGGGAAACCCATAACGCTTTACTTATCAAGAATGATCAGGCGATAATGGACCGATACAGGCTTCCTCGGGGGGAAATCCTTCATTGAATTAATCTCATCGGACCGAGTCTGGCACGTCCAACAAGCCGCAACTTTGCCCTGAAGGCCGAAGTCCAGGTATTGGCAGCAATGCGGTTTTATGCCACCGGGAGCTTCCTCCAGGTGCTTGGAGGTGGACACAGCCTCGGCAAGGCGTCTGTGTCCAGGTGCGTGCAATCGGTCACCGGCACACTTCTGCGGCATGCCCCTGACTGTTAAATTCCCAAATACTCAAGGTGACATTGTGGAGATCCAAGAGGCCTTTTGGGAACGGTACCACATCCCACAGGTGGTTGGAGTGATTGATGGGACCCTCATCCCCATTGTAACGTCATCCGTGGATACCGAAAGGTATTTCTGCAGGAAGGGGTACGGCACAATTAACTGTGAGTTAGTGTGTGATCATCGGGGTCTGATCACAGACATTGTGGCGAGGTGGCTGGGAAGCACACAAAAGTCGTTTGTGTTTGCCACCTCGTCCGTGGGTCAAGATGCAGCCAGATCCCTGGATTTTCCTGGGGACAGTGGGTACCCTCTCCGGTCGTACAGCAACCAATCGTGAAGTCGCCTTCAACAAAGCACACCATGTGGCACGAAGCGTGGTGGAGCGCACTATCAGGTGCGTGCACAAGTCTGGTGGTGGCCTTCTTTTCAGCCCATCAAAATGTTGTGCAGTAATCACGGTGACTGCTATGCTGCACAACATCGCTGTCCGGGCAAGGGCCCCATTACGAGAGGAGGAGGAGGAAGAAGAAGAGGAGGAGGAGGGCAATAGATTGGGAGATGCAAACCCCAGAGATGCCCAATACATAGCCGGTTTCGAGGCACGGCAACATCTCATAGACAGGTTCTTTTGAAATAAAATATTTTTCCCACTAATTTGTCTCAATCTTATTTGCTAGGGCTATTTAATGAATACGTTTTATGGGACATTTCCAAGTATATAAAAATACATAACTTAATGTAAATATTGTTGCATCTAACATCACAATAAAAAAAAAAAAAAATCAGTGGTTATGGTAACCGTAAAATGAAATGAACACTTAACACGAAAAATCTAATAAAGTATGTGATTTATGGGCTTTGAAAACTCACTTAACCATCTATGACTGGTCTGGAGTAATCGTTAATCTACGAGCTTTTCTAAGAGCGTCTTAAGTTAAGATGCTTTTGAGAAACTCACCCAAAGTTCAAGAAGTTTCGTACGAAGGGTTTTACAACATCTTAGCCTTACGATGCTTTTGGGAAACACACCCCTGGTCACATATACA
The DNA here is from genome assembly GCA_029718625.1 of Synaphobranchus kaupii. Lineage (NCBI taxonomy): Eukaryota > Metazoa > Chordata > Actinopteri > Anguilliformes > Synaphobranchidae > Synaphobranchus > Synaphobranchus kaupii. The sequence goes on from CM056382.1 coordinate 3,165,284, forward strand.
CAGTTGACGTACTTTGGTAGAAAGTAGTTTTCAGAAAACTGAGCACAACAAGGTCTGTGGACGTTCGTGAGTAACCGTGTCATATTTAGATGTTGCTGTTCATTTTTTTTTGTTGATTTTGTACATTTTTGCTGTTTTGATCGCCACAAACTTTGGACTCGCTGAGGTCCGTTATATCAGGATGATAGAAATTACTGTCCTCAAGAGCAGAGGTCCATTGCATAAATATGAAGTCTGTGGTCACAGTCAGATTTAGGTTAGTTGTTTCATTCATTTCAGAGCTCACAGTAATCTCTCTTATAATAAGCTAAACTGTAGTATGATGAATAAACTGACATACTATATATTTGCTTTGAATTATGGGGTGAATTAAGACAATGAAGAAACAAGCAAATACTAAAACTTCATAATGAGTTAGCTTGGTAGAGAAATCTTCATGAGCAATTACTGTCCATTAATATCTGCACTTAGTCGTGAGAATTTTTGAAAATTTGTGTTTTATTTACAATCAGTTTAGACAAAATATTACAACACTCACCCTATTTTTGGGTCACTCATTTGTTTCATTTGTTACTTTGAATCGAGTGCCTGTCGCACATCCTACAAGCTGGCAGTTTTGTTAACAATCCAATCTTGAGCTTCACATGCAAATTTAGTGAGATATGTCATGCTGAAAAGCATGCTTTTGATCAAAGGTTTCTGGAAACAAACATTTGTTTGATGTCATCATCTAAAATGTTCAAATATATGTTTTTAATTTGTTTATTTATTATGCTTCATTCTGGCAAATTCAAAATCTATCCATGCCTGTAATACCCCAGACCCCATCAAATATGACCCCTGTGCCTGAGAAAACATTCATTCAACTTCTGGATATTTAAGTGGTATTTGTGTCTTCCTCTGTTTTTGTCCATGGAATGGCAACATGGTAAAATCCTTCAGGAGAATGATTCTGATACCTTAGAGGCAATTTCACACTCCGTTCAACATTCCCAACTGGTAGAGCTATTGCTTTCATCTTTTTTTTCATCTCTTCAAAAATGATTAAAATTCTGGTCTCTTCTCCACTGTATTCCCTGTTAATCAAAAAATAGCAATTAATCAAGTGTTCAATATCAAGCCTGATATGAGGAGACATCAATAATTCTTATGATATTGATCTGTGTGCACCGCCCCTGGGTTGAGATAAATCTCTGGGACCAATAACATGCAGTTTGCCAATGCATACAACACGTGGAGCTGCCATATTAATAACATAATATTATAAGTAAATGCATTTTTTATGTAGTAAAATATATTGTATATCCCACTGATTATTGTGTGGCATGTGTTGATTAATAATAATAATAATTGTGCTCTTGTTCCTCATCCATTATTGTTCAAGGTGCAGGATTTAAAATGGGATAGGTTTAAAGATTAGAATGTTCGCTTACTTAAGCAGTGCTTAAACCAATATTACTCCCACTTACTGTATGTTTGAGTGGCTCAGGTCTTTGGAAAATGGGAGTTAAGTCTCGTCTCTTGTTGTTGTAGCTGCCCAACGCCAGGCTGTGATGGGAGTGGACACGTTAGCGGCAAATATGCAAGACACCGCAGGTAAAGACTCCCAATTCCACCTGTTTACTGAAAATACCCCCCTGCTTGGGACAGGCAGCTACATATAGACATATGTGACATATAGACTGGGATGATCTATGGAGAAACATATCTTCCGCTAAATATTTAGCTCAGCACTTTAGATTTGTACAGAGGGTGTATATACTAAACTCCTCATAGTCCCCTCAGAATAAAAGTCTCTGATGACATAACCTGTCGCAGATGCCCTCAGTGTGTTGGTTGTCTTCATGCACACATTCAGCTAATGGCCTGCCAAGTAATGCAGAAGTGCTTTCCTCAATTATCCTTCTTTTCCTTAATTTTCTGTGTGATTACTACCACATACCCAGGGTCACTTTGTTTGGGGATGAGTTTTTGGAGATTATGTTTTTGGAAACCCAGTTTCAATAAAATGTACACAATTTAGTAGATGTATTTGTTGGCAGGCTTGACTATATCATTTAAAATATATATATCTTCAAAAGTTTGGCAGTCTGCTATTAATTAAAAAGGACACCTGTTTAGTTGTCTTTTTTTCCTTCATATATTTGGTGTGTAGAGAGGTTACACACAGCTGGTTGCATCACTTTTAATTATTGGATGGGTGCTGTTCACTTCATTTCCCACCTTTTTTTGTAATGTATAGTTATAGTTCATCTTAGAGTAAATTTTTGTCCTTGTTCCCCCTCCCAATTCTTGTATGAGTTGTCTGTGAAAAAGGGAGTGGTGTGCCAGCACTGGCCATTCTGGGAGCCACAGTCAGTACATCAGGGGCTTAGTCTTCCAGAGGATGTTTGGTGTGTGTCCATCAAGGATGGGTTCTCATTCAATAAAAAAATTATTACTGAAATTGAGTATCATGTTAACAAAAAACATACACTGTGAATGATGGCGAAAATGACGGAAGTGCGCGCTTTGCATTAGCGAGGCATTCCGTCACACCACAGCAAAACATTTGATTACCATGGTGCTGATGCTTTCTTTGAGACAAAGCATATTCCTGGCAAAGTGGAGTGCAGCTCATTTGCATATCCTCACTTCTCGGTGTATATGCAGGGGCTGTGCTTTGCCATTTTTCTTGAAATACATAGTATTCCTGGTTTTACAGTTAACGCATTTCTTTATGAGTTTCTAAAAATAAATGATCTTAATCTCAACTAATCCCATTTAGAGAGAGAGAGAGAAATAAAGGTTTATTTAATTGGGGAAGAGTGAGCCCGTGTTTACCCCATTATTCCGCGCAAAAGGGGCTTCTATAATATAGGAAGGCCTTACATTTCACGTAAATGCCCGTGCGCTAGTTCCAAGGGACCTGTCAGGGAGCTGTATTGGCTGAATGAATCATCGCGGCTTTAATGTTTATTCATCGTTTGGGATGCCTCCCATTAAAGGGCTGTAGTAATTCCGAGGTTCTCGCTGTTTGTCTTCTCACGGTCAGCTTTCTGAAAAACCGCGTTTCCCTGCCAGTTCTCACTGACTACGGCGATAAGAGCTGCTGGGGAATTGGCTGTGGCACTTTTGGCACTCAACCCATTCCATTCTATCTTGGCGTGATCCCTATTGTAAAATGTACGTTGTTTTTTGTGTGCTTTTTTCTCCGAAGCACATGGAAATGAAAGAGGCGCTGTTAGCCCGTCACTTAATCTGGGATGTCAGAGCTGAAGCATTGGGGGCCAGCAGGAAATCAAGTTAATGAAATGTTTTAATTATTCACTGATTGCGCAATATGACGAGTGTGATGGCAGGTCCCAGGACTCGGTGTTTTAATGCCGATTTTGTGGGTGCACTTCCTTCCTTTAACGTACTTGTAACATTTAACGTTTTTATTTATATTACTTTTGAAGAATTTCAAAATTATTGTTGCACTTCGGTGTCCACACCTCCTACTTTTGAGAAGGCCACACAGTATGCATACAGTAGCAGTGATTGTACTGTTCATAGATGTTGATTTGTTGTTCGACAGAGGAGGAAAATCAGGCTCCTGCACTTGTGTTGCACTGTGCCTGTTAGATACGCCTCTTCAACCACCGTCCTTTCACAAGATCATTACCTAAAAAAAGAAAAAGATAGTAATACAAATATATGTAACACCAGAGTCCACGGGCGCATTGGGGCTCTATTTCCACGTTTGTCCTCAGTGAGCCAATTAATACTCATAATCTCATTTGCATACTTATAAAAGTGGTTTGACTCTCCACACAAGCTGTGAGAAGGTAAAATCATTAATATGTTAATTAGCCTTTTGCTAGGTTTTTTCTGTCCCTTTCATTCGCGTGAGAGTGGGAGCAACATATCCTCTTCAGTCACACTGCAATTTTAAGTGCATGTACGTAGATTCAATAGTGCAATAATATTTATATCCATATAGATTGTCCATAGAGGCCTACAATACATGATGGATATAGATTCATTGAAAAGGGAAATGATATACAATTTAAGAATAGTATTATAATAATTTTAATCAATTGTAATTCATTCAGAAGATGATAAAAGTGAAGTCTAATTATTTATCTTAGTCCCAGGGACTTCTTTATTTTATGTGCAGTTAGTGTCTGAATTGTCTGTGTTTGGAAAGGTATTGTTTTTAACCGCTCATACATTTGTATGTTTCTAAAAAGGTTTAATGAAAAACCCTTAATGATGCAGAAAGGTTTGTGCGAACTTGGTCGACCGTGTTAGAGTTGAGATTTTAGCATATGTGATGTTGCTCACCTTTTATGAGGTTTAAAATTAGTATATGGTTGTTGTAGCTCCCTCTAGAATATATTTACTTGATAAAGCTTATTTGCATTCACTATTTCACCATTAATGTTATTGTCCATTCATCATTTTGGGATGTGGTGAAGAAGTGTGGCATTAATTTACACAGCCCCAGGAATCTTGTTTTTTCTTTGGAAATCTTTTCTGTGCCATTTAAAGTTTCAGGTCCTGTTCATAATATACAAGAAAGCTGTCTCTTTGAGACAATTTGTTATGCCCAGATTATTTATAAAAATCTGCTCAATTTCTTTTTCTGCTCTGTCAAGCCACCAAAGCATAAAATCCAACCTTCTCAGGGCAGGTTCAATAATTACTTTCTCTCAGCTCTATTTAAGTTTTTTTCAATTTGTCCGCTGCGTCATTGGGTCAGCATGCCCCTTTAAACTGTTGTCGGAATTAGAGAGCCACCGCAGACAAATTATAGCTTCGGTAGACCTTTGCCTCAAAAGGAGAAAGGAGAGGAGGAATCCTCAACGAACTGAAATGAGACGGCAGAAATGAGAGCGGGCCGTGGGATACACGTCAGTGCAGCGGGTTGAGGGAGAGGGGGGATAATAAGAGGTGTTCGTCCATGGCCTCTTACCTGGCCGGCCTCTCTCTTCAGTGGAGAGGCCCTCCTCTACTAGGCCCTCCACCTGCTCAGTCGTAATGACACCCCATCACCCTGCTGCCGGCGTGCTGCTTTGAGTGTCTCCGGCTGTCAGAAAACAGACACCGCCTTCTGGAATTACGAGGCTCGAAGCGGCTCTGAGCCGCAGACGTCAAGAGGCGGGCCGAGCGGAGCACGGAGAGAGCACTAGAGGAACGAGAGCAGCGGGGGCCCTTCAGCCAAAGACAGAAGACTCTCCCACGGCGTACAACCGCCCCCCCCCCCAACCTGTCATACATAAAGGATCATTGAAAAGAATTGAGATTCAAGAGTTGATAAAATGAGCCTCGCGATAATGACCGCTGAAACGCAGGAGCGATGTGAGGCGCTTTTTTTGGGGGGGGGGGGGTGGAGACACGGTTGGGATTTCTGAGGGGCCTGCGCACTCGAGCCTTTTCCCTGTCGCTCCGCCATCCCGCGCCTCGCTTCACCGCCCGGCGGCATCGTTAACTTGAATAAACGGGCTCACCCCCCCAGTCAGCTTCCGAAAGGTCAGAACCGTAAAGCCCAATTAGAAAAGGCCGTGTTCAAAGGAAGACGAGACAAACGGGCGCTACGCGTAATGTGACTCTGGGTCCTTTTTTCTCTGCGTAGTTATCGGTGTAAGCGGACCACCACCTTCTGTGTATAACATTACGAGACGTGGTTCTTCCCCTTACCCTTAGGGCCCTGAGGGCCGCCCACACAGGAAGCAGCGGGAAGGAGAAATAGGCTGTCTGCAATCTCCTCACACAGACAAGGAATCCTGTGCTGTGGGAGTGGCCAGTGTGCCCATGCACCCACTCTGCTCTCTGACAGAGCTGTTTGGGTGACATTTCAGTTTCTAGGTTGCACAACACGCCCGATGAATAAATCATAAGCAAATCTGTGAAAGCTGAATTATTCATGGGTCAGGAGGTAAAAAATAATAAAAAATACAAACAAAAAAGTCTTATAATTTGTTAATGACATGCAATGAATCATTAGCAAGTGCCAGTAATTACCTGGCATTGCATGCAATGCTGATATGTTGTCCATGCATGGCTGTCAATGGAAGAGTTGGAATTACAGTGATTATGCCAACGTCCTTACGGAAATAGAAACTTGGCAGAATGGGTGCCTTACTGTACAATACAGTGTGCTGGCCCTGATGGATATAGATTTGCACATTAACTTGCTTATTATCTGCATTAAACCAATTAGAACTACAGAGCTTTACTGATGACATCAGCATACACAGACAAGATAACATTTCGGCTCATACACGCACACTATATGCCCCACACTTGGAGCCAATTTAATACTCGATCACATAAGATCCGAAAAAGGTATAGAGAACATTTGGACGTGATGCGAAACTACGTCAATTGAAAGATTAGATTAAAATTGTTATTTACATTACTGTAGCCTTTTCAATGAAGAAATAAAAAACATTTCTGATAGGCTTTGTCTCTTTTTTAATATTTGGGGATTTTATCATTATAAAGTAAATCTCATTTCAGTTTAATGCTTGGTTTTGCACCAATGATAATAATCAGCTCAGCACTGAAAATGCATAATTGCACATGCTAATTAGGATTTCATACCCGTTCATCTGACCGGTCGATCCATATCTCTGAGGTTCAGTTGCATGCTAGTTGCAGTCACACAAAATGATCATGTTCATTTATGTTCTCTTCCCTTCCCTTCCCTGTCTGTGGAAATGAGCCAATCAGCAAGTCCTGCTTTTTCCTAATGTGTGCACTCATCAGCAGTCAGGTGTATGATATGATTACTTGACATGAGCCTCATAATCTTTTCAGAAACTCAGGATTGGGTCTGATAATGTCAGTCTAAAAGTATCCTCTATTAAGCATTTGTTTACTTACGTTTCAATCTGCATTCCGTCCCCCACCGTCTCTCACTCTCGAGTGCATCACAGAACAGCAGTAATTAACATGAACCAGACAGAAATAGCCTATTTTGTTGAAAGCAAAAACTTATTGACGGTTTATGGCGTATTTGGCTGTGTTTATATTGGTTTTCCCTTGAACCCCCCCCTTTTTTTTAGCACGGCGGCTTGTACGGTGTTTGATTGCCATGGCTGCAGCCGGGGGTGAATAATTGCCTGTCTTCACGGGAGCGTGTTCTGGAGCTAAAGTCGAGTGCTTTCTTCCTGATGCGCGCCTCATTTGGATTCCGCCGACAGCCTTGGGGCTGTATTATTCATGGCTTGACAGATAGCGCTCGCTAAAAGCGTTGGAATGGAGCCAGGTACTGCTAGGGCGATAGAGGAGAGCATCGCACCTGAAAGGGAAAGGCTCAAAAACAACCCCCCCCATAGCTCCCTTTGGAAATCCAGATAAGGCTGCATCAATCAAAATTTGACCCCCCACATGACCTCTACCGCCTCCATCGCTACCATGTCATCAACCCCCCTCTGTGGCATATCTGAAATTTCCATATTTAATTGCAAACATTTTTTTTTTAAATAAATAAATGTATTCCGCTGCATGTGGGTGGTGAAATGAGGGAGGCAGATGTTTTGCTGGGGAAAAGGGCCAGCGTTACGATCTTCTCCTCAACACACCCCGAAAATGTTCCCTCAGCCAGGGTAAGCAACCAGTCAGTCACTCAGCTCAGTGGAGGCTCAGACTTATGAAAACTTTCAGGCTAAACTTTCACCCCCCCACCCGATATTGTAATAAAATATAAATAAATGATGCTCTGTTTCAAACGATTTTTAAAATCATTGATGTGGAAAAACTATCCCACACCCCTCCACCGCATCCTCAGGCTGTCACATTTCTGTGTTGGGGGGCTGACTACCTTCAAATGTGATAATGTTTGCTAAACAGGTGGTGTTTATGCCTTGCATGTATCCCCCCCCCCCCCCCCCCCCCCCTCCCGTTCCCTGCTAAAGGGAGACTTCAAAGGGAATAAAAGATGTGGTCTTGAGCACCAGGCATGCCAGATTACGCAGGGCACACACAGCCGCTGAGAGCCAACCACATTGTGACCCCCCTTTGCCCCCTGCCCCACGGCATACCCTGCACCCACTGCAGCTGCTCAACAAAACCACATTGATGTCAAGAGCTTATTTTTAATAAAAATACATTCATTTCAGAGCGTACTAAAGGAAATATTTTGCATTTGTATAGGTCTAAATACAGGAAAAAATGTACATAATCCAAATCAACTCAGTGACAGAACAGGATGAGGGCGGGGGTTAGCTGTTGATATCTTGAGTGAGATTTGGAACGTTTGCTGGAATGAGCTTTGATTCCGTTTCAAACATCACGCATTCAGACCCAGAAAGCTGTCACAATAAGTGATAAGTCTTTGTGATTGGGAGAGCTAATATTTGTTACGAAAGAGTCATATTGTTTTGTTATGGAGATCAAGACTACAAGTGTAGGCATACATTCAAAGTTATAACACTTCTGTAATATATTTACATACTATTTATTACCCATGAATCATCACGTGGCAGAACATTTACATGTGAGATGGAGAGCAATTATGATTAGCAGTCTGATACATTAGGAAGGAATTTTAGTCCCATATTGCACTACAAGCTAGTATGTGTAGATTCTGTGGTGATGTCAAGAATGACTATATGTTTGTTACCACAGAATAGAAATGTACACACACACAAACAGGAATATTTCATAGGTCAAATATACACATTTTCGGAGATTGAAAAGTGAAGACAAAAAACCTTTTGTAGCAAAACAGCGCATTGGCTTTACGATTTTATATAGCATTTATCATATCATATATACAGTACATTTATCAAGTATTTTCACACAAATATTTGTCATCAAATATGTGCTCCCGCCATGCGTGAGGTTTCAGTTCAGAGTACAGACCTCTCGAGAGAATACTGTACATTAATCATACATCTGTCTTTAACCTCTTCCTACCGAGGGCAAAATAGGCCAAATTTTGCCTGTTTTCACTAGTGACAAACAAAGGTGGTTATCTCAAAAACTATAAATGGTACAAATATGGTTCATGGCTTTTATTAAAGCAGACACCTGCAGTATTACGACTAAGCAGTGAGAACTCATAGAAATCCAGTTTTTGATACTTAACTACAACAATTTATGTACAGAAAATATAAAAAAACTAAAAAACGGGTACCTACATTCAAGTTTAAGAATTTTTACCTGGGGAGCTACAAATGCAATCAAGGAAATGACTCCTCTATCTGATTCATCAATATGCTGCCTACCTCTGGTAACAATCTGGTGTCAATCAGGTGAACCTTTTTCGTTATCCAAATGGTGCCAAATGGTGCCAAATGTGCCAAAAATGGCAATGTCCCAGAAAGGTCTCAATATGATTTATTTTTTAGGTTTTTACAATAAAATGAGATAATTTGTCAATATTGGCAATAAAAGTTCATTTTTAGACGTGTTCTTGGTGTTCTGCATATTACACAACTAACTACCCAAGGTTACAAAAAGCTGTCAAAACCCATGTAGCAGCACAGTGAATCTTGTGTATTTCACCAGAGCCCCATTAGCCAGAAATGAGTCCAGGAATGTGCAAACAGGTTTTCAAATGAATAATGGGAATAGTATGAAACTTCCCTACACATTAATGCTTGCCAGTCCTGTCCTTTATTCTGTTGCCACCTCCTATGACAGGGACGTTGGGGTTGGGTTTTAGGAGGCAAAACTTTATACATGACAAACATATATCAACTATATACAAGTGCACTAAGGTATACTACTAAAAGTGCAGTGGATAAAAAATCAAAAGTCCACCAGTTTCCTAGATAAAAAATAAAAACACCCCTGCTGTAACAAATAAAAAGATCCTTGCCTCTAATTGCTGAAGTTACCGTATTTACACAAAGAAAGTACAAAATGGCAGGGTCCAAAAAGCTAAAAAAAATGAACTAAAAACAAAAAAAGGTAAAGGATCAAAACATGGGGGTGGAGGTTGAGGAGAGATTATTTAACCATTCATACAGAAGCCATTTAGACTACACATTCCCTCAGGAGAGCAATCTGCATCATTACAAATCCCACTAACCCTGTGCATGGAATTGTCCACCATGTTGATATACCCATTAGTCCCCCTTATACAACAACAATCAACAATAATAATAATCAACGAGTACTCCCTCATGTTATCATGTTCTCTCCCTCATACCATGCATAAACTACCATTTTGTTTACCTGCACAGCCTTCTGTACTGCATATAGAACAATTTACTCAGGTGGAACAATGACTTTACTAAACACTTCCAGAAGCCATTTCACACTCAAAAAAATCGTTTTAGTAGCTCATCTCAGACACAAATAGATAGCTAGCTGCTTGTTACCTGTAATTTTGCTTGCATTACATTACATTACATTTATTTAGCAGACGCTTTTATCCAAAGCGACGTACAGTAAGTGCGCACAGAGACATCACCAAGATCACTACAGAACAGACAAGGCAAAGCACATCCTTCGCATAATGTAGCAGCTATCCCTAGCAATGAACGTCGACTGTAGTTCACAGTAAGCTGTGGGCAAATCAGCAACACCACACTTCCATTCCTAATACTCGTATAAACTATAATAAACAGACAGGAAAACACAGGGATGCTTGCTAGCTTGCCACTGTAAAGGCAATACTATCTATATTAATTTAGCTGAGAGGGACCGATTTTATGCATAAGTATATAAGGTTAGTTAGCTTCACAGAAGAAACACAGGGATTCACGCATTGCAGCTAAATTTCCTTCGATGCTTACACCAAACATCTGTGTTGTTGGCAACGCCACGTAACACGTGTGAGTTTGTCAACACAGACAATACACCCTAAGTTTACTTCATAAATTATTTATCATACCGTTGGAATGTGCAATTTGTAATATTAATTGTATGAAAAACAATAAAATACAGTTGACAATGTAATTACGAACCCGCATGGCATTGCGTGAATTCACACTGGTATATCGAAAAATCGGTAATACCACCAGCCCTAACGACGTTACCTGCCATGGCGAAATTCAATGCGTTTATAGCATAACACTGTTAGTATGATAAAACAACTTACATGTCAGCAACATCATCTCGGTCATCAGTGGATTCAGCGTCACTGAGACAGGATGAGTCTCCCTCGGCAAAAACATCTTCTGGCTTATCCAGTTCGTCTAGCACTTGGTGCACGGATAAACGCCTCAAAAATCTCGACATAACTACACAAAAACTGTATCAAAAATACTCTAAAGTAAAAAATGTAACTGCGGGCCTTACCTAATTAATTGTGCTTTGCTAAACGGAATGTAGCGAGCTACGCTACAAGGTAAAAACACTGCGCCATCTTGGTTCGATAATTACGCGTGAGTGCTACTTCCTTATACGCACGGCAAAAAATCATTGATATACGACGGCTACAGTGTTAAATGAGGGCTGGTTTGAAAGATAAGAGTCTTGGCTATTGGCTGGAATATTTGACAGACAGTTTTAAAACCCAATGGAAAGCAAATAATACTCGGAGTGGAGGCAGGTCGAAGACAGCTTTTCCCACTTCAGATAGGCCTATTGTGCTATCAGTCAAAGAAATACACCCAATTGACGACGGTTTTGCATAATTCTCTGCAAGCAAGTTCAAAACCACTCTGGCTAACATATACTAAGCCGTTGGATTGGTACTCCAGAAACTGGCTGAGTTTCACAACGCCAAAGTGAACACAGCCGAACGAGTCGTAATCAAGTGCAAAAAAGCACAAGTCGGTTTAAAATTGGAAAAAAATCATGTACAGCCTTATGAAAGTTTTAAAGTATTTTTTCTTGAAGCCTAAAGGTATAATGATTTTTCAAACCAAAGTTTTGTGAAATACAATTAAGCAGAACAGTTTACCAGCACATTGTTTATGGTGTGACATCAAGCTGCAATACATGTTTGAGAATTAGGTCAGAGTTTCCAACGTTATTTACAAAGTTTTATCTCGACGTTTTGGGCTTAAAAACCACTTTCCCAGAAGGAATGGATATATCATAAGGATATTTAATCAAAATATTGAGGTGAGCAGTTTATTATATATTATTAAATTAATGAAATGTATAATTTAATAATTTCCGTCATGCCCGCGTTACCGCTAGGGGGCGTTTGGCATTAAGAGGTTAAGACCCTTGCAACTTATTTTTGCCTTTAAAACATGTTTTGAAAGCAGTGATCTTGACTGAAGATAATAATGGTTCCCACCAAACTATTTACCAGATATAATAACGGGACAAACGGGAAACTTTTTTCCATTAGCTTACACCAGTGTTATTTTACAAAATACATGCAGTTTAAATTTGGTATAACACCTGCAACAACTGAGCATAAGATACCAGAACTTGGCTCCCCTCTCAGCTTAGAAAACAACAAATTAGCCTGCTTGTTTAACAAATTTAATTTGATTATACAATGAAGCATTGTCAAACATCAATTCCATGAGGCTGTTCTCACAGCAGACAGATCACAGGCTAGCGAAGTTAAAGCTTCATCCGAAATTCATATTATGTGCATTCTAATATTGATTAATAATATAAATAGCATTATTTTGCCTTAATGATGACACTAATTTACTAAGATCCCGAATAAGTGGTGTTATTTTGCTGGCGCAGTCAAAGTATTTGTACGCTTTATCATTTCACACTTTGCAATTTTAGTCATTATGTAAATTACTCCAGCCGCAAACAGCCATATTTAAATTAGCGATTTTGCATGCTTGGAATGGTTATACTGTAAGAAAAGGGTGAATAGATCCCCATATGCAAGGTCTGTAAAAATCCTATAAAAATCACATATGCATATACAAAACTTCAAAATATGTGGTAGAGTGGCATATACATTTGATACTAAATTTAAATAGTTCTCTAACATACATGGTAGTCCTACTCCCTATAAAAATACATTGAGAGATTGTATAAGAATTGTATACAAATATATAATACTAATCAACATACAAACCCCAATTCCAAAAAAGTTGGGACAGTATTTAAAATGCACATAAAAACAGAAAGCAGTGATTTGTAAATTCTCTTTTACATATATTTAACTGAAAACAGTACAAAGAAAAGATATATGTTTCACCTTATCAACTCTATTGATTTCTGTAAATATATGCTAATTCCGAATTTGATGCCTGCAACACGTTCCAAAAAATTTGGGACAGGGGCAAAAAAAAGACTAGGAAGTTTGGAACATTCCACAGGTTGTCAGGGTTGATGGGAAACAGGACTGACTAAGCAGAAGTTTAATGAGGGAAAAACAGCAATCCAAGGTACAACAGGCAGGGTTGAAAACCGGGGAGACAGGGCACCGGTACAAAAACAGAGTCCAAAAATCAGGGTCGCGAGAACACAGGCAGAAGTCGAAAACCAGGAAAACCCACAGACACAGAAAACAAAAAGAACGAAGGAAAAAGGCTCGGGAAACCAATACAAAACTGACAGAAACTCAGGAAACAGACTAAGACTGTAATTGGGCGTGACGTGTGAGGTAGGAGGAGCCAAACGCAGCAAGGGGAATCTTTAAGCCCTAAGGCCACTAAGGCGGGAAACCCCGCAGTTAAGGGAGGAGACAAGACAACGAACACGCCTACAAACGCTACTAACCGGCTCACTGTCACACACCAATAGGTAAAAGCGCAAGGACAGGTTTCTGAATAGCCAGAAATAATACGCCCCCTGTCTCGGTAACGAGACGCATAAAAACTGGCCAGTAGCGTAAAGGCAAAAATAAAACAGTCAACAAACACTGCAAAATAATATGATAGTATTTGAGGAGGCGAAAGGAACAGATCCAACGTTCCAAGGCTACTCTCAGACTCGGTCACCACAAACATGTCCACAACATCGCCCAATATTCCCCATAGGAAGACATGCACCGAAAGACGAAACAGAACCATAGTTCCGAACAAAATCGTCAAACTCCATGTACGGAGACCAAAGGAACGAACAGGACAGGCTGCCGGCTAAAAGACCAAAACGAGTTAGTAGAAAATAAACGCCCTGCCTCTCCATGATGAGGAATATAACGAGGCGAACAGGAACAGAGATTTAACGTTCCATGGCTAGTTTAATAGGCTCGCAGTCAAATGCAGAAAACATAAAGGGGTAAACGCCCGATCTCCCAGGGGAGAGAAACATTTTACAGGCGAGCCGACGGAGTACTGTCGTCCCATAACTTTACTATCCAAAATGACTAACGCAAGCTTAATTGAAAACACACACCCTAGCCTCTCAGTAAAAGAATATGTAATGAGGCGAACGAACAGAGAGCTAACGTTCCGAGGCTATTTTCGGAAACACGCAGTCACACACAAACATGTCCACAACATCGCCCAAGCTCCATACAAGGAGAGACATACCCGGAGAACGAACAGAACAATAGTTCTGAACAAAATCGTCCCGCAGGTAAAAAGGGCGAACAGACAGCTGCAACAACAGACCAAGGCAAACTTAATCAAAAATAGCAAGCACTGCCCCTCAATATAATATAAAAACCCTGACTCACAACAAAGGGGACCGTAGTCCACGAGAAGGAGACAAAACAGGGAACAAACGTACCGAAGCTACTAACCGGCTCACTAAAACAAGGAAATGAGTAGAAGCTCAAACGTCTGGTTTCTCAGCAAGAAAACCAAACAGAAATGGAACAAAGAACTGCTACCCTATACTTCTACGAGCTAAGTAACTAAGTAGAAGCATGAACGCCTGATCTCCCAGGAGAGAGAAACATTTTACAGGCGAAAGAGCAGAGATCTGCAGTCCCATACTTCTACGAGATAAGTAACTAAAGAGCCGGCAAGCATAAAGCCCTGCCTCAGCATCGAGACGTTAAAAAAGGCGAGTAGCATGAAAGTAAGCAATAATCAATGACGAGGTGTGCATTACACGGTTTTAACCGCACGACGTTGAGGCGAAGAACCACCCAACGTGAAGCGGAGGGTGGTTGCCTCAGCTGAGTGCGGTTAAAACCGTGTAATGCACACCTCGGAGTTGATTATTGCGCTTATACCATGGTTACCAACAATGATTATATATAGTTACTTTCATATTTATAGATTTTTATCGATTTAATCAGCTGAAATTTAAATATACTTCCGCAGCTCTTTGGGCTTGTTGTTTTTGCATTGTCATGCAAAACAGCTGGTTGGTAGTTCTAATTGAACAGAAAACATCTCGTTGCTAATTCTATTTCTCGTTACTAGTTCTATTTAAGTGCGTTGCTATGCAAACCCTCTCGTCGTTAGTTCTGAAAATAATTGATTCTATCGGGGGGAAAAATAGTTCCTTCTTGGTTATAACGTACAATTGGCACCAATTTTGGTTATTTTTGTCATTACATTATTTAAGAAAATTGTATGAAACCATAACTCAATCAGATTCAACATTACCTCCCTCTCTCTGTCTTGCTTTTTAAAAATGGTTTGGTCACGCAGTGTCTAGCAGATTCGCATCATGATGTCCTATGGGACCATCTAAAAAATACTACGGAGTTTGTTAGATGTAACTTATCGAAGAATTTTCGTGGATAAAAAGTTTTCTACATATAGCCTATAGGCTACAGATTAACATGCTTTGTGTAGTAGCCTAGCTTGCATTCACAAGCAGTCAGCGTGTTGCCGACGTCAATTTACATGCAAATTCCTACTATGATAAATTTGTATTTCCAACTGAATAAATACTCCACTTCTAACCACAAAAATGTTTTGCTAGATTGAAGTAGTTGTAACTAAGATATCTGCCGAATACAAACTTTTTTTAATCTGTAGATTAATGTTGTTTACCGATTTTTATAAATCAGATGTATGCTGTTGCTACGGCAACGTTAACTTCTACCTTAGAGACGGATTTATGGCCCGCAGTAAATTAGATTAGGCTACGCATTGCACATAAACACCATGCGCTTTGCTAACTCCGTGATAATGTAACTATGGCTAGCTATATAGTTACCTCGCCACGTATTGCATTTGCATTATCTTAAAAACAATGACAAAAGTTTACCGTAGCCAAAGTTAGCCCACTATTTGCAGCATACCTACGAGGCGAAGTAGCCGTCTGCCGTAGGCTACAGTAACGTTAGTCACTGAGGAAAATAAAGTAGGTAGGCTACATTTGTTTACTTTATTAATTCACTTTATTTATTCCACTTATTTTCTAGAACGTCTTGGACTCTGAATTGACCGGTCATGTTTGCCATTCCCAGGTTGCGTAGTACTAGCTGGCCAGGCAGGCAGCGCATTAATTTAGAACTGTGATTAAACTTGTGACCCGGATGACTGACCGGTTATACAGAATAACGACCAGTCATTGACCAATCAGAATCGAGTATTCACCCATAGCATGGTATAAGGTACAAATAACACAAACCAAATAAATAAAGCCCTAATAAAAATGCCCTGTCTCTTAGTAAGAACCTACTATACAGATACACACAAACAAACAGACTCCTCTCGCCTTCATGGAAGAAAGCAGACAGAGAGAGGAGAAAGAGACATAGAAAGGCAAAAATCTAGGCAACGGACTAACAAGGAAAAAACCAGGAAGCGAGGACAGAAAAGAGCCAGGGGGGAAGAGTCCGAATAACTACATCCACATAGGCAGGTAAGCCAGGGGGGACAAGTCCTAAAGGCTACTTCCACATAGGCGAGTCCCGCATAACTCCAATGACGCACAACGGAGCAAAACGGTCTCCTTAAAAACCTAGACCAAAATAACACTGACTTAAAATACAAAGGGCAGGATAATACCACACACAAAACAGCACAACTCATGCCTGACAATACACCACAATACAAATCATAAAACAATCAATATAGAAGCCCCGAAAGAAGGAAACGGAAGGCTTAAATAGCTCTCAAGGTGACCCGCACAGATGTGGATGCTAACAGAAGCTCCGCAATCTGAGCAGGGCGGAGCAAGCATCTACCAAAAGGGCAGCGCCCTCGCGTGGCCACTGAGAAAAATGACCGCATAGGAAAAAAGGGTTAAAAACCATGACAAAGACAGAACAGACAACCCATACAAAACAGAAAGAAACTAGTACTCGAAAAGAAGAAAAAAGAAAAGAAAAAAATAATAATTAAAAAAAAAAAAAGGCTAGAAGAAACACTGAGGCAAAACAATGATGACGAACTCGCGAAGAAAGACTGAAATAACAGGGTTATATACACTGAGGGAGACAGACATAATGGGAATCAGGTGTGCAGAGGCGGGGAGGGGAAATTACTCACAGCTGAGCACAATGAGGGTTAACAAGGACCAATAATACAATAACGGGGGGGAATGTAAGACACGGACTGGAATATACATAGACACAATGATAACAAACGGCTTGGGGTTAGCAGGTAGACAAGTGCACAGCTCGGAGGGGAGGAATGCGGAAGTGGACACACGTGCAGAGAATGCGAAATCACAGATTGATACAGGGATAGGATAACGAGGAGGGAAATGGCAGCTGCAGGTAGAAACTCAAGATGAATTAGTAATTAGTAATGTTAGTAGCGAACTCTAAAACCCTAATGTTAGTAGGTTAGCTGGTTAGTATTATATACACACGTTAGTTTGTTAGCAGGTTAGTATTACATCTAATCTAACAGTTAGTACGATTAGTACATTAGTATTATATACAAATATTAAGAAAGCCAGAAGGAAGAAAACGAGATACGAAATACAGAGGAAACCCGAATGTTCCCAAAATCACCTGAATAGTGTAATGACAAAGACAGGGAGTGGAATCTCGGGAAACCTGGAACGCGGACTGACAAGGAAACTAGAGTGATGGTAAAATACTATACGCAATACAAGAAGTCAGGAAAATAATAAACACTGAGAATAAACGGGAAAAGATAAACAGACAATCGCGAGGGTAATGCAGGGAAATAATAAGCACAATAAAACAAAGATCAGGGAAATAAGCAAAAGAAATCAGGAAACATAAATACACTGAATAAACAGACAGACAAGGTACAGGATCCTGATGCAGGTAAACAGGTGATGCTATCATGACTGGGCATAAAAGGATATCAATAGACTTTTGATATCTTATTTTCAGGTTATTTTACAAGCGATACTATAACCTCTCTGCATTTGAATTACTCTCTATGGGAAATGGGGGGTGGGACTAGATTAAGCTGTAAATTACCTGGGAATAGTATGGAACCTATGCTTGGCTAAATGGCTGTAAGTCATCAAGAGTCTGAGGTATCAAACGAGCCTCAAACCATCACTTTTCTGCCAGATATGCAGTAGATGGATATGGATGGATCACTTGAAGTGTTGTTTCTCCTGACTTATTTTTCCATAGAGTTCAATAGCCTTAGTGCCTTAAAACAAGCCCACTTTCCCACAATTCCAGGGACAATGTGCATCTATTCCGGGAGTGAAAATGTTTTATTTTGGGATAAATATTAATCCCAATTTTATATTGTGATCTTGATATTTTTTATGCATGTTTGAGCATGCCCCTGTGTGTGTAACAGACAGGTAGGTATATGCCTGTTGTGCACATGCCTATGTAGACGCATATTACTATCTTAATATTGCACAGTTCAAATAACATTGAAACAACTTCGACATGACTTAAGACCAGGTTTGTGGTTGTTTTAGTGCAAGTGCTTAATGTTGCCTCAAGATAGCAATACGGCAAAAATTATCCTAACCACACCTCATCTTAAGACCAACGCACCCAGTTCACTTGCTATGGGCGCATGTTCACTTGTTATTTAAACAACGTGAGCGCTGGACGCTAAAATGACCACTGTGTCGGTCTGAAACTAGCAAAGACACTTGCGTTAGGGTTACCGCTGCATAGCGTCGGATGTAAGATAGGGCCCATGGTGTATTGTTTGTGAAAATCCTACAACCAGTGTTTAAGGATTTACAAATAAGAGCCTACACAATGGCATGCGATTTTTTTTGTGTATGTACAATGGCCTTGTGAACGTGTTAAAGGCTACACTACCGCATGGATAAGTTGTCTATCTCACACTGGTGGCAACATTGCTTTCTGGCAATGCCAGGGTGTAGGGTTTGTCTGTAGGGTTATAGGTTTCAATCCAACTATGTAATAAATCTTAGCTTCCACAGTGAAAATTCAGCTTCATGAAGTATTAAGTATGGATGGAATTAAGACAAAGGGTGTCCTGATAAATAACAAGAGGACCCTTTTTAATTATCAGCAACGAAATGCTAATTTATGTAAATTTCCATGAATAAGGGCCCTTGGTGAAATGATAAATACCAGTATATGACCTCTGCACTTTGCTTCATTACTCAAGTGTTTGTGTTTTCCCACTTTTAAACGGGCACTGACAAAAATGCTGCTCACCACTGCAGCTGCTACATGTGATATTGGGCTAGCAGTCTCATATATGACATCCTGCTCCCTCATGTCCTGGTTTGTCACATTGCAGGCTTCAGAAATACCTGATAAGTTGGGTGATGAAAAGAACCTGGCAAGAGTTTTTTTTTTTTTCTTCTACCGCTCCCTGACTGCTTGTGTGGGGTTCACTGCTGTTGCAAGCAGGCCTTCTCATTGATATGCATCCAAATTTCCAGTCTAGCAGGGGCAACCTGGACAGCCAGCAGCCGTGCTGTGAGCTGTGTCTGCTGGCAGTACAAGATTCATTAGTTTTTTCTCTACATTAGTGTGCTCCCTGCGTTATTGTCTTTCATAACGAAACACAATTAAAAGCCAGCAGTCTTATTTGTGGTGCTGGCAACCAGTGTACCCTGCTGAAAAAAACAGCATAGATCAGTGAACTGGAACCAGCTGGTCGAGCATGACCAACCATCACATTAACAGCTTGAATAAACTGGTCTACCAGATGACCAGCACTAATGAGGTTGCAACTTGCCGCTATATGCTGTTTTTTTCAGCAGGGTAACGCTGCAATGGAATGCGAGGCTATTTATTGTGTCAGTGTGTTCCCCTTTCAGAAATACATACATGTAGTAGACATAGGTTACATTTCAGTTTGACGTTTTTGCACAAATTAATCGTGGTTTTTTACTTTCACATACGGAAGTTTGTGCAAGTGACTTATTCTTTACCGCTTAGTAAGCAACACACGTAGAGAGAATCGAAAGCGTAAACAGCGGTCTTGTTTTGCTATTTTCCTTTTTTTTTTCTCCGCCGTGACAAAAAAACGCCTAAATTGCAGTAGCCGCCGGAGTCTCCTGCAGAAAGGCCATTTCTTTTGTTTGGATCTTCGGGGGAAGTCTGTCAGGTTTCAAAAATCATCCTGCACTCTCCAACTGGCTCCCCGCTTGTCTGCAAGGAGCGGCGAATCCCACTCGCTTTCTGGAGGATATCACCATGGAGACGGCGGTCTGCCACGCGTGCCTGCAGATGCTGCTGGATAGGGCACAGCGAGGGGTGTTGCTCCCGTGACAGCTCTGCGGAAGAGCGGCTGCCACATCCCCCATGCCACCGAGCAGGCGAGCGCGTTGGGAGACAAATACCACATGATGCTAATGACGGGCTGAAACTGCGACCCCTGCGGTGAACATGCCTTAATATTAAAACTAATAAAACCGCTCTATGAAACTGTCACATTCCTGTATGTATGCCTTATTGTCAAGGATTATGGAGGCGCAGGATCTTTTTATACGCTAACTAAATTCTGTTATATGGCTTTGACATAAAAGCTCCTCCTTTGACCATGTGCTTCCTCTTAATTGAACACATGTCATTGCAGCCCCTTGTCATTAGCGCCTTCTTATAAAAATTAAATGGATATTTTTTGATAGGAGCGCGTTTTTATTTGATTGCGGAGTCTAGAACGACGGACGCCTATCGCAGACCTCTAATTTCCTCTCTCCCGTAAGAAATCTAATAATAGCGCAGTTTCGTTGGCACACAATGTCCGCAGTATTTCCTCATTTAAATGGCAGTTAATTAGCTGTGGAATTTTAATTGCCGTGCCCAGCAAGCCGGATGCGTAGCAGTGTCCAAGGTCAGTGGGGTGACAGTGAGGGGGGGGTTTGGGAATTGGAGCTGCGCATTACACGTTGACTTTGAGCACCTGCATTTTTACAAAATGCCAAAAAATATAACCCATTTTCCTTCTGAAATAACACAGTGCCAATGTAAGAATATGAACCCCTTCCCCCTCCACTCTATATGATTCACGTAGACTAAAGAATCATTGAATAGTAAATGAGCAATCGACCAGTACAATGAAGCACAGCACCATTCTCCTTGATTTCTTTGTTCGGTTTCAGAAACATTGGTGATAACTGCACTAACAACGTCTAAAATTGTGCTAGAAGTTTCCTATATGACCAGCTGTTCCCTCATCCCTCTGTCACGTTGCGGGCTTCAGAAATGCCTGATAAGTTGGGTTGTCATGGTTTTGAACCCTGTTTCACATTGCGGTCGTTTTCCTCAGTGGCCATGCGAGGGCGCTGCCCTTTTGGTAAATGCTTGCTCCACCCTGCTGAGTGGGCGGAGCTTCTGTTAGCGTTTACACCTGTTCGTGGTCACTGAGAGCTATATAAGCCTACCGTTCCCTTCATTCGGGGCTTCGACATTAATTGTTAATTGTTATGTACTGTGGTGTTATTGTTGACTGTGAGTTCTCGTACCATTTTGGCTACTCGCCTATTTTTAGCGTCTCTTTTTAGAGGCAGGGCTTATTTCTTACTGGCTTGGTAGTTGATTGTCTCGTAGAAGTTTGGGACCGTAAATCTCTGCTCTATTTTGCCTTTTTAGTGCTTTTTCTCCGTGTATGGAGTTTTGGGCGATTCTGTTCAGAACTGTAGTTCTGCTCGCCCTTCGGCACATGTCTTCCCATTGGGAGATCAGGCGTTTCGCTTCTACTTAGTTATTAGCTCGTAGAAGTATAGAGTAGCAGTTCTTTGTTCCTTTTTTCGCCTGTTATTTGGTTTTCTTACTGAGAGACCTGGCGTTTTGCTTCTACTCAATTCCGTGTTACTGTGAGCCAGTAAGTAGCTTCGGTACGTTTATTCCCTGTTGTCTCCTTCTCGTGGACTACGTTCCCCTTTGTTGTGACTCAGGGTTTTTGTTTTATATTGAGAGGCTGTCGTGCTATTTTGCATTGGTCTTTATTACAGCGGTCCTCCGTCCTTTTTACCTACGGGACGATTTTGTTTCGGAACTATTGTTCTGTTCGTTTTCCGGGTGTGTTTCTCCTTGTGTGAAGTTTGGGTGAGGTTGTGGACATGTTTGTGTGACTGCGCGTAGCATGGTAACTTTAGCTCTCTGTTCCTTCGCTTTGTTACATTATTTTACTGAGAGGCTAGGGCGGTTGTTCCATTTTAAGCTTGCGTTAGTCTATGGATAGTAAAGTTATGGGACGACGGTGCTTCGTCGGCTCACCTGTAAAATGTTTCTCTCTCCTGGGAGATCGGGTGTTTACCCCCTTTGTTTTCTTCATTGGACTGCGAGCCCATTAATATCGCCATGGAACGTTAAATCTCTGTTCCTGTTCGCCTCATTAATATATTCCTCATCTGAGAGGCAGGGCTTGTGTTTGTGCTTGTGTAAGTCAGTTAGCCGATAGTTTCGGTGCAGCTGTCCCATCGTCTTTTGTGCTCTGTCTCCGTGTATGGAGATTTGGGCGATTCTGTTCAGAACTGTAGTTCTGCTCGCCCTTCGGTGCAATTCGTCTCTTAGTGAGACCGGGCGATGTTTTGGACATGTTTGCCTTGGATAGTAAAGTTATGGGACGACGGTGCTCCGTAGGCTCGCCTGTAAAATGTTTCTCTCCCCTGGGAGATCGGGCGTTTACCCCTTTATGTTTTCTGCATTTGACTGCGAGCCTATTATTCTTGCCATGGAATGTTAAATCTCTGTTCCTGTGCGCCTCGTTATTTTCCTCATATAGAGAGGCAGGGCGCTTATTTTCAATTCATCTCGCGTTGGTCTAGCCGGTAAATGTCTGGTACTGCCTGTCCTGTTTCGTTCCTTTCGGTGCCTTTTCTCCTTGCATGGAGTTTGACGATTTTGTTTGGAACTGCTGTTCTTTTCGTCTTTTGGCGCATGTCTTCCTATAGGGAGGATTGGGCGATTTTGTGGACACGTTTGTGTTTGACCGCGAGTTTGAGAGTAGCCTGGGAACGTTGGATCTGTTCCTTTCGCCTCCACTCATACTATCATATTATTTTGCAGTGTTTGTTGTGTTTTATGTTTGTCTTTACGCTACTCGC
The DNA here is from genome assembly GCA_029718625.1 of Synaphobranchus kaupii. Lineage (NCBI taxonomy): Eukaryota > Metazoa > Chordata > Actinopteri > Anguilliformes > Synaphobranchidae > Synaphobranchus > Synaphobranchus kaupii. The sequence continues at coordinate 3,188,423 of CM056382.1, forward strand.
CCGTTCTTATTTTGTCTCGTTACCGAGACAGGGCGCGTATTATTTCTGGCTGTTTTGATCCCTGTCTTTACGCTCTACTTGGCGTTTGACAGTTAGCCGGTTAGTAGCGTCTCTAGTGGTGTTTGTGTTCCTTGTCTTGTCTCCTCCCTTATCTGCGGGTATCCCGCCTTAGTGGCCTAAGGGCTTAATGAATCCCCTTGCTGCGTTTGGCTCCTCCCACGTCACACGTCACGCCCCATTACATGGGTGATGAAAAGAACCTGGCAAGAGTTGTTTTTTTTTTGACCGTTTTCTGACTGGTTGAGTGGGGTTCACTGCCGTTGCAAGCAGGCCTTCTCATTGACATGCCAGTCTAGCAGGGGCTACTTGTGAGGCCAGTAGCTGTTATGTGAGCTGTGTCTGCTTGCAGTACAAGATTCATTTGTTTTTTCTCCAGATTACCGTAGTCCATGTGTTATTGTTGGGAGATGAGTAAAGTGATGTGTGAAATATGGACTACCTGTACTTACCTTCAGCTCAGACTGAAACAGCAAGTTGCTTTGAGTAGGGATGTAAACGGTTATTTGGGTAATCGGTTACTCGTTCAAAATTTTAAACTCGGATAATGCAAACAAATAATGAATAATAAAAATTACGTTACACCTCCTGACCGCACGAGGGCGCTATGAGGGCGCTTTAGACAAATAAACTCCATGGCTGATATGAGCAAAGCAGGCTGTCTGGCAAAGCTACACATGCCATAGTTACACTGCAAAAAATGTCTGTCTTGACAAGTGTTTTAGTCTTGTAATGAGACTTAAAACAAGCTAATATTTTCCACTTTTGAGGGGGAAAATATGATTTTAAGTTACTTTTTACTTGACAAGTGGTGACGTGTTCTATCATAATCAGTCGGAAGTCACAGTTTAAAAATATAGTTTTGAAGCTTTTAAACGTAGCACGACAAGCTAGCGCCTTAGCTTTGCGTCGTTTTGTCTTGCCAGCTTTCACCATCAGTCACACAATCACATCGGCTGCTTTCAAGGCGACAAATGAAATGGGTTTAATCTGATTTTACTTGAAAAATATCTTGGCTTTCATGATATGCATGTTTAATGTCAAATGCATTGTGAAAATATAACTTTGAAGCTTTCAAGAGTCATATCACAAGCTAGCACTGGTCCTTTGCATATAGTTTGGAGCCAGCTTGTAGGCAGTCACACAATAACATCCGCTACTTTTGCGGCGACAAGCTAATGTAAGTTATTTGGTTTAATCTCATTTTACACAAAAAATGTCTTGGCTTTCGTGATCTGTGTGTGTTAATGTCATATTCAGTTTAAAAATATAGTTTTGAAGCAATTAAACGTAACATGACAAAACACCGGAGTTCGGAGACCCAGCTCTATCCAGAAACGTTAACACATAGCTAGCTAGTGACTTTCGTGGCTAAACTTTGAAGGCGTTTTTCTCAAAAACAAGGTTTGATGGCATTCCAAATGTAACGCGACATAACTCGCTTGATATTTAGATTTGAGAGATCATTTTGGTATCATTAGAAAGCTTACATTTTCCTCCCTCAGGTAGTATATAAAGCGCAAAATGTGTTTGGGGGTCAGTGCAACTGATTCTGATAGAGCAGGTCACTACAATGGTCCATATCAACATTTTGACGAACTGTGCAGCCGCTCAGCCACAGGTATAACGGTCAATCAGTGTTGCCAACTCTCGCGAGACAAATAAGCAACCTCACCTCCAAAAAGAAGCCCAACACTGTTACGGCCGCATATTCATAATAAAGAATATTAGATGCATATATAACTATAATTACTATGTATAGGTATGTGTTTATTAGTGTTTTGCTAGTTGTTATTTATTATAACATGTAACAACAGGTTAATACAGCCTTTCTCAAACTTCTTTGAGCCAGGGCCCAATAATGCATGACCCTCAGCCTCTGGGGATCACTTCGGCCTACATAAAAACTTTTTAAAAAAGAAATCAAAAGGGCTCGATATATTCTTTATCAATACTAAACTTTATTGTATAAATGTTGTTTTTAAGTTCAATTTAAAGTTATATTGAGCACTATAATAATAAATATTTATATTGTGTCTTTATCAGTGCCATAATGTCATTTTATGGCATCTGTCTCTGTTAGGGTGTTAGGATAGTCTGTTGTCTTTGGTGTGTGTCCGTCTCTGTTGTCAAAAGTAACGTACTACGGCACACAACTGTTTTACTGCGGCCACGTCGGTGCTTTTGTCGATTACCAGTGAATACCGAGACTCTCCGATGTCTTTTAGCAATTCTTTGAACATGCAGGGGAGCTATGACGTTGTTGATAAGTGCTGTGCATTTTGTACAATGAATGTTCAAGTCCTTTTCAAAGACCGAGCCTACCAATTCCCCCAAGTAATCGACTGAACTGACTGCTGTGTGACAAGCGATATAGCTAGCTAGCTGAAGCTCTGCCTTTTGAATTGTGGTTGAGTAAATCCGATGCCTGTTAGACGTGTTGAGGAAAATGGCCTGGCGTCTCTCTTGTGTTTGTCTGTGCTAGCATGTTTCCCAGTCTTTGCTGTATTTTTTGCCATACTTGGCCCATTTTGTCGGTGACATTTTTTGCGCATTTGTGTTTTAACGAAATGGCGGGTTCTTAAGACAATGGTTCTTCTTTGATCAACACATGAAACGTAATTCTCCAGTGAGGGGAGGGATAGGTTTGTGTGGGGATTCGGGGTAGGGCGAATAATACACCTTTGATATCATTAGACTACCAAGCAGACTGTCACTCAATGCGATGGGGAAAATAGATACCATACACGTCAAAGAAATAAAGTCGCTTGTTAGATTTTCCAAACAAGCAATCATATTTTTAAAACAAGCCCAAAAACCCGCAACCCGCGACTTGTGATTTTTTCAAGCGACTTCGGAAAAAAACAAGCCCAAAGTCGTTTATTATAAGCGGACTTGGCAACTCTGCGGTCAATAGACTGCGCACACGTTTGACTCCGGAGCATGTCGACATGCTAACATTTTTGAACAAAAACATGTAAGTTAGACTAGCTAAGTTATCTAGCTGTCAGCCCACGTTTGTTAGCGGCTTGTGCTTAAACTGAGTTAAATGGAAAATCAAAGAAAAAAACAATGCTTTGATATTTTCGTTATTTGTAATTTAACGCATTGTAATGTATCTTTTTATTTATTTTATTTATCTGAATTCATATACCTTAAGGTTATTCTATACTTTCTGTTGCTTAATGGTAAAAGTAATACAATAAACATTATTTCTTTATCTGAACTTTAGCATAGGCTACTGTCATTTATTTCTTCTGCCTACCCCCGCCCCCCCCCCCCCCCCCTTCCCTTCAAACGAGTAACCGAATACTATTCGAATAGAGAAAGTGAGTAATTGAATACCAAATTATTCGTTATTTACATCCCTAGCTTTGAGGAATGCATTATTGCAGTGGCTCTGTGCATTGATGCAAATATAACTGTACAACAGTAGAATATGCATCATGACGGTTTTCTCATGAAGCACATGGCGATCCTTCCCTCAAAAAGAATATCCTCTTTGACTGGATATTCAGAGTAATATCGTCATCAATTATTTATTTAGCAGACACTTATCCAAAGTGAGTTACATGGGCCATCATGACATTAAATACCATATAAGTTATAAATCATAAATCATGAGAGCTGCAAGAACAAGGGTATAGGTAGAAAATAGGAATCTCACACAAGTATACAGTGCACATTATTACTGGTATAGAGTAAATTATATTATTACTTTAATTTCTCACGTAAGCACATTGACACTATAAGCGCCTCTTTAATATATTGACAATAGGAAGTCAGGAAGACTGTTTCACTGTACGGGTGTCCTGTCCCTTTCTTTTATATGGGGCGCGTTGAATTCCATCCACTCAGACAGACATGAAAGGACACACCCCCACCCACAATCCAGTCATCCCGCACTGCCCGTCAGTCCCGCCTCCTGCCAGGGGCCGACCCCCTTGATTTATTTGGAAGGGCGCAGGAACAGAGCCAGATGAGTGGTGCTTTAATGCGCTTTTCTGACGTGTTTGGTCTCCCTATTGATCAAGGGGAGTGACTGCCTCAGAGGGAGTGGGTGTTCCCCCCCTGCTTCTAACACCAAAAAACGTGTGCGCTAATAGCTGTAGCGTCAAAGCTGCCAAGACCCTATCTGTTATGGGGGGCTTAGACTAATAAAATCATGGGGAGGTGCAGAGGTCAGGCTATTAAGCAATCCCCATCCCTGGGGATAGAGGTTGCCAGGTTGGGCGGTGCTTGACTGATGGAGGCTGGGTAATTTTGGTCTGGGCTGCTGGTGTGCCGAGGCGTGGGCGGGAGCGCTTTTCTCTCTATCCCACCCACCCCACCCACTCCCCTTGAGGGTTAGAGCTAGGGTTAGTGATTGTTAGAGCATATGCAGGCATGCATGAACGCACACACACATAAGCACACACACACACACACACACACACACAGACTCACACTGCTGCTACATAAGCATAAGATAACAGGAAATCGATTCATTAGCAGTAGCAGTCATAGCCTTCTACAGTTGGTCGTAGCACCAGATCTGCAGTTTTTCTAATTCATTCTGAAGGATTATATGTCAAGGCTTATTCATGGCTTATTATTTCTGAATTCCAATTTAATAAGACATTATTCAGTTCATTTTTAGAAATATATTGTATGACTACTGTAACTACCTAATTATTCAGGAAAATCAGTGTATTAAAATATATTAGATACATAAGAATTACGCGTGGATAATAGAAAGGTCTGTATACATTTCACCATGTTTGGCATTACATACTACACACAGGCACAGTTAGTAAATACATGCCATTGCATGTGTGTATGCAACCATACACAGCAGTGATCCATTTTACTTTAGCCTAGGCAGTCTTAGCATGGAAGTATTGGGATGCGACGAGGTCCTGTCACATGCAGGCACACACATTAAATAAAAACATTTGAAACGCATCAGATCAGGATGTGTCATCTTCCCTGCACAATACGGCTCCTTGCGCCAATCAGCAACAGCTGCCTGACTGACTTTGCGCAGTAAAGCCAATTTTTAATATGAACAAATATGTACTTTTTGAAGTAAAACACTGAGCAGTTGCTATTGCCTGTTTTCAGACACCCTTCCTCCGACTCCCCTCCGAGGAAATTAAACCCTTGATGTGGCCCCCCGAATCGGCAGAGAATGGCCGAGAAGGCACGCCCATGCAAGTCACCTTAGCTGCGTGTATATTCCGCTAGTACTCTCAAAATCTACTGCAGTTTATTTGTTCGTATTAGGGCCAGTCTGTAGTTGAGCAAAATGGGATAAACATTCTTTGCGTGCAGGAACAGGAGCCTAGAACATTTCATGGCTGGGTGACTCCTAACTAAGCGTGCGAGTGCTCTGACAGGCACCCGAAAGCGGGGCTGACGGGTTCCCCAAACATCATCTCCTGACGCAGTTTTTTAATCTGCAGGATTTCAATCTGCATATTCCCGCGGAGGTTAGACGGTCATTTTTACCGCAGAGCAGTGCAGTCCCTCTCAGAGCCTGGCACCAGCCGCACAGTACACAGTACCCTGTGATCGATAGGCTTGGTCGACGCAAAGATTATCAGTTTCGAACGTGCGCCTCACGCTGATGGGGAGATTAGCCGTTCGCTTCTCCGACACAAAGATTAATTGTGTTTTGGTCCTACGGAACCTCAAAAGTCCCCCGTTCATTACCCACTTAGGGTTTCTCTGGGTTTCCATCAGCCATCAAAGCCTGGAACATTTTGGAGAATTAATATATAGTCACTGTGTGTGTGTGTGTGTGTGTGTGTGTGTGTGTGTGTGTGTGTGTGTGTGTGTGTGTGTGTGTGTGTGTGTGTGTGTGTGTGTGTGTGTGTGTGTGTGTGTGTGTGTGTGTAGTTAAATGCACACAGCAAAAATGGTGGTGTACATTTAACACCCTAAGGTGTTTATATGAGACCGTGGTTGTTAAATGTACACCAGTACAATTAATACATATAGTCACTATGTGGTTGTGTGTGTGTGTGTACAGTTAAATGCACACAGCAAAAATGGTGGTGTATATTTAACACCCTAGGGTGTTTATATGAGACCGTGGTCTCATATAAACACCCTTTAGTTGTTAAATGTACACCAGCAGTGTTAGATTTACACCGGCATTTTAGCCATGCAAAGGTCTTGGGACAGTATCAAGTTGGTTGTTTTTCCTCTATACTAATCAAATTTGTATCTTCAAATCAAACAATGACTATGAGGGAAAATTCACAATGTCTGCAGTTACTGTATTTCATATGTTTTTTTGTAAACAGACATTGAACTATATTACAATACCATTGAATGAGTCAAGTCCCCCTATTTCAAGTCAACATAAGTACTGGGACAAAGTAGGTTTTGACTAATTTAATGACTTGCAAGGTCAATATTTTGTTGCATACCCCTTACATTTGATGACTGCATCGAGTCTGCGACACATGGACCTTTGAATTGCTCTGCCAAGCTTTACCCGCTGCCTCTTTCAGGTTAGTTTGCTGGTTTCGAACTTCAGTTCCAATCTGGCGACTGACGGGGCCACGTGAAACATTTCCATCTTTTCTTCCTGATAAGCTCCTTGGTTAAGTTTGCTGTATGGTTAGGGTCGTTGTCTTGCTGCATGATAAACTTCCGTCCAATGAGTTTTGTGGCCTTATATTTTATACTTCAGCTGTCATTCTTTCGCTGCCATGACTGGTTACATCATCAATAAAGACCGTTGAACTGGTTCCAGATGCAGCCATACAGGCCCAAGCCATCACACTGCCTCCACCATGCTTGACAGATGAAGTAGTATGCTGAGGATCCAGAGTAGTCCCTTTCTTTCTCCACACTTTCACCTTTCCATCACTCTGGTAAAGGTTTATCTTTGTCTCATCTGTCCATAAGTCTTGTTTCCAAAAGTCATCAGGCTCATCTTTGTATTTTTTATGCAAATTCCTTTCTGTTCATGGAGCTGATGGGAGGTTTACATCTGGAAGTGTAGCCTCTGAGCCCTGCCATACTTTCACCCCAAATGTATGGAGATCATTAGCAATTATTGGAGCTGACAATTTAGGTTTTCTTTCACTTTTTTCTCTTATAATTATTCTATCATCACTTTCTGATGTGGTCCACAGACAGCCTGATCGCTGGTGATTCATCAGTCCTCCAGTAGTCTGTTTCTTCTTTAGGACATTCCATACTGTTGACTTTGAAATAGTCTGCAATAGCTCTAATTGATTTTTTCCTTTCTTTCATCCTCACAGGAGCTTTCTTGGTTGTCTTACTCAGTTCTCTGGCCCTCATCTGCAGTTTTCTTGTCTTGCTTATAAAATAGAATCTACAAATGCTTCCAACTGATATAACCCATGCCCTGAGATTCACAGCTTTCCATTAATAAATAATTGGCATAATATGGTAAACTTGTGAAATTTGTGAAACAGCTGATAGTCATTTGTCTCAATACTTATGCTGACTTGGAATAGTGGGACTTGACTCATTGAATGGCATTGTTGTAATATAGTTCAGTGTTTGTTTTTAAATTTAAAAACACATACACTAAATGCAGACATTGTGCATTTTGCCTCACAGTCATTGTTTGATTTGAAAATACAAATTTGATTAGTACAGAGTAAAAGCAACCAATTTGACACAACTGTCTAGATACTTTTGCATATACCTGTATGTATGAGCCCTTAGCAGAGCCTTTGGTTGGGTATTTACATATTTTTATGAGAATTAAATTACTTTAAATGATTTGGCTTCAGCTATATCCTCAATTTCACAAACAGCCTTTTGTTTCATGTCTAATTAGGTCACCATTTGGAAAAAAGAAAAAAACACAAATGTAAAAGGCAAGAAAAATAAACCAGGGGACAAAATATGTGTGTGTTTTTATATGATGATGGTGATGCACACAGGCTTTCCCTCATTTGTGACAGGTTTAATCAGGAGTGAATCCGAGTCAGTTTTTCCACTTGGTTATTTACTGTTCAGGTGCCTGCGAAAAGACAGTAATTGTTTCATTTCCTTACCATTTCCCCTCATTCAAATTATTTTCCACTCCATGATAAAAGGAGCAAGCTGACTTCACCGCTCAAAATAGGCCCTTTGTGTTCCGATAAATTAGCATAAATACACATTAAACTACACATAATTGTACATGCAGCTATACAGCAATTAAAATACAATTTTGCAATAGCTAATGATTATGGGAGTAATTAAAGGTTGGTTAAATAAACTTTGATTTCACTTTTAGGCCGATGCCAGCAAATGAAGCAGCGTGTCTGGTTGATTATTTAATTATTCCCAATGTTACACAACATGAGAGAAAGTTTTGTTCGGTGTACTAGGTGTGATTTCTGTGGCATGATGGCTGGGACGGCAAGCAGGTGATGTCATTCGGATGAGATGTTTAACTGAGGTCCTGACTTCTCCTTAAAGATGCCATGGCACTTTTCGGAAAGAGCAGGGGTGCCCCTGGTGTCCTGGCCAAATTTCCTACCTGGCTCCATCAATGTGGCCTCCTAATCATCTCCAAATTCGGCTTCATAATTTCTTCTCTGTCCACCTGTTCTGCTGTGTATAGTTTGCATTCCGGGGCAAAATGGCTGCCATACATGACCCAGGTGGGTGCTACGCAATGGTGGTCACTGAGGTGTTCTTCCGTCTTCACAATACACTCTCACAAATAAGGTGCAGTGGAGGTACATTTTTCTACTTTAAGGAACAAATTTCCCAAATGTACCCTGAAAGTACAGTAATGTTCCATTTGTGTACTAATGTTCAAGGAAAAAAGCTACAAATTAATTATGCATTGCTGTCTAGGGGTACAATTTTATATACCTATAGGGTACTAACCCAACGACAAGCGTTTGTACCTTTTTAGGTACTTTTTGTACCTTTTGTTCTGAGAGTGTAAAGTACTGTGAAAAGTGCTGTAAAAGACAATTTGTTATTAACTCTCTTGCCCCACTCTCTTTCTCTCAGTGTCTACGGCTGCCCATTGGCCAAAAAAAGGAAAACGCAAGATAAGCAGCCTCAGGAGCCTGCTGCCAAGAGGAAGCCCTTACTGACTCATCCGGACAACTGTTCCATGGATGAGTGCTACGAGACGGACGGCACAGAGGAGATGGACGAGAAGGAGGAGGAGGAAGAGGAAGAGGAGGAGGAATATTCGGAGGACAATGAGGAGCAGGTAGAGCTAGAGGAGGAGGGAGATGTGGAAAGGGGGGGAGGCCAAGTGGCTGAGCCAGAGGAGGAGGGGGTTGAGGAAGAAGAAGAAGGGGATGGTGATGAGGAAGAGGAGGAAGAATATGATGAGGAGGATGAAGATGACGAGGAAGATGATGAGGAAGAGGAGGACTACGATGACCATAATCAGGAGGATGGTGAGGATACCCCTCCTTTTTGAGCCCAGAACAGCACTTGTGTTTATTTCTTTCGCAAGGCACTCAAGCTTGATTCACCCACAAATGACGGTTTTTTATTTCTATTTTCAAATAATAAATTCTAATTTAAAACAATAAATAAATGACACATATCTCAACCCTGACATGGAAAGCGAAGCTCTCCAAGGCCTTTTCAAGTTTGAATAAGGAGTGGAAATGATTTCATGAGGAGGGATGGAATGAGGTTTAGGTGAGAGCTTTATTTGTCCTTGAGGTCACTCGTGAAACACAGGGAAATCACAGATTCTTAGTGTCACACTCTACCTGTATCACACGCCATGTATGGAGTGTTTATTAGGTTTTATTGCTATAATGCAATTCATGAGATAAACCCAAAAATCAACAATCACATTTAATATAAGTAATAACAGCACTTATAATATAAGAAATAAGAGCTTTCTACAAATTGTATCTCTACATTTATCTCTTATCTTTGATTGAGTCTTTTTGCCTGTGTGTCTTTATTAACGTTTGTGAGCAGGAGCAGAAAGGAAAGCCTTGCGAGGGTGAATTTTTAAATCTTGGATAAAACTGAAATCCCCTGAAATAGCAGCCAGGCAGCCTGCGTTCTGTTAAAGACGGTCACGGTAATTTGAGGTGCATATGGATTGTTCGCTTTGACCTTCAATGCTGTTTCAGTGTCGGGCTTACAACAGCCCAGAGCCATCTGTTAGAATCCTGTTAAGATGGTGGCTTTAAAACATTTTTTGCTGAGAGAGCAAGCATTTGGCTCCACTTTTGGGAGATATTTCATGAGCAGAAATGCAGTTCAGTGCACAAAGAAATTAGGAATTAACCACTCACAATAAAGCTATGGCCGTATACTCTGCACTGCTATGTCTTTTTCTCAAGAATGTGTGCATATGGACTTATTGGACAACAAAAGGCAACAGTGTGTGTTCCATCTGTCCAAAATAAATACCAGAGAATGACCAGATAAAGGATTTTATTGTCTTTTTGGCCTTTGTCGATAGATCAGGGTCCCCATCCCCGGTCCTGGAATGCCACAGGCATTAGGATTAGGAAATTGAAGAACATTTCTCACCTCTCTCCTTGCAGACACAATGCTTTTCTTATTAAATTACATTACAATCATTTGGCCGACACTTTTATCCAAAGCAACGTACAATAAGTGCATACCGAAGGTCATTGCAGCAACTACAAAACAGATCAGACAAAGCACATTCTTCTCATAATGTAGCACCTATCCCAAGTAATGAACATTGAATATAGACACACATTAAGTTATGGGTATACCTTCTAAACTATCAAACAAGAGTTACAGGAAAACCAGCAAAAAACAGGGAACAAGTACTATGAAAATGGTCAGAGATTGGTATGTCAGTTAAGGTGGAGTCTGAAGAGGTGTGTCTTCAGGCCACGACGGAAAGCAGGCAGTGTTTGGGCAGAACGTAGAGGAATGGGGAGTCTGTGGTCGGGGCGAGCGGGAGCTGTTGACACGGAGGGAAGGAAGTGCGAGCCCTGATGCAGCAGAGCGAATTGGTTGAGCTGGAGCTTAGTGCTGGATTAAGTCCTGTAGGTAGGAGGGGCCTATCCTATTGATGCAGTGTAGGCGAGGGTCAGAACTTTGAACCTGATCCTGTCCGCGACCGGCGGCCAGTGGAGTGACCTAGCAGTGGGGTGACATGCGAGAACTTTGGGAGGTTGAACACAAGCCGGGCAGCCCCATTCTGGACCAGTTGAAGAGGCAGAATGGCGCAGGCTGGTAGGCTTGCGAGGAGGGAGTTGCAGTAGTCCAGACGTGAGGTAACCATGGTCTGGACGAGAAGCCGGGTGGAGTAGGTGGTCAGGTACGGTCAAATCCTTCTGATGTTGTACAGGAGCAGCCTGCAGGACCGTGCAGTTGCCCTGATGTGCTCTTTGAAGTCCAGTTGGTTGTCCAGGACCACCCCCAGGTTCCTTGCAGAGCGGGAGGCAGCCACCATGGTACCGTCGACGGTGATGGAGAGGTCTTGTAGTGGGGAGATCTTGTATGGCATGAACAGGAGCTCTGTCTCGTCAAGGTTGAGCTTCAGGTGATGGCTAGCCATCCACTCAGAGATGTCAGCCAGAGTTTCTCATCCTGCTTTGTCACTGACCAAGCCTGTCAGCTTGTATTTTGTTCTGAAATATCCATATTCCTTAGACCATACTTTCCCTTGCAGAAAATAACTCCCCCCCCCCAGAGTTCAGTTTAGAGTCAAAAGATCTCCCACTGATGCAGCTCACTGGTGGGTTGTACTACCATCTTCGGGCTGGAGGACAGAATTGCACTTTTTAAAATGTTGAGGCTTTTACTTCCCCCACCCCCCAAGAGAGTCTGCCTATCTGTCTCACACATGCCAAGCCATAACAGCCTCACCAGAGTAGAATGGTTAACGGCTTCTTCTCTGTCTCTGAATAGTAAACCACATTACAGCCCTGCTAATCCAGTCACAGCAGGGCCATAATCTCTCCGTTGCACTTTCAATCTGTTTCGCCTCCCCATTCCCTTTGTGTCCCTTGATTGCTCTTCAAATTGCTTCTTCCAGGCGTGTTTCAAATCGGCAAAATTAAACCCTCCCGACTGATGACTGTAACAGGCTTCCTCTGTCAAAATATGGACTTGGTCATTCGTGACTGTTCCCTCTCCCTTTCCAAAGCCTCTTAATTTCCCCTCTCCCGTTCCTCATTTCACACGTAGAATTAACTCTGTTTTTGTGTAGTCAGGAAAACGGGTCCTGCTATTCCGATTAACAAAATATGAAAATGTAGTCCCTGTTATCCATGTCTTTTCTACACATATTTCTTTCATGCATATTTTTATTATTTTTTACTCTTATTCTAAATCCTAATTATTATTATTATTGCTGTTGTCATACTCTTTTCCTTTTGATGTTTTTCTTATGAAAACGATCATTGCAGACGAAGCCTTCGTGTTTTCGGAAGCGCCAACTTCTTTCAACTGTCGCTAATTAACACTTTGCAATCGAAGATTACTGTTTGGCGAACCAGGCGGGTTTTTTCGTTTTCTTTCCTGAAATCAAAGACATCACACTGATTGTTTTGAAGCTCCTGGTATTAAGATTGTTTGCCAGGCAGGGAAAGTGAGCTGCGTGCTTCGCACTGGCGCAAACGATCCCGCTCCCGACAGCTCAAGACGGGCATTTGGTAGCCAGCGAGAACTGGAGGTAGAAAATCACAGACATTAGGGGTTGAGTAACCTTTAACAACCCTGGCTGTCTCCACTTCATGATAAACATAGTTTTAAAGATTCTGATGTGACCAAAATAAAGAATAGCCTAGAATAGACATTATTCACTGTCACAATTACTTCTTTTTACGGTGAGATGTGTTTTTTTTGTATTTGTGAAATAACGGGCAATGTACAGCTCAGTGGCGAAGGATGCTGGTTTCATGCATTTTGGGTTCATTGTCATTGTTGTTGCTGCTCTGTTTCACTATTCTCAGGGTAGCTAATATAGTTTCATCAGAGATGATATACACTGCCTGGCCAAAAAAAAAGTCGCCCTTGCACCCATCATGCATAGTGCCCACTGTACAAGCCTCTGGAGGCAGTGTTATGATCTGGGGTTGCTTCAATTGGTCAGGTCTAGGCTCAGCAACGTTATGCAGCAATAAAATGAAGTCAGCTGAGTAGGTGAATGTACTGAATGACCAGGTTATCCCATCAATGGGCATAATCCAGGACGACAATGCCAAGATTCATCAGGCTCAAATTGTGGTTTGAGTGGTTCAGGGAGCATGAGGAATCATTTTCACACATGAATTGGCCACCAGAGTCCAGACCTTAACCCCATTGAAAGTCTTTGGGATGTGCTGGAAAAGACTTTACAGAGTGGTTCGACTCTCCTGTCGTCAATACAAGATCTCGGCCAAAAATTAATGCAACTCTGGATGGAAATAAATGTTGTGACGTTGCATAAGGTTGTTGAAACAATGCCACGACGAATGCGCGCCGTAATCAAAGTTAAAGGCGGTCCAACTAAATATTAGAGTGTGCGACTTTTTTCTTGGCCAGGCAGTGTATATGAGGACATTACTGTAGCTTGGAACTAGCTAAATCTCCATAGAAGGCTAGTCATTTGCATTCATAATTTAAATCAAAGGAGAAACTGAGGGCTTTACATGTTGTTTCTGGAAAAAAGGGAGCATCTCATTGTTACCAGCTTAACATTTGGAACATGGCAGCGATAGTCAGCAAAGAACAAATGGCCGTCTGAAGCATATGCAAGGCGATATGAGAAAGTGGTACTAATAATCAGGAAAGCTTTGTAGCTGAACATATGAATGCCTGTCAGGGCACACGCTCCAAAAATAAGAAATCAATGATTCTGACGAAATCATTCTCACTGTATGAATGCCTGATACAAAGAGATTGGTTGAGGCACTGTCAGCCTCAGATGGTGTTGGGAAGGATTCAGGGTCAGGCATACCTTTGGGAAATGCACACAACCATTTTGAATGGCTCGGAGCCTGCCATGGTGTGAGGCCAGGCGCACCAAAATGTGGAAGAAGACAGCATAAGCAGCTTGTTATGATCTGAGAACAACGCATGTATTTTACTGTGAACCTGATCATTCATGAACTATTTATCCAGGATGAAGGTTTGGCAGTTCTCACTGGGGAAGCCTTGCTGTTTTATTGCTGAACATCTTCTTTCTTTAAAAGCCATAGAAGTAAATCTGTAAAACAGGACACAAGAGGAGAACCTTCAGACAGCCTTGTGCTTTAAGTGTAGATACACATTTCTGGTCAACAAACACTTGGTAAAGACAGCAAACATTGTTATTATTGGATAGGACAATGCAAAGATTTCCTAAGAAATCTAATAAAGATAGACCAAGCATGTCCGCTGTTGACGGAAATCCAATTTACTGGTCAAAATAAAATCACAGCAATTGAATTAAGCCGTTCCTTTTTGCCCCCCCCCCCCCCCCCTCCACTCTTTGACAGAGGACAAACAGACAAATGGCAGCCACATGAAGTCCGGCCAGGCAACAGAGAAGGACGACAACAACAACGACGAGTACGACAACTATGATGAGCTGGTGGCTAAGTCGCTGTTGAACCTGGGTAAGATAGCCGAGGACGCGGCCTACCGTGCCATGACAGAGTCGGAAATGAACAGTAACTCGTCCCACAGCGCCGAGGAGGAGGACGAGGACGACGAGGATGAGGATGAGGAGAAGGGTGGGAGGAAGGGTGAGCTGAGTCTGGATGTGGACAGTGACGTGGTGCGAGAGACGGTGGACTCATTGAAGCTGCTCGCACAAGGCCATGGCGCCATGCTCTCGGACAACCTGAATGGGCAGGGCTATCTAGATGGGGGGGCGGGGGAGGGTGGGGACAGCGAGGGCTGTAACGGCGGGTCTGGGGGTGGCGGGGGGCGGAACGCAGGCGGGGCCGGCCTTGGGGGCAGAGCAAGCCCACCAGCAATGGACAGGTGGAGGAGAGCGACGAGGAGGTGTGCCTGAGCAGCCTCGAGTGCCTGCGCAACCAGTGCTTCGACCTGGCCCGCAAACTGAGCGAGACGCAGCCGGCCGACCGCGGCCCATCCGTGCAGCCGCAGATGCAGGTGCAGTCCCCTCCCCACCTCCACAGCGCCCCCGAGCCAATGCACCTGCGGCCGGCTGCCTATGCCGACTGCCAGCAGGGCGCACTGGAGCGCAACTACTCCGACATGGTCAACCTGATGAAGCTGGAGGAGCAACTCAGTCCACGGTCGAAGGCCTTCCCCAGCTGCGCACACGAAGGTGCCGGCTACCGCGACGAAGACACCACCTCCGTGGCCTCCGACCGCTCTGAGGAAGTATTCGACATGACCAAGGGCAACCTGTCCCTGCTGGAGAAGGCCATCGCCCTGGAGTCAGAGCGGGCCAAGGCCATGCGGGACAAGATGGCGAGTGAGGCGGCCTCCAGGCGGGACGGCCATCGCCTGCATGAGGACCACGGCGCCAGGCAAAGCTGCGCCGAGGAGCGCAAGTCCCGGCTGCATGACGGCATGAAGAGGCCATACTACCCGAAAGGTAAGCGCCAAACCAAACCCGCGTGCTGCTCACCCCGTAACATCAGAAGGGCTAGATTCAGTCACATCTGTCACCTTTCAATCACCTCCTCAATTTAATGCAATTGTTTTATTTTAATTCACAAACAACAGTCTGGCGAGTTCAGCGATCATCAGAATCAACTTGACAAACTGACTTAAAAAGGTCACTTTTTTGTTAGTCAAAGTTATGGACAATTTTGTTATTGAATCCAGGCTAGGCCGTATGGAGAGTGAGAGAGAGAAAGAAAGAAAGAGAAAGAGTGAGACACTATAAAGAGTGTATGATGTGCTTTTTATGTTTAACAGTAAAAATAATGACATAATGTTGAGCATTGTTATGTACATTATAAGCAGGGAGTTGTGTCTTTGCTAGTGTGCAGATAGTCAGTAGAATTATACGGAACATGGTGGTGCTGTCTGTAAAAACACCCCAGGGTTTTTGGGAAATGTACATTGAGGGGTAGGGTGTCCTCAGTAACGGATCCGTACTGGCAGAATTGGAGACCTTGCGGTGACCCCAGCCCGTGACAAGCATCCATTTGGGCGATTTTCGGAATCCCCGAACCAGCGTGGGCTTGCAGCGTTAAAATAGGCCAGCGGCGACACCAGAAATCCGTCAGGCATAAGTAATGGCAATCTGTACGGCCGGTTAGGACACAATATCTCATCCCTGGGATACTAGCCATGTTCCAGGCTGCCTATTTTTAAAACCACGGAAAGGGGTATAGCCAAGGCACTGGAACAGAACCTCGCACATGTGTGCCACATAGCTTTTAGCACTTTGGGTGTAAAAATTTGGGTCTAAAATTCATTCCAAATTAAAATAAATTAATAAATCAATTAAATTCAGATTTGAAAACTGATACTTGGGAGGTAATCACTTACCACATATTTACAAAATTGGTACAAAAAATAAAATTCAGTGTCTATATGTTTTCTGGTCCCACAGTACTGTAGCTGATGGGGTGTATGTGTTTGACGGAAGCAAGGGCAGACAGAGCAAGAGAGCTAACGGTGGCCGCCAAGGTACCGTGCCAGACCTGGTCTCATTCAACAGCTGTGAATAAATTGTGTTCTTCGTACGTCCGCAGCCTGCAGTGCCAATTTACTGTGAGGGTGTAATCAGGTCTCAGAGAGGATGTTGAGCCTGTGTTGTTTAAAATGAGGGTTGCTTGTGTGGTGTATGAGAGTGAGTGTGTGTGTGTGTGTGTGTGGGGGGGGGGGGGGGTACTGGTGCAAGGAGGCTTTGTGAGCCGTGAAGGGGGGAAATGATCACTGTAGACGAGAGCGAGAGCGGCGTTTTTAATGCAGAATGGCTCCACACAAACACGCATACACACACAGAGACATACATGCAGACACATACACCCACATACATGTACAAATTTACAAACATAGAAAAACACAACCGTGTACAAACACACATTAGGGGATGAGTGTTTTCTATTTGTTGATATTAGAATCATAGGGTTTAGTGATTGCCCCCCCCCCCCCCCCCCCCCCCCCAAAGCCTGGTATGAAGGTGCTGTTATTTCTGTGAAAAGGAAGAAAAAAGAGATGCTCTTACTGCAGGCATGAAAATGCATATTATTAATGAATTATCCATTATTTTATGCAGGGTTTTTCTTCGGCTCTCCATCATGAATATTGATAAGCCAGAATACAACAGTGTATTTTTCTTCATTATTTTGTTCATTATCACACATTGGGATAGTGGCCCTGGTAATAAAGCAGAGATCTTAAGATTAAATATTGAAATAATCACAAATTCAGTTTAGTAACACACACGCGTGCGTGTATATGCTTTAACACACACAGGTATGCACACAGACAGACAGGCTCACACGTATTCACAGGTACACACATGCACAAGAAAACATAAATGCACAGATACACACAGGTAAACACACGTGCACAGTCACGCAGTCTCACACCAATCTACGGACACATACACAGATGCACACACACACACACAACCAGTGTTCCCAGCTGTGCTGACTCCAGTATTTGTCCAAAGGACAGGACAGGTGTGGGAGAAACCGTGTGACCATAACTAATTACGAGGTAATTTGCATTTCCCTGTTCGAGTCCCTCGGGCAGACAGTGGGTCAGTTTCACACTTGTGTCAAGAAATTCAACAGGGCATTAAAAAAAAGTTGCGCACGTATGACCAGCGTCCTTACCTCAACAAGAAGAGCACAGATCAAGGATCCCGCTTAAACTCATCTCGGCGATTGTGATTCGTCTCCGCTCTCCTAATGACTGCGGTGCAATGATAGCATCTCGTTCCGTGATAGCAGGGCGATGCTCCAGACGGAGGAACAATTTAGCATGGGGAGGGGGTGGTGCATGGCCCAGAAGCTGGCGGCTTCATGATTTATAAAATTATAATGGCATGACAGTTATTGAAGAAGGTCCCTCTCGCCTAAAGAAGCGGAGATGGGGAGATGGAAATTGAGCAGTATCAGAATGACCGATAACGGACGACGGGGCCACTGACTGCACATTAATTATCCCAAGATGGTAAGGTAATGGAAACCATTTGCTATGCAAAGCGCGATCTGTCCGGAGCCACAATCGATATCTATTGCTTTCTAATATGCATTCTGCTTGGCCGGTTTCCCTCTGCTGGAGAAGAGGCGGAGAGAGCGTGCTGGCGGTGTGCGCGGGGGTATGAAATTCAAATGGTTAAACCAAGCGTGCACTCCGATGAGGGAGGGGCGGGGCACGTGGCTTTCTCTCTCTTTTTTCCTTTTCTAGATTTTGTTTTTGTTCATACCTGTCGGCATTTTTTGTTCATACCTGTCGGCCTTTTCAAAAGCAACGCTTTGACGCGGTCACATTTTTTAAAAAGGAGCGCCAGGCCTCGGTGGTTCGGAATTGTGGGTTGCTCTGTGATCGAAGCTGCAGTTCGATGCAGGAAAGGCCCCTAAATAATTTAACAACATGCCAACAAGTTTGCTGATGGATGATCTTTATTTAAAAACACATGTTTATCATGCAAAATCATCAGAAAGAGATTCAGCTGTCTGGCATGCAATTGGCTGCTTGGGAAGGGTGTGCAGGAGGTAAGTAGTAGTAA
Source organism: Synaphobranchus kaupii (assembly GCA_029718625.1). Taxonomy (NCBI): domain Eukaryota; kingdom Metazoa; phylum Chordata; class Actinopteri; order Anguilliformes; family Synaphobranchidae; genus Synaphobranchus; species Synaphobranchus kaupii. Next base: position 3,207,054 of record CM056382.1, read on the forward strand.
ATTAAGGAGCCCTACTGGCTACTTATCAGTGTCTACAGTGGTTACCCGTCATCAGTGAGGCATTTTCCTCTATTCCAACTGGCACTAGTGCTCCTTTACTACGCTGTACCATATGTCTTATTGTGTACAAAATAGTCACTGGATCATGAGAGAGTGCATTGGAGCAGTGCTCCAATTGCAGGTGCAGGTGGAAAGATGACAATAGTCATCTTTAAATGGCCCACAGTAGGCTTGCGAGCATACACTGTGTAGCTCCTGTATCTCTACATTGTGAATAGGCCTACCGGAATTTTGTAATAACAATTTAAAAATCAAATAAGTAAAAAATAAATAAACAAAAGTGCATCTACGGCGCTTCAATATTGACGTTATGAATTGAACATAAGCACATTATATTAGGCTGAAACCACACAGAAAGCGGTGTGGAGCGGACTTCTCGGGCAATTACATCGCCTCCATTAATTTTCAATGAGAGGCGGTTCCTCATGTCTGCAAGGCATGTTGGGATTGCTTGCGATCCGATCGATATAATTTAACAAATACAGTTTTAAAAATGGAACACGCCCACAAATGCGACTCATTGTGCGAAACGAGAGCGATTTCACCACTTTCTGCTTAATTACAGCCTTAGGCGAGTAATTAAATTATTTGTATTTGCATCAAAAAATTGTGCAAATTTTATCAACATTATTTAAAAATTGTGGTTACATGTACTCTTCGTTCTCCGCTCTCACTGAGTATTCATGGCAAAGCTCTGCAATGTGCAGATTTTGTAATTTAAACTATCTTGAAGGGCAAGTTTTGTTAAAGACTTTATTTCAGGTTGTGCTGAAAGCTAATGCGGTAGTTAACAGAGTGCTGTATAATATTTTAATTAAAGAGTATGCAACTTTTCTTTAGAAAAATATCGGGGAATGGTCATGCTTAGTTGGTAACAATCATAGAAAGAACAGTTGTGAGAGAAATCCAGCACCATACACTATGTTTATACCCTGAAATTCTGCATTCTAAAACGAGCGATTCGGCCCGAATTTTTGTTTTTAAAACAAATTGGCTTATGGCATGAATCAATCAAAGAGATAGGTCGGTTCACATCGTGAACCAATCAGCAATGATATTGAAATTGTGGGTTCACCAGCTAGAAATTTCAAAGCGACCCGTTACACCGGTGCTATTTCACACAAAGAAAAAGAAAATGGAATTGGATAAAGCTTGCTCAAAAACTAGAGTAAACATAGGTACTCATTTTAGAAGGTGGCGAGTTGTTTGGGAGCTTGGTTTAAAGACAGAACTTGTTTCTACTGGACAAGTAACTTAGGTTAAAAGTTTCAATGCTAATTTACCTGGACTTTCTGCTTGCCAGTCAATTGTAATTACCCATAATGAATAGTAGCTTGGTTGCTATTATTGATAACGTTACTTCATTTGGCAGCTAGTTCTTGGAAGAAGGAAATGTTTGCTAACATTATATGTCATATAGATCGCGATAGCTAGAACCGGCTACTAGGCTATAAACATGCATGCCAGCTGTAGCTAGATAATGCCTGGTTCAGACTAACGTTACACAAACTGTGTCATGCAACAACTCCGCAACAACCAAAAAGATTCCATTGTTTTACCTGGACTCCAGTAGTTGACATTTATACTGTAACGTTAGCTATACCAGTCTGCAATGGTATCTAGAAAACTTGCACGTTCACAACAAGATCTGTGGAAGCAGTGGGTGGGGTGTGTGTCTTTTTCTGTGAGCATACACTGGTGTTTGGACCAACAAATGTGACCGTTGATAAAGTTGCGTACTCCAGGTTTAAGTGTACTCATTTTTCTAAATTGCATGTATCAAGCTGTGTGTTTCCCTGCCAATTGATTATTCAGATCGTTGACACTTCTTACAGTTTTTCTTGAATGTTTAGACACATTTCCTAAAACTAGGAATCCCTGTATGAATTTATACAGATTTTTAATTTGTGTTGCAATCAAAGCAACAATATTGAGTACATTTGGGGGTTTGATTTGTGACATTATGCTGGTCTGCGCAGTTATTTTCACCTTGAAATAGTTTGTGTTTTTTGATAGGTGATTCATAGCCTCTAGGCCTATTTGACAAATTGAGGAAAAGATGTCTGAGCACTCTTTTTTATAAAAATAACATTATTACTTTACTACCGTATCCTATTTAAACTGAATTAATGTGACACTCTCTCAGGCTGTGTCCGAATCAATGCCCTTCCATACTATTGAGCATGTTTGTCGAGAACTCTGAATGAGAAAGTTGTTAAGGAGGCGAAATGTTCTCTAAATGTAATGTGGCCTACTTAAAATTGCTGTATGATATACTTATTTCCAGGCTTTCGCTAGTTAGCCTATGGAGGATATTTTTCACATAGGCTACTGCATGGCGCATACTAGTATGCAGTAAACAGTAGCCTACACAGTAATAGGCTATGCTAGTAACGTTACACAGGACACAAGATGCAGTAAATAAGGCTCTGATTTGGACACAGCCTCAATCTTAATTAACTTGGCCCACCCACGATTTAAATCCTAGTTTGAGCAATGAGCTTTTTTTTTTTTGAAATTGAACCGTAACATTTTAGTAAAACACAAACAAACACTGTGCATCCTGCCCACTCGACACATCAATAAATATTTGAATTCTCTGTTTCATTATGCCCCTGAATGCCAGCTCTTGCATGCCAAGAAATGCTGTAGTGCCAATCAAATGCTTAAGTGCATCTCTGTTTCTCCTTACCTTTCCGTTGTGTCGTGCAGTTTTCATACGAACGCCCTCATCGAGATTGAGGTGAGAAGACAGGGCCAGCAGGCTACAAGCGATTTGGTAGCGAGGCTACTCGTAAGTGTTAAATTATACCTCTCGTACGTATACCTCCAACCGTTTTAATCTGCACCTTCTCCCTGTATTCCAATGAGTGGAATGGATTTTGCAATAAAAAAAAAGTAATTCACCACGTCCTCCTCCGCTTTCTAACAATTCTGCCTATTGTTAGCTTGCTAACGTTAGCTAAGTTCACTCCAGAGAGGAAGAGGCATATAAAATCTTTGTTCACTCCCTCCAAACAGGTTAGATGTCAGCTAATGCATTTCCTGCCCTTGATAAGCCAGCTTTCCTTACCCAAGCTCCTCCAACATCAATGAATAAACTACCTTCAATTAAAAAATACATCTAATGTTATAAATTTGCACCGCTATCTTATCACAAGCTTCTCTCTGCTAGCTAATATTAAATAACTTTACCTAACGTTAGTAGTGTTGGAAAGGAGTGCAGCTAGGACATCTCTTTGCTATCTTTGCTAACTAACGCACTGCTAGTTCAATTTCACCGCCAAATGCTAATAGTTCCATTATGCTGCATCATCACAAAATAAAAAACAGGTTGAGATATCAGAACTTACCTCTGCAACCCAATCCCGTCACTCCCTATAGTTTACCCTCTCCCTACCTGTGGTGTGCTTGACTTTCTAGTCTGCGTGTTTACTCGCCCCCCCCCCCCCCCCCGACCTGCTGTTATTTTGATTCCAAGCTAAATGACAGAAGTAGCAGGTTACACCCCATTTAAAATTTTAATCAGTGGTCTTTCTTTGCCAGTGGCTGATGAGCAGCAGTCTGCCTCGCCCTCTGGAGAATGGTCTGGAACCACCGTTTTGGGGGTGGAGGTGCCTTCCATCACACCGAAGGGGTCTCAGCCGCAGCCCGATCAATAGGGAAGAGAAAGAGGGTGAATTGTAATTAGGCGGCATTAGTGTTCTGACTGCAGGATCACCTCCAAAGTCAAACGTCAACCACCCTGTGTGTGTGTCTGCGTGCGTGTGTGTGTGTGTGTGTGTGTGTGTTCTTGTGTCTGTTTGTATGCGAGCGGGAAAGTGTGTGTGTGTGTGTGTGTGTGTGTTTGTGTGTATGAGCGATTGTATGTGTGTGTGTGAGCGAGAGAATGTGTGTGTGTGTGAATATGTGTGGTGGCATCAAAGAACAGTTACAGCAAAGATGAAGAATGACTCATATCATTCTGCAGGGAATTCATTATTTCACAAGCTTCCTGAGAACACAATTTCCCGTTGCTGCTGAACTCTTTTTGTATATTCTCAAAAAATTCGCACAGTGTCTACTTAACCATAAACAGCAGGGTTTCAACCACCACCTAGTACTAAAAATGACTCTTTCAAACAGTCATGTGTTCTGCAGTATACAGACACTTCTAGATTTACAGAGTCTGTGAAATAGCCACATGCTGTGAGCAAACCAGAAGTCGCCCGCGACGCTGGTGGAGGTCAGGGACTAGGGGAAAGACAATAACCTCTGTGCCACTGCCAGTCTGAGCAAAGACACAAGGCCTTTTCGGTGCTGGTAATAGGAGCCAACCTCCAGGTTTAGCTCCGGGTCTTTCTGTCAGGAACGGTCAGGAAACACCTGCATTTATGAAACCTGAACAACCTCTCCCTCCCCGTATGGTGCTGTTGGGTTTAGACTCCTAATATGCTCATGAAATTTGTCCGTGGGGCAAAAATCAGGCATGGAAGAGATAGCGGCGATAGCAGCGCTTGAATACGTTTGGAAAGCTCCCGATAAGCCCCTTGCGCTGGCTCTGTTATTTTTCTGTTATCTCATTGCCGCGGTGCCTTTTTTTTGCCAAATATGAAATTGCTTTTTTTTCACTGAAATTTAACCGCTTTGGGGGGAAAGTGCAACAAAGGAGACGGCCACCAGGGGGCCTTCGGTTAGCAGTAAGCGAATGTTCATCAAGAAAGGGTGAGATACATGTTCTATCAACAAATCAGATGATAAGCTCCTGTGTCCCTTCCATCCTCTGTGATTCTTTTCTTCTCATAGATAACAGAATCTTGGTGAAAGGAAATTCGGGTGCTGTTTTGCATGACCTGTCTTTGACTGTGCCACCTTTGTGAATATTCATCACAAGCAAGCAAATCAGAACACGTTGAGCTTCAGCAGTCACAGGGGCTGAACTTTCAAGTGCTAAAAAATACGAAGCAGGCCATCTGGTTAGCATCGACAACCTGTGGGTCGGAACGCCAGATCAAGTGTTGTTCCCACCACGTGAGTGTGAAACGGAAGCTTTCACATTTTCGCTGCAGGTGGTTGGGTCACCACAACAATTCATACATAAAATGGCTGCATTAAAATTGTGTGGACTGGACTCCTGTCAGAGCAGCATCATCTCCGGCTCCTCCAATCTGTCCTGATGTGGCCTCAATGAAAATGTGGGGGTTGGAGGGAGTGGGGGTTTCGGGAACAAAAGGTACGAAAGCCCCAGTGCTTCTGTGAGGGAGCCTGGTGCTCAGTTTCCATGGTGACACCTCACCTCAACTCACACTTCTTTCTCACCTTAACCAGTCGAACTTGCCGCCCCCCCCACCCCCGAGGTACCACAGGGCTGCGGTGAACTCTCATCTTGGGCGCACTCTGTTCCTGCTGATAACGTCGCCATGGTGATAAGCTTTAGTGACCACCAGAGGGTGTTTCGTTTTTTATAATTGTTTTCTCCTGCCTGTCAGTCTCCCAACATGCTCTGCTCTGTGTGCCTACAGATTCTTCCTCGCGGATGGACAAAAAGGAGAGCCGGTGTCCAACACCAGGGTGCGACGGGACCGGACATGTGACGGGGCTGTACCCCCACCACCGGAGCCTGTCGGGGTGTCCCCACAAAGACAGGGTGCCACCAGAAAGTAAGGAAAATGTACTCATTGTTTTTTTTTGATGTGACATTCCTGCGCATGCTCACATTTTTTTTTTCTGAACGTTGGTGTCAGCCTGTGCTCCGCTGTTCTGAATCGGAGATTATTATCCGTGATTTCTTCCACTATTGTTCTTCTGTTTCACTGCATGGGCTTTTTTTGGCTGTTTTCTTTTTATCAAAAACCACCTTACATCCATGCCTGCTGTTCCCCTCTGTTGTCTAGTGCATCGGCGGCAACCTTTTACAGACTCATGAACTTCAAAATGGGTGGTGCTGTTATGTGTTTGGTCGGTGACTCACTTATCTGAATGAGCCATTGTGTTCTGCTAAACAGAGCAGATTGGTTTTAATTGGTTCATGTGACTTAGTGACAACAAATGAAGCTCCACCCACTGCGGGTCTTAAGACACCTCACTTTGTCATCACAGCCTCTGCATGGCAAAAATTGCATGTGTCCCCCGACTCAGATATTTACCAGCCTTCTCCATCAAGCAGAGGACACGCTTACCCACACAGGGTATTTTGACCTCTCAACCTTAATATTGGCCATGTTTTGACATACTATTTGGTTTCACTTTCACATTGATATTCAATGTGCAGGTTTATTTAGCAGTCTCCCATCAGTTCTGAGCAATAATCACCTCCCTTGGTTACATGATATACAAATTATTTTCTTGTCAAATGAAATCGACGCAAATAACCACATACCAAAATAATTCCTCAGGTTTTGCGGAGCAAATTAAGTGCAGCGGCGATGGTAAATGTTAACGCCCAAAATAATTTCCACGCCCATTGGGGAGTGCGGCAAACTTTTGGCCCCATTCAGATTCCCTGGTCAAGTCTTACATCATGTTACCTCTTCTCAACTACCAGAGAAAAAGGCCCCAGGTTAAGATCCATTTCCAGCTATGCCTGCAATCAAAGCACCTGGTTTGATCAGAGAATTTTCTCTGAAGATCTGCTTCAGAAGAATTTGCATAGCCCTAGGCTATGTGGTGTATGTGATCTTTCTTATGCAGCCTTTCTAATGATGAAAACTGGTTTACAACCCTTGTGCACCTGCACTTCATCTCTGGAAAAGTAACCCAGGAAAGAGCCATAGCTGGACATAGACAGTGTAGCAGGAAAAGGTCCACTGCAGGTTTCAAACTGCATGGCAAGGAAATGCAAATGAGCTAACTGAGCTAAAGACCCAGGCTTCCAGCCAAGGAAATTAATCACAGTGCTATGAAGCTCCAGTGGTTGACATCACCTTCTGTACAGGTTATTTGAGTGTTCACTTGTTTCTCTGAACTACAGTAGCTTGCAGTCAGTGATCCACCTTGTTGATACGTACATAGTGCAAAGATCCTTGGTACAACAATTTATCTTCCCGGGGTTTCTTTCATTTGCAATTATTAAGCTATAATATAAATGTAAACAATGCGAACATTGCATTACATTCCATTACAATCATTTAGCAGACGCTTTTATCCAAAGCGACATACACTAAGTGCATACAGAAGGTCATCGAAGCAACTACAGAACAGATTAGACAAAGCACATCCTTCCCATAACGTAGTAGCTATCCCTGGTAATGAACATTGAGTGTAGTTCACAGTAAGCTGTGGGTAAATCAGCTATACTATAATTGTATTCTAAATACTGTTCTAAACTATAACATCAAACAGTTACAGACAAAAAACACAGGGAACAAGTACCATGAGAAAAGGTCCTAGATTAGTAAATCAGTCAAGGTGGAGTCTGAAGAGGTGTGTCGTCAGGCTGCGACGGAACGCAGGCAGTGTTGGAGTAGAACGTAGAGGAATGGGGAGTTTGTTCCACTACTGGGGAGCTAGGGTGGAAAAGCTCCACAGTCAGGACGAACGAGAGCTGTTGCCATGGAGGGGGGGGAAGTGGGAGTCGCCCAGCTGTAGCAGAGCAAAGTGGTCAAGCAGGAACATAGTGCACTGCTGGATTAAGTCCTGCAGGTAGGAGGGGCCTGTCCTATTGGCTGCAGTGTAGGCCAGGGTCAGAACTTTGAACCTGATCCTGGCCACGACCGGAAGCCAGTGGAGTGAACTCAGCAGGGGGGTGACATGTGAGAATTTTGGGAGGTTGAACACAAGCCAGCTAGCTGCGTTCTGGATCAGTTGAGGTAGAATGGCGCAGGCTGGTAGGCTTGCGAGCAGGGAGTTGCAGTAGTCCAGGCGTGAGATGACCATGGTCTGGACAAGAAGCTGGGTGGAGTAGGTGGCCAGGTACGGTCGAATTCTCCTGATGTTGTACAGGAGGAACCTGCAGGACCGTGCCGTTGCCCTGATGTGCCCTTTGAAGTCCAGCTGGTCGTCCAAGGCAGCCACCATGGTACCGTCAACGGTGATGGAGAATATTGTTTTTATGCAGAGATTCACCCTAGGTTTAGGTGCAACAGCCTGACCCTTCCATTGCTTCTGGACCTTGTGCAGTTGCATCAGAACACAGAGGTACCTGGATGTTGTTTGGAGAATTGAGTCTAAGTTCCATAATGCTGAAATTCTAGATAAATGAGTGGAAACTAGAGTAAAACTAACTCACAATTGTACCATAGGTATGGATATTGTTGTCAGATGGTCCATAACGACTGCTTACTTCTTCACCGCACTTCTGCACCATTTGTATTTTCACAACCTAGCACAGTACACTACACACATCCCTTTTTATACCACGTACATTTGGGATTCAGGGGGTAACACTTCATGCACAAGCACACACGGTCACTGATTCTGTTCAGTTTTAATGGCATGCAAAGGTGACCTGTAAAGGGTGTTCAGAAATATTGACAGGCTTGTGCTTAAAAATGCATCATCTGCCACAGAGCAGCCACCTATGAAGCTTCTCCCTGTCGATTTGTGGTCAATAAACCCCAGAAAGGACTTATCGCCACTGCATGGGGCAAACCATATTAGTCAGAAAAGCAGAGCGGGTCTTTCTTTAGCACATTTGTCTCACTGAGCAGACACATTATTCGAGTGAGGCCTTCGTTTAATTTAGATTTGAGACGTGTGAAAACATTTCAAGGGAAGCATCTCAAACAAAGGCAAGGAAATGTTAATGTTAAAATGAAAAATTTATGTTTTGAAATATACAATTTGCTCTATTCAACTGACACCCTAATGCAGAAAACAAAAAATAAACATCTAAGAAGAAATTGACAGAAAAAATCTAGGGTGCCTAAGACTTTTGCACAGTACTGTGCATATATATATATATATATATATATACAGATGGGTGATAAATTAAAGGAAAAACCTCAATAAATGAGTGGAGAAACATAGTAAATGCAGATGCTTCCATACAGGTGTACTGCATGATACAATAAAGCAATTACCATCCTACCATGCTCTGTGGCATGTATAAAAATGCTGAGCAGGCCCAGTTGACCTCGATTTTGGATCAAGGTGGCAAGAGGAAAAGATCTAAGTGACTTTGAAAGAGGGTTCATTATTGGGGCACGGATGCCAGGAGCTTCAGTCACAAAGACTGCTCAACTTGCTTGTGTTCCAATAGGAACAGTGACTAAAGTGACATCTGCATTTAGATCTATGGGAAAGACATCAGTAAACAGGGTCGTAAATTGTGGTCGAAAGCGCACATTCGATGACTGTAATGCTCGTGCATTAGTGCGATATGTAAGGAAAAACAGAAGAGCACCTCTTCTTCAGGTGACTGTGAATGTCAATGCAGGACATGATCAGACTGTCAGCAAGAAGAGTCCGTCAACAACTACATAGAGTGGGATATTATAGTAGTGCATAAACCCCTCATTACAAAGACAAATGCACATTTGAAAGTTCAGTGGTGCAACAACCACAGGCACTACAGAGATGTGGGAAAAAAGTGATATGGTCAGATGAGTCATCCTTCACCATATTCTTGACAAGTGGGCGAGTGCATGTGTTGCGTGCACCAAGAGAAGGGTACAGGCCTGAATGCTTGACCCCTACAGTGAGGGGGTCTGGTGGCTCTGTTATGCTGTGGGGGGCATTTTGCTGGCATGGTTTGGGTCCACAGCAAATCATTACAAAGTTATTCTGAGTGATCACCTTTATCCTACGTTGAAACATTTCTATCCTGATGGAAGTGGTCTCATCCAGGATGACAATGCCCCCATCTACAGGATACGAGGGGTCACTGAATGGTTTGATGAGTATGAAAATTATGTGAATCATATGCTATGACCTTCGCAGTCGCCAGATCTCAACCCAATTGAACACCTATGGGAGTTAGACCGACGTGTTAGACAGTGCTCTCCACCACCATCAGAAAAACACCAAATGAGGGAATATGTTTTGGAAGAATGGCGTTCCATCCCTCCAGTAGAGTTCCAGAGACTTGTAGAGACTTTTTCCTTAGAGAACTTGTGTGTGTGTACATCCCACATAATGAAAAATCCCAACTGTTACTGGGAGACAGTGCATCATTTTCCCATTTCCCAGGAGCATAGGTTTCTGTTTAGTGTCCCCTTGCCTTGATTCTGTTGTCTGACCAATACCAGCCACGCCATTTGTGCTGTCTGCCGATACAATAATTGCACAGCTCAGCTAGCAGATTTAAGAAGATGTACCTGCTAGTGTGCACCCTCTTGAGATGAGAGAGAAAGTGTGAGTGATGGGACAGGCCTACAATTATGATTACAAATTAGGGGCTGATTATAAACTTTGAAAATTGTCCATGAAGGTCTTTGAAAAGTCCTTGAGTTTTTTCATTAGAAGCACTGTAGGATCCCTTTAATTGACCTTCAATACAGACATTGAAGTAACACCTTGCTTGACTCCAGCATGGCCTGCTAATTTATGGTGTGTCTGTTGAGTGGTTGAGGTGCCTTGCTGTCAGTTGACTGTCACCCTGCATGCCCTGGGCCTCTCATCTTCCTGCCTCTGATGTCACTTCCTGCTGAAGCGTTAATTATGATGATGGAGCTGTCTTTTAACTAATCAATGCTAAGCGTTAACCGGCTCCGGGACTCCTAACCTTCCCTGTCTTTCGCTCTCTGTCCGTAAAGTTCTTGCAATGTATGAAAATGTTCTTAAGTGCCCTACGCCTGGCTGCACGGGACGAGGCCATGTCAATAGCAACAGGAACTCCCACCGGAGGTGAGTGCGAAACACGGCCCATTCCCAGCCACCCACCCACTCGGCGTTAGGCCCACAATGCATCCCTTAATGTTTGGGAGTGGGGTTGTTTCCTTTCTTTACATCAAGCATTCCATTGGTCATTTTGTTTCATTCTCCTTTATTTTCGTTCCTGGGTAGGCGGTCCTTTCTGAAGGTAGACAGCCCTCCCATTCCTAAAGTCATCCCTCAAGTCCTTTCCCCTTTAGTTTATGATTTATTCACTGCAAAAGGAGCTGTGTTGTGGCAAAGTTAGGCCACTGCCTCCCCATTTATTTTACTGCTGTGTATTTCAGGCAGTGTTTTTTTTTGAGGATCTGTTCAATTTTAAATGAGTTGACATTGTAATACCTTAAAACTATTTGCAAAGGAAAAGGTGAATAAGGAGGTGTCATCTGTTTTCTTGATTTATATCAATAACCGTTTTCATTTCACAAAAAATGCTTTAAAATGTTGTGCTACAAAAAAAGTGTGGTGTGGCTTTGGGACTGGGTTGATACGGGCCCTTACACTGATAACTACATTCCTAGCTGAGTGTATTGAACAGGCCCTACAGTTTAAGCTTAACAACCATTCAGATCCAAACACTATGGTCAAACAGATTGGAAAAACAGGAAGAGCTAGAAAGTGAAAAAAGCTGTTTTTAGATTTGTGAAGGAGGATGCTGGAAGTTGTGATTAAGGGAAGTCTGTCATACGCAGCAGATGCTGTGTGACTCTAGGCCTAGCAGAGGCCATTAGCACCTCCCTGACACCTCAGTGCGAGGGTGTGTACAGAGCAGATCCTGCAGCTCAGAAACTTACAGGAGGAGTCCATAACCCCTGTGGCACACTGCCACCACCTCACTGCCATGCACACACACACACACACACACACACACACACACACACACACACACACACACACACACACACACACACACACACACACACACACACACACACACACACACACACATGTATGCATGCAAATACACAAACACATACTGTACATACATACATACATACATACGTACATACATACAAATGCTAATAAATGCACACAGACACACACACACACACACACACACACACACACAGTGGCTGCAGGCAGTGGTATATGGAACATCTCTAGAGGGACCTGCTGCACATCACAGCTGTTTGGAGCACTGTAGAGAAAACATGTAGAATAAATGTGTCTTCATGCCATCGTAATGGAAACCCAACTGTCTTCGGCCATAAAGAAAGGGAGAGATAAAGATATAGAGAGGGGGAGAGAGATTGAGTATATAGATGGTCCATCCAACTGAATCCCTCCATGCGGATCTAAGATGAGACCATACCAATTTAGCTAAATAAAAAGAAAGAATTAATCGCGTATAGGAATTAAATAATTTCATTCAAATTCAGTATAAGGTTGAATGCTATTTGTCACTCAAATGACAGTACACCATGGCAGCATATTTGACCAGGGTGACTGATGACTAGGGTTGCAAAAATACGAGAATTTTCGCAAAGTTCCCAGACCTTTTGGTATTTATAGAAATATATGAAATATACAATTTTTGTAATTTATACAGTAGTTGTGTTTTAAACAAATCTTTACAAAAAGAGACAATAGTATATATAATAATAATAATAATAATAATAATGCATGGCATTTATATAGCGCCTTTCTCGATACTCAAAGCGCTTTACAATGATGAGGGGGAAACTCGCCTCTACCACCACCAATGTGTAGCACCCACCTGGGTGATGCAACGGCAGCCATTTTGCACCAGTATGCTCACCACACATCAGCTGAGGTGGAGAGCGAGAGAATAATTTTTTTAGCCAATTAAACTGGGGGATGATTAGGTGGCAGATTGAATGAGCCTGGGTTGGGAGTTTAGCCAGGACACCGGGGAAACCCCTACTCTTTACGATAAGTGTCATGGGATCTTTAATGACCACAGTGAGTCAGGACCTCGGTTTAACGTCTCATCCAAAAGACGGATGAGACGTTAAACCGAGTTGTCCATGAATTTCAAAATAATTGACCTTAACATGAATGAGAAATTATTAATAATACATTTATTTCCAGTCAAAAACCTTTGGATGCACACTGCAATCTATTGCATTTTCTCCAGATTGCCCACAAAGGCCAAACACTCACATAACAATACGATATGAACATAAATGATCTGTCAATTGACAACATTTATTTTAGTCTGAGCTGATTAGTTGCAGATGTGATCAGTTGGTCAGGTGTACAGGTGAACAATCTAGCCTATCAATGAACAATCTATCAATGTATTTGTAAATTCTCAATACATCTAATGTCATATTTGTCATGTCATGAAAATTTCATAAATTCTCATAGATTTCACCAAAATTTAAAAATTTACACATAACTTTTGACGAGAACTGAGAATATTCCCACCTTCAGCAACCCTACAGATCACTAACGCCGCATTCACACCATCTACTCACAACAGAAACAATCGCAGTACTTGGTCACATGCAGCGACAAGTGGGCATTGTAGCCATTTGGTGCGACACCAAATTTACCGATTGTAATCATTTTAATGATTTGTCGAATTTGCTGCATTGTTGACGTAAAATAGTGAGAAAGCTGAATGTTTATTTATAGAACTTTTGAAAAATATATATCGGAACATGATTTTTTAGCATCTAGAAACGGTACCTACAAACAATGGTTTGTGATATTAGCACCCAGCTGTGAGGCTGACGTTTTTTGACCCTTTAAGCGATTAAACCTTTAAGAAAATTACTTTTTAACAATCCCAGAATTCTGACACAGAAGTTTTAATTTATAATAAGAATACTAACGTTATAATTTGGACGTCGATGACCCACCCCTAGTGGGCCACCGTGGATAGAGCTAAAACTAAAGACAGGCTTGTTTCCCCATAATTTCGATAATGGGGTGTAATATTTCAGCACCTTTGCATGCACTGACAGCACACCATGGTTCACCTATGCTCACAGCACTACCGTCACTGCATGTTGCTACTCATTACAACCTGCTAGCTAGCTAGCTGGCTATAACATTAGCTCATATTTCAATTTGCACTTGATTGCAAAGTAGCCTACAATACAGTACACTCACCAGACATGCCGACATTCTCCGTTACAAGCTGCTAATTTTCTTCCAACATCCCTGTAGTACAGACTGTTATCGTAGAGAATTAGGTGGTTTGACACCGCCACAATGAGCTGCTCTTCCGTATAACACTACAGAGACAGGCTCCTCTGCATACACTACATGGGCAAAAGTGTCCAGACACCCCCTTGGTCTGCGGCTGTTTTGAATGGTTTGGGCTAGGCTCCTTAGTTCTAGTGAAGGCAAATCTTAATGCTACAGCATACAATGGCATTCTTGACAATTCTCTGCTTCCAACTTTGTGGCAACAGTTTGGGGAAGGCCCTTTCCTGTTACACCATGAAAATGCCCCTGTTCACAAAGTGAGATCCATGCAGAAATGGTTTGTCAAGATCGGTGTGGAAGAACTTGACTGGGGTCCACAGAGCCTTGACCTTGACTCCATCGAACACCTTTGGGATCAATTGGAAAGCCGACTATGAGCCAGGCCTAGTCGCCCAACATCAGTGCCTGACCATTATGGCTGAATGGAAGCAAATCCCTGTAGAAATGTTCCAAGATCTAGTGGAAAGCCTTCCCAGAAGATTGGAGGCTGTTATAGCAGCAAAGGGGGGAACAACTCCATATTAATGCCCATTTTTGGAATGAGATGTTGGACGAGCAGGTGTCCATTTACGTTTGGCCACGTAGTGTACTTGGGGAGAAATTTGAACATGCAAAACTAGCTGCAAGATATGTGGTCTCCTGTCACAAGCTGAGGGACATTCAGTGACACAGATTTACATTTATTGCTATTATCATCATTGTGAGTTTAATCATTATTATTATTTGTGAATTCAAACTTGCCTGTTCATTTCTGCTCTTTATTTTTTCTGACTTTAATGAGCCAATGAGTCTTTTATTTGTTTATTTAAATTGAACATTGAGGGAGAGAGAGAGAGGGGGGGGGGCAGGAGAAGAGAGTGTAGTGTGCGATTGCTCCTCAGAGCCACAGGCCCTTTTGAATCACCACCTTTCTCACGTGAGAACTCACTGCAAGCCACACTAGCACACCTCCACACAAACTTGTATGAACACTCCAATAAAAGGAATTTGTAAAATATTTGAAAGGGCACTTATTTTTAAAGGAGAACAAAATTTGATCTTGCTCGATGAATGTCCAAATGACGTTTCGCCATCCCTGTTTTAGTTCCAGTCACCCCAATGTCATTTTTGTCGCCTCTCTGTTTCTTTGCTCTGAAACCACCACTAGAGAACTTCAGGGGCGTCTCGGGCCTGCGCCCAGAGCACTTGCTCGAAGAGCTCAGGAGCGTGCTGCGCATGCGGCGCATGTGTAACCGAGTGGACCGCTGCCCTGCAGGCAGTGGGACTGAATTGCACGTAATTCCATTGCAGCCTCTCGGGGTGCCCCATCGCTGCCGCCGAGAAACTGGCCAAGGCCCAGGAGAAGCATCAGACCTGCGATGGGAGCAAGTCCAACCAAGCTTCAGATCGTGTACTGAGGTACTGTTGCCCCTGCTGTGACCCAGTGTCTGCCTACTCTATAAGCGATGCTGTGTGTTGTTAACCCACTAGTAAGTAGCCACTTTACATAGGCTAAAGTACACCCTAACGACCTGTTCTTACCATAAATTAACATTATTATGCATGTCCACACAAGAATATGTCACATTATAACACATGCTCTTCTCGTGGCTACAGAACGACAGTGATTGGTCAGCTGTTTTCAGTGGAGATGTGTGCTAAAAATTGCTCAGAGGGTGATCTGGACAGTGTCATTATCATTTATAATCAATTGTGCAGTTTTTATTTTAGTGTAGGCTTTTTCATTCATTTGAAAAATGTATATAATTAAATAACTTTGTATTAGTATTGTCGTCATTATATTCATATTGACATACAGTAGCTCTAGCAGGGCAACCCAAAGCAGTGGTTTTTGTGTTCATTTTAGTTCATTCCAGTAGCCATTGTTGTGATGTGGACACTTTTATTCAATTAAATTGGAAAGACTTGTAATCCCATAGCCATAATTACTGCTATTGCTAGCAATAAAGCTAATGTTATTGTTATCATAATAGTCATTAGTAGAAATGGGCCATAAGGTACTGGGGTACTGCCCATGCCATGACTCCAGTGTCCTGACTATGAGAACCACAGGGAGGGGAACCCCTGTTTTATTTCCTATTTTATTTATTTTATTATTTCTGCTATTATTATACTTTTATCTTTACTCTGTTCTTATTTGGAAAGCGCGTTGAACGTTGTGTAAGAAAAGCGATTTAAAAATTAAGTTTGTTATTTGAATAGGCTATGGCAGACCCAACAGTTGATTGCTTCTTGTTGCAGTTACACAAATGCAGAGACACAGAAACACATACCGACATGGAGAGAGGAAGGTGTTCTCATGTGTGCACTTTTGTTAAGTTAGCCTGTGAT
The DNA here is from genome assembly GCA_029718625.1 of Synaphobranchus kaupii. Classification (NCBI taxonomy): domain Eukaryota; kingdom Metazoa; phylum Chordata; class Actinopteri; order Anguilliformes; family Synaphobranchidae; genus Synaphobranchus; species Synaphobranchus kaupii. The sequence goes on from CM056382.1 coordinate 3,223,416, forward strand.
GCTTACCTCATTTTTGCCTGTGAGTTGCTCAGTGACCGTGTCCTTCCAGGTTTTTCCAGTTATTTTATCACAGAGGTGACAAGGTTTCAATGTCCCTAGCATGCTAGCACATTATTTTAAGCAGGTTACAGGTTTGTCATAATTAAGGGGAAAATTGGCACAACATTTATTTTCAGAATCTTTTGTGATCTCGAGAGAGAATGATGTCATCAACTATTATAAAATTTTACTTGTTGTTCCGCAACCTCAGGCAGTTCATTGCTGAGCGGTTCGGAAGCAGTCCGCTGACTTTGTGTGTACCATAGGAAGCTCATGGAAGCAAGGGATGGACTGGGGATGTAAGAATAAATTGAAACAACTTAACGTCTCAGAGGAATGTGTCCACATTGCCAGATTAGGTTAAGAAGTGGCCACTTTGTAACAATGGAATGTTGATATGGCCAGAAACAAGTAGCACAACTTCAAAATGAATTGTCGATCTCATGTGCTGTTATTTTAAGGGGATAGTTCACCGTCTTGAGTTTTGGATATTATTTCAGTTTTAGTTTTGTTTACTTTGTTTATTTGCACAATTAAAAAAAAAAAATTATAAATTCATAAGGAGAATAGTAAGCCGTAAGCGCAGGGAGGCAGAAAACCCGGAGGGGTTTATTCATGACCTCTACTTAAATAGAAAAAAAACACAGTTTCTGATGACCCTGCCAGGGGACCCTGTCTGCTTTATTTCACAAAGCGGGATTAAAGAGTTTGTTGGCTAACTTTTGTAAATATTTTGAAGTAACCCAGGCTCTCAACCAATCGGATGTCCTCAAATTCAAAATATTTACAAAAATGTACTTCTTAATCCCGCTTTGTGAAATACCCCCCATCTTTACAATGGCTGGTATTAGTACGTTCAGGAGTTTGTGGTCTAAAGCAAGAAAATGCACTTTAAGTAACTCCAAAGCAGCTTGTGCATTGAAGTTATGCATCCAGTGGCTGGCTATATGTGTGTATGTTACCTGAGAGATTGTTATTCAAAAAATTACATTTAATCCTATTTTCGGTTGGAACTCTTTCCTATGGCCTTCCAACCTGCGCTTCAGGAAATTGTGGCGCAGCTTCCTATATCAACATTACTACACCGGTCCTTGGGAGCGAAGAGCTTGCATTGCTTCAGAACTGAGAAGGAAAGAAGCACCATCACAATATAAAAACTGATTTTTATGTTTATAACTGTGAATAAACCCTATAAAATGTATCTGCTCATATTTATAGCCTCTGGAAACATAAAGTCGCTGTACCGAATTACTTGAAGTGTATTTCCTTGCTTTAGACCATGAACCCCTGAATGCCCTGATACCCTCCACTGTAAAGCCAGCAGGTCATCAGAAACCTCTGTAAGTATCTAAAAAATCCTTCATCACACACAAAAACTGTCTGTGGCAATCAAAACGTACACTAAAACCTAAGTAATATCAAAAACCCCGGAAAGTGAACTGTCCCTTCAAAACCAGGTGTTCGACACCTCGACACACGCCCCCTGGTGGTTGAATTAAGTTTAAGTGTTTCTTTCCCAGGCCCATGTGCTTTGTGAAGCAGCTGGAGATCCCACAGTATGGCTACAAGAACAACATATCCACCAGCACCCCACGCTCCAACCTGGCCAAGGAGCTGGAGAAGTACTCCAAGACCACATTTGACTACAACAACTACGAAAACCACCACGTCTACGGGAAACGGGCCATCGCCCCCAAGGTCCAAGGCAGGGACACATCACCCAAGGGATATGATGGTACTGATGCCCACACCCGCTTTCCTCCCCACTCATTCTACTGCCCCCCACCCCCCCACCCCTCTCTCTCTCAGAAGTGGTTTAACACTGAACATTTTACTGTGTGGAAACCATGACATCTGCACAGCAACCTCCTAATAACAAGATAATAGCATGTCCTCCATTTGGCTGAACAGTTAACAGTTTGTCCCATTTTGATCCAGTTACTCACTCCTGTTGTGAGTACTTCAGTTAAGGGAGTTACTTTACAGGGTTATGAGGCGTATAAGATCTCTGTAGGTTTGCCTACTGCAGAGAACTGTCTCAGAATACAACAGTAGTAAGGCTCTTAGTGTTTGGAGTAACATGCATTTGAAATACAGGCTAGCATTTACGATTATTTGCTACCATTTATTTAAAGAGCAGTGCCAGATAAGGAAGCTCTGGTATACAGGATTGCCTTAAGTTATTGTTTCATTCTGAAGGGAGCCAGAACATTATAAGTCTGTCTACCAGTCATTTTTTTGAGTTGGAGGCTTTCTCCTTCCTGGCAGTCTGATAATTCACTTGAGACAATGTGAAAAGGCAGGTTTACAGTTGTGAGCTGATGATTCAAATGTTGCCCTTCCCCTGTCGGTGGTTAATTGCTGCACTCTGCAGCGGTAACATGCCCCCCCCCCCTGCCCTGCGTTGCGCGAAGATGCTATTTAATAGGCAGCATTAAAAGCGTTGCGAGCTTGTGGTATAGATTCCAGAAGCTGACATTCTGAAGTCCGTCACAGTGGCTGCGGCTTGCTCTCTCGCCGCCATGGTGCGCCTTACCTTCATTTCAGTCACAGCACAGCTTCTTTGTTCATCTGTCTCTCCAGCTATCAATCTATCTATAGTGTGTGTGTGTGTGTGTGTGTGTGTGTGTGCGTGTGTGCATGTGTGTGTGTATACACACACAGTATATATATACAGCATATATCTGCCTGTCTACATATTTATCTGGATGTCTGTGTGTTATTTTCATTATTCTTTGTTTTGTATGTTGATTTAGCTTTCTCAGTTAATCTGTCAGTGTTATGTTCTCTACTAAACCGCTGGCCCACATTTCACAGTTTCTCCATCTTACAGCTGCTCCTGTGCCATTTCTGAGATTTTGTGTGAAATCTTGACTTGTAATTGTACATTTGTGTGTGTGTGCGTGTGTGTGTATGTGCAACTGTATCTGTGTATGTATGCATGTGTGTGTGTGCGTGTGTGTGTGTGTGTGTGTCCCTGTCACTGTCCCTGCAGCTAAGCGTTACTGTAAGAGCTCCAGCTCGGCCAGCAGCAGCAGCAGTTACGCCCCCAGCAGCAGCAGCAGCAGCCTGAGCTGCGGAGGAGGGGGCAGCAGCGCCAGCAGCACCTGCAGCAAGAGCAGCTTCGACTACACGCACGACATGGAGGCGGCCCACATGGCCGCTACCGCCATCCTCAACCTGTCCACCCCGCTGCCGCGAGATGCCACAAAACATGAGCGGCAAGCCACAGGACCTCTGCTCGCGGGTACACCTCTTCTCCCTCCCTCTCTCACTCGCTCTTCCTCACCTTACCCCACTCTCTTTCACTTTCTGAAATTCCATGTATATGCTATATTTGTATTGCAAAGAAGCTTTTGTTGCTCAAGCAGTATATTCATAAATGCATAGATGTTAGCCCACCAAAAAAATACAATCACTCTTTTTGTTTCTCTATTTCTTTTGCTCCCTCTCTACGTGTTATATGTTGTCCCAGCTCTGAGCTGGGCAGCGTGTGGCGGGGTGGAGTGGGGTGGGAACTTTTGATTGGGGGGGGGGGTTAATTATGGGCGGTGAAGTGGGAGGGGCTTAGATAGCAATGGAGTTACTGTTACGTAAAGCCAGCCAGACCCTGTTTTCTGAACATTTTTGGGAACGGATTTGAGGGAGCGGGCAGGAGGGAGGGGGGATGGCCGTGAGAGAAGGGATCATCAAATGAAGCCAAGTACAGAACAATCCTGGCAAACCTGCAGCGTCAGTTCGCTTAGCCGCCCGAAACATTGAATCGCTGAACGTATCTCAGCAGCAGTCGTGTCGCGCGCTGATAAAGGGCTCTGTTTCCGGGATTGTTGTCATGCGAGGTAATGCGAATAATGATAAGTTGGGACGATAGGGGCCTCAGACGTGCATGCAGTCTTTTAAAAAGATTGCTTTTACTGTATTTTAGCTGCAGACCTCTGAGGAGACATTTTTTCCGGATCAGATAGGAGAGGTGGTGGGATGGAAGAAGGAACAGTGGCGGCACTCGCTGAGCCAAATATGTCATTTATGAGAGATAAAGCAGCATATATGCGTATTATCAGCCTGAAATAAGCTCATCCTGTAAATGCAAAAACAGCATAAAAATGACCATGCTTTTGCCTAGCACTGATGTGGACAGTGATGTTTGTGTGTGCCTGTGTGTGTGTGTGTGTGTGTGTGTTTGTATGGGGGTGGGATAATTTCCTGTCTTCTCCTGAGCAGAATGAAGCAGAGAAGGCAGAAGCGTCCCCTGTAGAGAGCGGGACTTTTCCCCCCCTTGACCCCTCCCTCTCTATCGTTCACTTATTTTTTATTTTTTTATTTTAATTTTATAAAGGTGAAGTCCAGAAACAACCTGCTCTGTAAGCTCGCAGGCTCAAAATGGGGGGCAGCAGCCCCCACACTGCACACCTCAGCACTGGGCCTTGCATACTCCGCAGCAGAATACTGTGCCCCTGTCTGGTCCAGGTCACCCCATACACACCATGTGGACACTCAGCTCAACACAACCATGCGAATCATAACTGGGACTATTCGCTCAACACCACTCCCCTGGCTCCCTGTCCTATCCAACATAACCCCCCCACATATCCGACGAGTCGCACTTACTCAAAGGATGCTTCAAAAGGTCAGAGATTCCCCCCATCTACCAATCCACGCAGACATCTTCAAACCACCTACTGCCCGTCTCCCATCTAGATGACCAATTTGGAAGGAACCCCCACCAGATGACTTCACCACCCAATCTGCTTGGGAAAGGGAATGGGAGGCCAAACAAACATCTGGTGTCAGACCCCACTCAACAGGTCCCTGGCACCAACCTCCCAAGGAGACAGTGGTCAACTCTCAATAGATTCAGGACTGGTCACGGCCCCTGCTTGGTGGGGCAGCAGCCCAAGCCCACTGTGTGCTTGTGGAGAGGAGCAAACAATGGAACACATCATTGAAGCCTGCCCTCTCCAAAGACTAAAAGGAGGATTAGACATCCTCCATACAGCAGACCAGGAGGCAACTGCTTGGCTCGAGGACTTTGCATTCACTAAATAAAAAATATCGTTCACTGATAGAGCAGGATGCATCGGGACCTTCCGAAGGGTTCCATTCTACATCCCCTCCCTTTGATTTATTGAATTTAGTTCTCTCATTCTCCATGTTTTCCTTCTCTCTGTGTCTCTTTGTCTTTGTGTGTCTCTCGCTCTATGGTTCTTTCAGCATCTTTTTCTGTCTGTCTGTGTGTCTGCCACTCTTTCTCAGTTTTCTTTTCTATCTTTTGTCTTTATGCATCCATCTCTCGCACAGTATCTCATTTTTCTTGTGTTTTCTCATTCTGTTTCTCTCTTTGGTCTCTCTTTTTCACTGTCTAGCACTCTCTCTCTCCTCTCTCATGTTCTGTAAAATTCAAATGCAGATTACAATATGCTCCTTTGGCATAGCCACAAGAACAAGGCCTTGCCAAAGCAATGGCAGTAAACGGAACCGCCATCAATGATCACCAAAGGATATTAAACATCAACATAAACGTAACTGCTGAAGAAGACAATGTGGTCTCTTGTTTTTCCATTTCAGCTCCTCTCTCTTTCTCATCACTCTCTTTTTCTCGCTCTTTCTCGATTTGCCTGTTGGCTGAGTTGTGCGGGGAGTCTCAGCTCGGGGATGAAGGGACGGGCAGGAGGGAGGGAGAGAGAGGAAGGGTTATTTTAAGAGGGGAGGACGACAGCGGAAGTAATTCAGATCAGCAGCGGGTGACGTTCCTCCCGAGAGCGCCCCAGAAGGCGGAGGTGATGGCAGGGGGTCTCTCCTCTCTCTTCTAATTTAATCTTTTCACACGGGAAATCTGCAGGGACAATTCCAACGGTCTCTGATCGCTGCTTACGTGGCCCGCATCTTGAAAGAGAGGGTGCTGAACTGAACGTGGCCAGTTGAACAGCAGCCGTCTGCATTAGCACAGGCATCCGCGCCAATAAGTGTCGTCGCTGCATTGCCTAGACCGCTGGACTGGCTTTCATATCGAACTGACCCCATGTAGGAAACACGACATTGTTTGTGTGGTGGGTTTGGCCCTGGGATACCACAGTGACCACATGTTTTGTGTATTTTGTGCTGTGCCAGAAAGCCACACTGTCAGCAGAGATTCACTCTCCTGGCGGAAGGTGGAAAGTCCAGGGTCAGAAAGTAAAAGTCTTCCCCAGTATTTTGTTCCTATCACCTGGTTTTGCTAATTTGCACAATTCTTCAGCCAGGAGGTAGAACTAATTTGTGAAATCAGAAGGCTAACACATGGCAGGACATTTATTTTCTGACCCCTGGACTTTATACCTCTGCTCCTGACATCAGGCCCCTGCATCATCTGTGCAAGATCCGCCTCAGCTAATCATGTCTAGGAGACAGAGGCAATTTGTCTAAGTGCTATTCGTTAATGCTTATTTTTACAATATCAAAGCCATTTCCCTTATTTACCTGTGAATACAATACCTAAAGCTATGAAACTAAGGGCTTGATTTACTAAGACCTTTAGCATGTGCAAAATCTTTTAGCACATTCAAAACCAATAACATGACCAATGATTGGTCATGGTATTTCTTTTGCACCAATCATTGGTTGTTCTTCTTCGTTTGGTTGTGTTATTAGTTGTGGTTCATTGGTTGTGTTATTAGTTTTGCGAATGTTAAAAGGTTTTGCACGTGCTAAAGGTCTTCGTAACTCAGGCCCTAAGTCTGGCTTTATTTATATGCATAGAAATAGAGGAGGCAAGAAGCCTCAATCTGGCACTACATCCTGGGATGAGAACAGAAGGTTGGCATGGTCTTGGACCCCTCAGTTAGCAGGCTGCTGATTGGCTGTGGCCTTAGAAAGCAGGCTTTTAAGTGGCTGTGTATAAGGAGAGGATGGAAACACATGCAGAACCACTGCAGTCCAGTGCAGGGTTAGGCAGTTAGGGCTTTTAGATTGACCTTTCTTCCCAAGGCCTGGGCAAAGGCCTTGAACCGATGAGGATGATTCCAGAATGGTTTTCCAGAATATAGATTGAGAGGATAGACTGGAGAGAGAGAGAGAGAGAGAGAGAGAGAGAGAGAGAGAGAGAAGGTGGACTGGAGAATGAAGAGAGAGGAGTCAATAATAGGAAGCACAGCAAGAAGAATACAGACTGGAGTGGAGAAAACAGACAAGAATGAATTTGTGAATAGAAAGAAAAGAAACAGTGAATTGAGCATATAGAGACTGGAGTGGAGCACAGCGGGGAATAAAGAGAGAGAGAGAGAGAGAGCAGAGACTTGAGAAAGCACAGCTGGAAACCAAAAGAGAGAGCAGGATAGAACAGGACAGAAAAGGAGCTGATAGAACAGGAGAGAAAAGGAGCTAAGAGCAAGGAGAGGGACTGAGCGGCCCGTTCTGTCTCTCCACCTCAGAACCCCGACATCGAGGTGGATGAGAATGGCACCCTGGACCTGAGCATGAAGCAGCGGGCCGGGAGGGAGGGTAGCTGCGCCGTGCTCACGCCCCTGGAGCCCATGTCCCCCCAACGTCAGGCGCTCCTCAACAGCCGCTGCTACCAGATGAGCGAGGCCGACTGCTGGGACCTGCCCGTCGACTACACCAAAATCAAGCACATCAATGAGGACGACCCCAAAGAGGTACCTGCACTGCCTGTCGCCCACACCAACCTTCCCCCCCCCCACCTCCAGCAAAACATTTTGCATTTTTTATTATTATATATTTTTTTCTTTTAAAAAATCTGATTCAAAAGTAATTCATCCGATTCAAAGTCATTTTCGAAGTCAGTCTCGGAGATACATTTAGGGTACTGTGTTCTTACATTGTGTAATATTCATTTGCATTTTAATTTACATCTGCATTTCCATACAGAGGGAATATTTCTTATATGATCATCCACTCTGCGTATGCATTTTTTTTTTGTTGGTGTCTGTTTGTTGTTGTTTTCCAGTATGAATTATGCAAAATACCACACTGTGAGAACATCCAATCGATTTGCATTGCCTTGTAATGAGATGGATTTTTCAACTCACAAATAATTGGTCACTAATGGACCGGCTATGTGAGCATTACCACATTGTTCTTCATGCTCCTGGATGATAAAAGAATATTGAGTCTATTTCAGACAGTCTGTTTTTGGGCATAACTGTACATGGTTAAAATAATAATTTCAAGTGAACTGAGGCCACAGCCTGCAATGGATCCTCTGCTGGCTGATCCATAGTAGACCCTTTAATTTAACTAGAGCTCCATCTAGTGCACCATGCTTGCACTGCAAATGCAGATTAAAATCGTCTTGCGGCACTCGGGCAGTAGGTTAATTAAGTCTGGGGACTGGTGATTCATGGGTACAGTGAAAGGCGTGCGGTTAAAACAATAAAACCATTTTAAAATGTGCACAAATTGTGTCTGTGGTAATGTGAATGATGCCAGGCGTGCCAAAATCATCCGTGCCATTTAGAAATATACTGCAGCTCTCTTGATAGCACTGTCCTTGACCTTATAGAAGTGAGGTCTAATTAGTGAAAATAACATTTCAGGTGCTCTGAAATGTTAAAAAAATAATCCCCGCATCAAATGCATTCACGCACAATATCACAGAATATGCTGATCCAGTTTGCACTGCGCATAAGCTGTTCTATTGATGTCTGGGACAAACATAAAAGAGACCCAAATATCCTTGATGCGGTGCAGTCAGCAGATTAATTTTGCTTCCTTTCAAACTACTTTTCAGAAAACAGTGATTGATAGGCGCCGTTTGACAGTCAATTGAGGATTTTACCATTTGCATAAAGATTGAGTGCATTTCAGTGGCATTGTGTTTTAAACCGGGAGATTTCTGAGGCAATCCAAGCCTGCGCAACTCCAGCGCGTTACCAAGGCTGATAAATCGCTCTCTGAAGATGTGGATAATAATTTGACTTGCGCTAACGATGGCTCAATTCTTCCCACGAAGTCTGATTGATAGCGGCGCTTATATTAGGGAACAACGACGATTGAGGGAAAGAGAAGACCTGTATTACAATAGTAAGAGTAAAATGGAAATGAATTTTGATGATAAATCTAGCATGTCCCACAGAATAGACAGTTTTATAGGGAAGGCTTTTGTGTCTTGGAGATAAGTTGTAAAGATACTTTCAGTCAAAGCAACTTCATCACATCCTGACGAAGCACCACTAGTATTTGTTTCATTCAGTAGAAAGGTAAATTGAGGTGTAAGAGTGTTTGTTCATTTATTTACACCGCCTGTCTAATGGTAGTACTTCTCGAACAATTTTAGATCCGCAGCTCTCTCTTTCTGTGCCCCGTAAAACAACAGAATAATTTGTACTTGCACCTTCTGAGTTACACATCAGGTCTTTAGCCACTAGTACGCACTGCCAGCTGTGTAATAGACACAGTGGCCACCTCAGAACTTAATCAAGGTCTACATTTATAGTGAAGCTCTACTCTAAATCCACCTACTATGTCATTTAGTCATAACTGTGGGTAGCCTACACATTTTTGTAACCAATTGTCTATTCATACTATTTGTGTGCTGTGTGATACAGCTGCTCTGTCTAGCAGTAACTCCGCCTACCAGTGTTTTGAGTTTGAGTTTTATTTTGGTCTAATTTTATGAGCATTTTGGAATAACTGCTAAATTTTATTATTACTCATTATAACTGGTGAATTAGCTAGGCTACCTAACAAATCACACTAGGTGGGTTAGGGTTAGCAAACTTAGCATCATCCTGGTATCTGCATTTAGGGTGAATTAGCATTGACCTACTATTTGCACGTATTACAAATAGATTCTGCCTTTTTGTACTTACACAATGGTTTAGGGCTGGATTTGTCATCTGGTCATCTGCTGGTCATGGCTAGGAGAGGTCTAAGATTATCACAGATGGCCTGTGGAAGCTGCAGACTGTCTCTCCAAAACAAGACGATACACGGAAGTTAAAACATTACATTTGAAAACGTGTGACTCACTTCAGTTTGGTACCATAAAGCAGCAGTGCGCAAACTGTGGGTTGCGACCCAAACTTCGATCACGGGAGATATCTGTTGGGTCACTGAATCATGTAGGCTACAGAAACATTCCAATGCAATTAGGCCTGAACAAAATGTTACTAAGCTATTCATTGCTGTTATTCTGCATTGGTACAAATAAATAGAAAAAATAAAACCACTTCAAACACATTTTTTACTGTTTACATTTGACTGTTTCATATTATCACATAAATGCCTACTTTATTTAATCTTGACCTAGGCGCGTCATTAATACACTCACTGCACTCCACGAGATAGCGCCGATTCACCAACATGCTGGTCACAGTGCCCTTGATGCTCTTTGTTACAAGCTAGCTAATTACTTGTTTATTACAACATGAGATAGTTAACGGCTTTAGCTAATCATCACGATCCAGTCTTTTTGTGCTTTTGACATAAAAAATAAAAAAACTAGGCTATAGAAATATTGGCTGTATTGAAATATTAGCTAATTTCTGTTAAGTTTCCTATTGGGAAATGGATAAGTAGCTAATTGCCTACATCCTGGCAAAACAAGACACACTGACGATGAGTGTAACATTAATGAGAAGAAAAGTTTTGCTTTTATCCTACGGTTGTCTGTCTGGCAGCTTAGATCACTTTCCCCTGACTATGCTTCATTGATAAAGCCCAATGCCCTATTCGCACTGGACAAGTACCCTATTACCTGGGACCTCGTATGATTTCTAATAATTGCAGAGGTTGTCTGTGATCTTAATCCCGTGCGAATCTGCCAAATCCGTAATTTGTAAAGTAAAAATTCCTCTGCAAATTAGGCCACCTACCATATTTAGCAAAACACAGATGTCATCTGATAATAATAGTCCTGTGTGAATCTGCATCTCAGTAATTTGAGGGGATTTCTTTTTTCTCCCGCAGAAAAAGACGTATCTTGGAGTCTGCGGTGGAAATTATTAATGCGAATTTTGACAGCATTTTGGGTGCGGTTCTTATGCCAAACGTTTCTAAAAGTAATCCTACTCCTGAATTTAGTAAATTATCCAACCCTGTAGCCAGGGGTGTGGGTCACATGTGGTCCCTATGTAATACAAGTCCAGTACGAATAGGGCATACAATTCTGTTAATTTCATTATGCTTTTTGTGATTAATTGCCTGCTAATTTCAGTAACTTTTGTCCCATCAATTAGCTTTTAGGTATTAAAAACATGGCTATTATCAGCAGTTTAATAATGAATTGTTAATTAATTAAAGAAAATGACATTAGTTTCGGTCAGGAAAAGTATGGATTGATATCCTTGGTCAAACAAATTTGTGCACCCTTGCCCTAAAGCAGTGGTTCTCAAACTTTTTCAGGTGGCAGACCACTTAGCCAGTAAAAAAAAACTTGCGGACCACCAAACTCCCCAAATCTGGGGGAAATCATTGTTACTCCCTCAAAACAATGCTTTAACAGCAGGCTACAAATTGGCCTACTTGAAATAGCCTAACTTAATAAAAAATTAAATATTGAATTATTCAATTATTAAAATTGTTTTACAGATAGGATAGCTGTACTCCCCCATAATTTTCGCTAATGGGAAGAACGATGCTGCTTTTGAGACAGATCAGTGAAGGAATGTCTGGCTCCAAACTGGAGAGTTTTAGTCGCAAATAGGGTTCCACATTGAGTCGGTTCTGCTTTTTTGTTTTCAGATCAAGAAGTGTGTAAAATCCAATTTCACAGTTGTATGTTGTTGCAGACAGCATCAGATCCTTCAGAGCAGTGTGTCAACCAGCCTGGATACTCAGCCTGGATGTGGACCCAAAAGTCTGTCAAACATTTGAAACTCTGAAAGCCATCTTCAGTGTCCCATCTGATGCGATATCCACAAGGTTGTCAACCTCTGTTGGTGGAAGCTTGACACTGATATTTTTGATGTGTCTTGTCCCCAAATGGATTTATGATCCATTCGAAGCTTGCGTCTGATTCTGGGAAATATTTCCCCAATTGCAAGTGAAGGCCTTGCAGGTGCACACCATAATTCCATCTTGAGGCGTGCAGCCTTTATTTTGTCCTGGACATTAAAGATGGTGACAGCTCTTCCTTGCAGCGCTAAATTCAACCCGTTTAGAGTGTTGAAAACATCAGCCAGGTATGCCAATTTTGCGACCCATTGGAAACTATGCATTCGATCATAAAGTTCGTCACTATCATGCAAGTATAACTGTAATGGGGCGTGACGTGTGAGGTAGGAGGAGCCAAACGCAGCAAGGGGATTCTTTAAGCCCTAAGGCCACTAAGGCGGGAAACCCCTCAGATAAGGGAGGAGACAAGACAAGGAACACACACACACCACAGCTACAGACCGGCTCACTGTTACACACCAATGAGTGGAAGCACAAACGCCTGGCCTCACAACAAGAAACCCAAACAAGGCGAAAGGGAACAAAGGACTACTACCCAATACTTCCACGAGCTAAGTAACCAATAAACGAGCCGGAAATAACAAACGCCCTGTCTCGGAAACGAGACGCATAAGAACAGGCGAGTAGCATAATGGCACGAATACACACCAACGTACTGAAGCTACGAACCGGCACACTGTAACACGCAATTGAGTAGAAGCACAAACGCCTGATTTCACAGCAAGAAATCCAAACAAGGCGAAGGGGAACAAAGAACTGCTACCCCATGCTTCCACGTGCTAAGTAATTAAACAGCCAGCAATAATGAACGCCCTGCCTCAGTAATGAGGCGCAAGAATAGGCGAGTAGCACAAAAGGTACACATAAAACATATAACCAACAAACACTGAAAACTAATGCGAATTAGAATGCCAGGAGGTGAAAGGAACGGAGATCTAACGTTGCAAGGCTACTCTCAGACTCGCAGTCAAACGCAAACATGTCCACAACATCGCCCAATCTTCCCCACGGGAAGACATGCACCGACAGACGAAACAGAACTACAAGTTCCGAACAAAATCGTCAAACTCCATATAAGGATAAAAGGCACACAGGGACGAAAGGACAGCTGCACACCGGAATTATCGGCTAACTGACTAACACGAGTATAGAGAATAAAAGCCCTGCCTCTTGGTAAAGAGGAATGTAACGAGAAGGCGAAGGAACAGAGATAACGTTCCGTGGCTAGTTTCATAAGCTCGCAGTCACATGCATAAATAAAGGGGTAAACTCCCGATCTCCCAGGAGGGAGAAACATTTTACAGGAGAGCCGACGGAGCACCGCAGTCCCATAACTTTACTAGCAGAATGACTAGCTTAAATAGAAAACACACGCCCTAGCCTCTCAGTAAAGGGAAATGTAACGAGGCGAGGGAACCAATAATTAAAGTTCCAAGGCTATACTGAGGCTCGCAGTCACATGCAAACATGTCCACAACATCGCCCAATCCTCCCCACAGGAAGACATGCACCGACAGACGAAACAGAACTACAGTTCCGAACAAAATCGTCAAACTCCATATACGGATAAAGACACAAGTCATGCACCGACAGACGAAACAGAACTACAGTTCCAAACAGAATCGTCAAACTCCATATAAGGATAAAGGTACAAGACATGCATCGACAGACGAAACCGAACTAAAGTTCCTAACAAAATCGTCAAACTCCATACACGGATAAAGGCACACAGGGGCGAGAGGACAGCGGCACCGGAATTATCAGCTATCTGACTAGCGCAAGCTCAAACACTACTACAAGCCCTGCCTCTCAGTATGAACAAATGAAACGTACCAAGGCTACTAACTGGCTCCCTGTAACATGGAAATGAGTACAAGCTAAAACGCCAGGTCTCTCAGCAAGAAAACCAATCACAGGCGAAAGGTAGTCACTGTGGTACTTTCGTTTTACTTTAGCACTGGATTTCCCACGTTCATGCTGAGTTTCAATATTTTGAGTGTTCTCGTTTCCAGGCGGCAAATCATTGACTGTGGGCTCACCCAAAAAGATCTCTGTACCACTTGCACTCTCGAGTTCACATTCAAGTCGTTGTACCTTGCCTGTAGCGTTGGGTGTTTCATTTGATTTTTTTTAAATTGACCCTGTCTTAAGCCACCGATCCATTTTGTCAGACTGCTAGATTATCCTTAACGCAAGACTGCAACAGTAGGCTAATAAAGTTAACAGGCTACATATAATGTTACGTTCGAATGGAAATGCGGGAAGTTATATCCTACACAACTGGCGTAGACCTGCGTAAGCTAACCTACGGACACTGTCGCAAAACGGTCGGCTCCATTAACGTCAGACAACAGAAACACTTTCACAAATGTAACATTTGTTAACATAAACGACTTAAAAGTTGCCTGCTTTAATTAAAATAATGTTTAAGTTCATATACGAGTTGATTTATAAAGTAAAATATATATCCTAGCTGTTTTTTGTTTTTTTGAAACAGCAAATCAACTTGTGGACCACTTGGAATCCTTCGGTCCGCGGACCACAGTTTGAGAACAACTGCCCTAAAGGATCGCTTATCTCCTCCCCTGAAGGACAATTTTACAGTGACCAATGTTTCCTTGTCATTCAGCCCACAAACTGCATTGCTTGGCTCCTGAATTCCATCCAGAGTGCAAGTCACAGTTTTAAATCAGAGCTGGCAGGCATGGCAGTTTTAATTCAGGCCCGGGCCAAGACCACCACCGTGATGGTTGTCACACTGCTTTACACTGTTCATCTGTCTGAAAGGTGCATTTTCAGCTGGAGCAGGTGGGATAGGGAAATCTAGTTCCTTGCCTCTTACCCCTCTTTTATCACCCCCCCCCCCCCCCCCCCCCCCCTACCCCCCCCGTCCCCCATCCCCCTACCACAGCCAGACGACTTGGATCCCTTCCAGGACATTCTGGACGACCGACAGTATCCCGGTGATGTCACCATCCCCAGTCCAAAGCCAAAATACATCCAGTGCAAGGAAAGCAAAAAGGATCTGATAACGTAAGATTAAGAGGAGGTGCCTGTCTGCTACCTCCCACCCCACCCCCCAAACCCACCTCTTCAACCCCGACCCAACCCGTTTGTCCATATGTTTGTTTGTTTCTTTTCTTTTTCCTTCCCTCTCTGTCGTTCTGCTACAGAGGATCCAGTGATTTTTTCCCCTTGCCGTCACTGGCATGCTACGTATGCAACACAGCGTTCTGGCAGTCTTTCATTTGACCCGGAGTTGTTAGCGAATGTCTATATTCTGGCTTTGTCTTTATTTATTTATTTTTTCCCGATGCTTTTATCGTAATGAAACATCATTCTCATTTTTATCTCTCCATGTTGCAGCTTCTCCCTAGGTTGTGTTAAAAAAACTTTTGCAGACAGTGAAGCTAAACTGGAAACAATGAAACCATTTAACATTTAACAAAACACAAAGGAAAAAAAACGCAAACATTTAAAAAAATCTACTTACTCTTTTGGCTGTATTTTTTGTTTGTTTTTGTTCTGTTTTTGCTTGGTTTTATTTTATCTACTTTTTTCGGTGACAGATGTCGAACACCAGGGTGTGATGGAAGTGGTCACGTGACTGGTAATTACGCCTCACATAGAAGGTGTGACTTCATTTTTCTCATGGTGGATTCACTCTATTAAATTTATTGTTTTCAGCTTACCTCGACAATGCTGTCAAACAGTAGAGAGAAAGTCTCCATGTTAACCCTTTGAGTACTGCAGGGCACCGCTTTTTGATTAATTGGAAGCATACAGTAATAAGCTGTGAAAAATGTAGATGGGCTAACGGCCAGTTTTTTTAAATGCATTTTTCTGTGTACTAATAGGCCAGCCCTTTTTTTAGCAGGGCAGTGCAGGCTGTTCAGTAAAGCTGTAAAACAAAGGGGGAAAGTTGTAAATGGCACCCTCCTCCTCATTGCACTCTGTAGTACAAAATCTTTGAATTTAACATGATTATTCAGAGGGTTAACTGCTCTTTCAGATTGACCCAGGTACCCCCTGCACTTGCACCACGTCTTTCTTGCATTTACAGTCTTTTTCTTTGTGCGTGTGTCTGTGTGAGTCTGTTAGTGTGTGGTGTTTCGGTGGGCCATCCCGTCCGATTGCTCTCCTCTAACGATCGTGTCCTGCTGTATATTCCCAGTCTCTCTGGCTGTCCTTTAGCTGACAAAAGCATTCGAAGCATGATGGCCACCAACACGCAAGAACTCAAGTAAGGCCTGAGATGAATATGTTCTGTTTTGTTACTGTTATTTTTTTCCTCACTACGTTGGAAATAGGACATGGAGCCAGATACTGTATTACCCAAAGCTTGTTAATGTCAATTTTTCCTGTTACACAAAGTCTTGTGACTCATCAAGGTAAGAAATAGACAGAAAACTACACTATATGGCCAAATGTATGTGGACACCCCTTGGTCTGGGGCTGTTTTTCATGGTTCAGGCTAGGCTCATTGGTTCCAGTGAAGGCAAATCTTAACACTACAGCATACAATGACATTCTAGATGATTCTGGATTTCCAACTTTGTGGCAACAGTTGGGGAATACTCTTTCCTGACAATGCCCCCTGTGCACAAAAAGAGGTCCATACAGAAAAGGGTTGTCGAGATCAGTATGGAAGAAGTTGACTGGCCAGCATAGAGTCCTGACCTCAACCCCATCAAACACAATTGGGAGCAATTGGAAAGGCGGCTGTGAGCCAGGCCTAATAGCCCCACATCAGTGCTCGACCTCACTAATGCTCTTCTGACTGAATGGAAACAAATCCACGCAGCAATGTTCCAGCATCTAGGGCATCCCAGGAGAGTGGAGGCTGTTATAGCAGCAAATGGGGACCAACTCCATATTAATGCCCATGATTTTGGAATGAGATGTTGGATGAGCAGGTGTCCATATACTTTTGGCCATGTAGTGTATAAAGACAAACAACAACAACAACAACAACAATAATAATAATAATAATAATAATAATGATAATAATAATAAAAATAAATTACAGGTAATAGGAATAATGAATGATAATGTATTATTATTGTAGACTTTCCATTGTTCAGATTTTGTTATATCCATGTTTAAATTTTAGTTTATAATGATGAATAGATCAAATTTCTTTGTATTATTTCAAATTTTGCACAGGCAATTCACAGTTAATAAGAGGATCATAAGAGATATACTGGTATAATCTTTGTAAGCAGCGTTGAAGAGCTCTGTAAATATTAATCAAATTTTATGGGAGAGAAAAAATACCTGTAAATATCCCATGCTAAGATTGCAGATGTTTAGTGCACAAGTACTTGATGCAGTGGTATGCCTCACAGTCCAGAATCCAGTCCTCCACCATGGCAGTGCCAGCTGTGGCTGAGGATCCCATGGGATGATGCATAATTGGCTGTTGCATCACACATGAAGGGCGGGTTTAAGTCAGCAGGGTACTTGCCTGGCCTCTGCTCCCACTGGGTATTTTAGAAAAAATAGCACGAATATGTTCAGTTAAAAAAATAAAATGTATTTATTTTTCATCTCTTATTGCTTGAAAATTGTGGGTGTAATACAAACTTTGACAGGTTGTGTAGGTAATTGGAGCTGGTTGGGCCAAGCTCAGGCTCATTCCCAATGAAGAATCTACATGCACCGACCGACAAATGTTAGCCCGCATACGTTACACATGCGAGCTTAACTGCTGGCTGCAGAGTGGAAAGAAGCACCATTTTGACATCACGTGTTTCGGACAAGACTAAGTGCATCTCTGCACTCTCCCGAAGAAAATGAGCTAAAACTGAAATAAAAAAAGCATTACATCATGCCAACTCAGTGGTTTTTTCTGTCCCAGGTGCCCGACACCCGGGTGCGATGGTTCGGGACACATTACTGGGAACTATGCCTCACACAGAAGGTAAGCATTACTTTTTTGAGGAAAGATCACAGTTATAGTACATTTTGACAAGCCCCTTGTTACCTGACTTTAATTTCCGCTTAGTGAAAATCCAGCAGGGTAAAATTCTGCAGGATGCATGTTAATATCATATTAATATTGACATTTTAAACGCAAATTTATTCCGCATCTACAAAGCGCCATGAAAGTATTCTGACAATTGTGCTGATAAGCTAATAATAAGCCATTAATAAATAAATAACTGTTTCCGTACTAATTGTGTGTCAGGGTTGGTGTTATGTTCGCTACTATTGTTAGTCATTTGCAGAATACCACTACTCGTTATTGTGTTAGGTGATGAATTGCACTGCTAATGTTAATTAGCTGTTGTGGTAAAGACAATGTGCCCAAAATTTTATTTTGTTTCTTAAAAGCGTACATTTATAAAGGTTACATTCTTTTTGTAGTGTGTGATGAGAAAAGGCCAGCAGAATTTTGCCAGATTGTCCCTCTGCTGGATACCCAGCCTTCTCTCACACATACATGCACACACACGGGCCGGATAATGAGTGCAGTGGCTTATGGGATATTTGCCTCTCCAGCCTATCGGGGTGTCCCAGAGCAAGGAAGAGTGGCATTAAGATAACGCACAGCAAAGAGGACAAGGAGGAGCAGGAGCCTATCAGGTACGGTGCCCCAAGGGCATGTGACCGCTTAGTTTTATCCGCTGTTTTTAGCATTTTGTTTGACCAACCCCACAATAACTTTTGGTGTTAGCTGGGCTACACCCCTTATCCAGTGTAGATTGGAGCAGACACAGGTTGGAACTGAAGTTGGTTGTCTTACTACAGCATTGGTGCTTTTCCTTTGCACAGTATCTATAACTATGCATCACACTGGAGCAAGCTCATATTCAAACAACTGCCTGAGCTTTGTCTGCAGTCTGAAGTAGACGTTTTCCTTTAAAACGAGGCCCTGTCTTGCTTCTGCCAGTCTCCGGTTGAGTGCAATGATCAGTGATCAATAAGCAGCATGCAAAAAGAAGTTAGGCCAGAACCACGGGAAAGATAATGGAAAACCACCTGGAACCTAACCTGAACCACATAGATCCTAAGATTCAGCCTGGTTCCAGCATTGAAAAAGGTAGATCACAGACAAGGAGCGTAAGGCTTCAGGACACTGTCCCAAATTTGTCAGAGCATACCAGTGGAAGCCTCACACTCTCTTCAGTCATAATTGGGAGGTATATTTTTGGCCAGGGAGTGTGGAGGCCCCTGGGTTAGGGTGGTGGGGTTTGTAGCACTTGCAGGACCTTAATTGGGCTGCAGAAGAATTTGGCCAAAGTAGAACTCTGAGGAGAGGGTGGAAGGAGTTACTTAATTTTGGAGGTGTCGCCCAATACACTGAGGCAATTCCTCCCCATTTTCATCAATCTCTCACTTGTGCTGGGAATAATATCCACACTCAAGGCTTCAGTGCCAGACTCCCATTATCAACTCCTCTCTGAAAATTATCACTGGGCACCGTCCCAAACAAACCCAACCCAAACTCTGCAATCCCAATACACCTACCGTTTATTTGCCATTTGTTTGCTAACAGTTCTCAGTAACTTTTTTCCCTAGGAAGCAGTCAGGTTGGACATTATGATGTTTGAGTGAGAAAGCAGAGATATTTAATCGATACCACATGTAAATTTCTTGGTCGTGTCAAAATGTCTTCCACACGTCTGCTTGGGACACGCCAGTTCGATAAGCATCCAGCAGAGGGATTATAGTAAATTAAATTCAAAGTTATGGATACTGAGCTTTCCTGGTAGATTTCAGCATCCTGGTGAAATAATATGTGTAAAAATGATGTAGCAATGGGATTTCATACTTGGAAAAATGGACACATAGTTACAGTTGGAGTCGATTTTGTAATGTCAATACCCAAAATTTGATTGTGTTTTAAAACAGGCAGTGACATGAGGGGGTCCCAACCCAAGTGTGGGTTGGCTACAGCACAGCGTAAACCTAGAAAAATGAATCCCACAGTGGAGATGGACGAGGTCAAACATCTAATTCATTATGGACAGGAAGGACCACAGCCTTACAATTTTGAACTTACTAGGTGTCCAAGAGACCGGGAATAGGAAAGGGGCAAATTAACGGGGATCAGGACAAAATTGAGATGTGGTCTGAGTTGGTTGTGGTGAGTTGGACTGATATCTCGGCGAGTGACCGTAGCTAGTGACACTATAGCTGTGTGTCATTAGGTGGCTCACATCAGAATTACAGGTGAAGTTACTTTTCAGACTCGTTTTATTTCACTGCCACTAGCGTACATGACTAGCTAGCTAGCTTATATGATTTTGATCATCATCATAGTCCTGGCTGCCCAATCAGTACTGATAGCTAGCTAGCTAGATGGCTACACCTCGTAAAACCGGCAGAATGTAATGCTCATGTAGACATTCCCAGGGGGAATGTCTCCGAGACGTAGCTGAGAGTCTACGGGCCCTCTCACTTGGAGCTACAGCCCCAGTTTCCCAAGCACCAGTGGCACAAGCACATGTCGGCCCCGCCCCTTTTCCCATTCCCCCCACCAGTAGGGAGCCCAAATTACAGCTCCCGCTTCATTATGGAGGGGAGCCAGGTAAATGCAGAGGGTTCCTTACCCAATGCATAATTTTCTTTAAAGCCCAGCCCTCTCGCTTTGAGAGCCAGGACGCTAGGGTATCACTCATTCTCTCTCTACTCACTGGCACGGCCCTCGCTTGGGCGTATCCCCTCATTCGTTCGAACACCCCTGTTATGCGTTACGTGGATGGCCTGATGGAGAAAATGATAATGGTTTTCGACCACGACGTTTCCGGTCAGGAGGCGGCCATGAACCTAACCCACCTCCGCCAAGGCGCTGATATGGTGGCGGGGTTTGCCATAACATTCCGAGCACTAGCTGGGGAGACGGGGTGGGCCAACGGTCCACTCATGTCGTTATTCCGTAACGCACTGTCCGACCCCGTTAAGGACGCCCTGGCAGTGCTCGAGCCCCTGGCCACATTCGGCGCCCTGGTCACTCTGGCCATCCGCGTCGATAACCGCATCAGGGAGCGAGAGTGTGAGCGAGAGAGGCAGCCAGTTGGGCGGAGAAACCGTCTGGGGCAGGATTTTTTTCTCCTACCATAGCGTCCCCAGTCAGGAGGTCCGCTTACTCATTCGGCAACCCCGGGGAGCCTATGCAGGTGGATGGGTCTTCCATGCGGGCCCGGTGGTTAGACCCCCGAGAGGAGTTGTGTCAGTATTGTAGGAGGAAGGGCCACTCAAAAGCCCGATTTACAGGGAAACGAGGGGTCTCGTTAGGAGGTTCAGGGCCCCTAACGAGACCAAGCCAATCCCTGCCCCGCACCTTGTTGTCCATCCAACTGTCCTGGGGTAAACGTTCGGCCAATGTTGACGCGTTTATCGACTCCGGGGCAGTTGAGTGTTTTATGGACACTAAGTGGGCCAGGCAGAAAAGAATCCCTGTTCAGTCGCTACCTCACTCCAGGCTAGTTACCGCCCTGGATGGTCGTCCGCTGGGCTCCGGAACCATTGGGGAAGTAACTAGTTCGCATGTGTACCTCCCACCAGGGACACTGGGAGGACATTACCTTTTTTTTAGTTGACTCACCAGCCTATCCGCTCGTCCTTGGACATTCGTGGCTTGTGCGGCATAGCCCACATATTGACTGGGATGGGGATGTTGTTCTCCAATGGGGCCCCTGGTGCCGCCCCCACTGTCATTTTATTCCCACCTTGTCCATGAGCGGTTCGGTTAGCTCGGACAGCGACCTCAAGGAGGCGAGCTCGCTTCCCGATATAGAGAGTTCCGACTTTCTCCCGGGTACGGGGGCTGAGAGCCTGGTTTGGGACTCCATGGCTGAGGGGGATTTCTTTTGGGACGAGGATCCCTCTGACACAGAAATCAAGTGGGACTTTTCTCCCAGCGCCTCCTTTTATGAAGGGAGTACCCAATTAGTGGGATCCCTCAATTATAAATTACATGCCAATGTTCCCTCTGTTTATTCCAACCTGGCAGAGGTTTTCAGTAAACAGCGCGCCACGACCCTGCCCCCCCATAGGCCCTACGATTGTGCCATCGAATTATACCCATGCACAATTCCTCCTAGGGGTTCCCTTTATTCTCTGTCGGTCCCTGAGAGCACTGCCATCAAGCAGTACATCACGGAATCATTGGCTAATGGGTTCATTAGACCCTCCACATCTCCGGCAGGGGCAGGGTTTTTCTTCGTACAGAAGAAGGACAGGGGGGCTAAGACCCTGCATCGACTACCGGGGGCTAAATGAGATCACTATCAAAAATCGTTATCCTGGCGCTGCAGTGGTACAACGGTAAGAGCGCCGACTTTCAGTCGGTGCAGTTGTGCTCCAAGGATCGGGGTTCGCGCCCCGGTTCTAGCCAGATCCGAGCATGGCCGGCGCCCTGTGGGAGCAGCAATTGGCGGCTGTTTCCGGGTGGGGGGAGGGGCTCGGAGAGAATCGCTGCATGCATAGCGGCCCTGGGCGAGCTGGAATCACGGTCAGGAGCTAGGAGGAGTCGCGCCCTGAAGAGGACGTGGCGCCCTCCCGTCCTACTGCCGGCTGACGGGGTTGTGTAGCGGTGATTCTCTAGCGTTTGCTACACGGGGGGAATTGAATTAGAATAGGGGTTCAATTGGCTACTAAATTGGGAGAAAATGGGGAAAAATCTGAAACAAATAAATAAATAAAAAATCATTATCCTCTCCCCCTCCGCGTTCGAGCGCCTGCAGGGCGCGTCAGTCTTTACCAAGCTGTACGCGTTGCGCAAGTCCAATCTCGTTCGTATGCGTGAGGGGGATGAGTGGAAGACCGCTTTTAACACCCACAGCGGTCACTACGAGTACCTTGTGATCCGTTCGGGCTCTGTTTTTCAGGCACTTGTGAACGACGTCCTGAGGGAATTTTTAGAGCGTTTCGCATTCGTCTACCTTGACGACATTTAAATTTTTTCCGCAGACCTCGCCTCTCACACCGGCCACGTTCGACAGTTGCTTGAAGCACTGCTTAAAGCGAGCTTATTTGTAAAGGCGGATAAATGCTCTTTCCATCAGAGATCCGTCTTGTTCCTGGGTTTTATTGTGGAGGATGGTAGGCTACTAATGGACCCTGAGAAGGTCACCGCCGTTAAGAACTGGCCCACTCCACGTTCGGTTAAACAGGTACAACGTTTTTTAGGGTTTGCAAATTTTTACCGGTTCATTCGCAATTTCAGCATGGTAGCCGCACCCATTACGGCTCTTACAAAGAGAAGCACTCCCACGGTGCAGTTTCAATGGACCGCTAAAGCCGAGACGGCATTCAGGGAGCTTAAAGGAAGGTTTAGCTCCGAGCCCATTCTGATCAATCCCAACCCATCCCTCCCCTTTGTGGTAGAGGTAGATGCATCTGAGCTCGGGGTAGGGGCTATTCTTTCCCAAAATTTGCCACTGGACCGCAATCTACACCCTTGCGCCTATTTCTCTTGTGCATTAACACCTGCCGAGAGAAATTATGATGTAGGCGACCGGAAGCTATTGGCAGTTAAACTGGCATTAGAGGAATGGCACCACTGGCTCAAGGGAGCGGAACACCCCTTCACTGTTTGGACCGATCATAAAAATCTTAAATATGTCCAACAGGCTAAGAGGCGCAATTCTCGCCAAGCCCGATGGGCATTGTTCTTCACCCGGTTCAAGTTTTTGATCACTTACCGCCCCGGGTCTAAGAACATGAAACCAGATGCGCACTCGTACATTTATGAGAGCGCTGACAGTGACCCGTGTCCTTTGCCCATTGTCCCCGCTACTCAGATCGTGGCCCCAGTTATGTGGGAGATTGAGGCAGTCGTTCTGAGGGCCTTGCGTTCTGACCCTGGCCCTGGCGGCGGTCCGCCTCACTGTCTTTTCGTGCCTTTCCGGGTCAGGTCCCGAGTTCTCCAGTGGGGCCACTCCTCCCAGCTGGCTGCCCATCCTGGGGTCCACAGGACTAAGGAGTTTTTGGTTTGCCGCTTTTGGTGGCCGAAAATGGAGAATGACGTACGGGAGTTTGTCGGTGCATGCCCCGTCTGTGCCCGCAGTAAGGATTCGAGACTCCCACCTTCAGGGCTGTTACGCCCCCTGCCCATTCCCAGCTGCCCTTGGAGCCATGTCACCCTTGACTTTGTCACCGGCTTGCCCCCGTCCCAGGGCAATACGGTGATTTTAGTTGCGGTCGACAGGTTCTCGAGGGCGGCTCATTTCATTGCCCTTCCCAAACTGCCATCAGCTTCCGAGACAGCCCAGCTGATGGTGGACAGCGTCTTTAGGCTGCATGGCCTCCCACTGGACATTGTGTCTGACCGCGGCCCACAATTCACCGCAAAATTCTGGCACTCGTTCTGTGCCTTGTTAGGTGCATCCGTCAGCCTCTCTTCCGGGTTCCACCCAGAGACCAACGGCCAGACGGAACGTACTAATCAAACCCTGGAGAGTACCTTTCGGTGTCTGGCCGCCGCCAAGCCTACAGCTTGGAGCCGCCATCTGGCCTGGGCGGAGTACGCACACAACACCTTGCGCAATGCCTCCACTGGTCTCTCGCCTTTCGAGGCTCAGGTGGGGTATCAACCTCCTTTATTCCCTGAGCTGGAGAGAGATGTGGAGGCACCCGCTGCAGGTTCTTTTGTACGAAGGTGCCGAGCGGTTTGGAGACGTGTGCATGCGTCGCTGTTACGCGCCACGGCCAAACAGAAGGCTGCGGCCAATAGACATCGTCGCCCTGCTCCCTCTTACAGAGTTGAGCAGTGAGTGTGGTTGTCCACGCGGGATCTACCCCTGCGCGTGGAATCCCGCAAACTCGCCCCGCAATTTGTGGGGCCGTTCAAAATAACCCAGAAAATTAACCCGGTCACTTTCCGCCTTCTGCTACTGCGCTCCATGCGCATTCATTCTACATTCCACGTCTCGCGGCTGAAACCCGTGTTGGTCAGCGCGCTGGCTCCGGTGGAGGAGCCGCCCCCACTCCCCCGCCTGGTTGAGGGAGGCCCTGCCTATACGGTCCACCGCATTTTGGCTGAGAGACGTGTTGGCAGGGGTCGCCAGTTTTTGGTTGACTGGGAGGGTTATGGCCCAGAGGAGTGTTGCTGGGTCCCGTCCAGAAACATCCTGGACCCAGGACTCATTAGGGACTTCCACAGGGGCAAGCCTGAGGGATCGCCCGGGGTCGTCCCTTAGAGGGGGGGGTCCTGTCATGGGGTTGGACAGTCTTTCCCCTTCGTTGTCATTACACTCTGTTCCGGGGTTTTTCTCTTTCTCAGGTGCTCATTCGTGTCACCTGCACCCAATTACCTGTGCCTTATTTAAGTTCCGTATTTCCACTCTCTCCCTCTCTATTCGCCATATTTATCGAACCCCTCGCAGCAACAATCAGACAGAACCAAAACATTAAGGGAATCATGACCCACAATACTCACCACAAGATCAGCCTTTATGCAGATGATGTGTTATTATACTTGCAAGAACCAACAAACTCGCTACAGGAAGTCATCAAACTCATAAATACATTCTCGAAAGTGTCCAACTACTCCATAAACTGGACTAAATCTACCATTCTACCCTTAGATGAAGACAGTTGGAATGTCGCAACCCAAAAAACATCCCTCCCCTTCTCCACTGGGAACATTAGATATTTAGGTATTAACATTTCACCCAAGCTGTCAGAGTTATTCCATCTCAACTTCACCCCATTAATTAAAACAATAGAAGATGATCTACTCCGCTGGATGAATCTTCCTCTTTCCCTACTAGGCAGAATAACAACGGTAAAAATGTCAATCCTTCCAAAAGTCAATTATCTTTTCACCATGACTCCCACCAAACCCACCTCCAATTGGCTTAACTCTCTGGATTCAATAACCACTAAATTCTACTGGAAAAACAAGAAACCGAGAATTAAACTAACCACATTACAAAAGAACAAAGATGAAGGAGGACTTGAAGCACCCAACTTCAATTATTATTATCTAGCCAACCAATTTCAATACATCTATAAATGGATTCACCATAGCCAACAAGATAACACCTGGAAAGAAATAGAACAGGAAACATGCAAGGAAATTTCAATATCAGATCTACCATTCCTCGGTACTGCCATAAAACACCACAGTTGCTTTCTAAATACAGTAATCTCTACAACCCTGACAGCTTGGTGGAAAATCACCAAAATCACAAATACTACTCTATCACCCTGCAAAAATACCCCAATTTGGCACAATCCTAATTTTCAGATAAGTAAGTCTCCACTTAACTTCACCACATGGAAACAAAAATGTATCACACATCTTCATCACATTTTCTTAGACAACACTCTCATAACTTTCAAAGACCTGGTCCAGAGGTACGGCATTGGGAGAGAACAATATCTACAATACCTACAGTTAAAATCTGTCCTCAAATCTAAAATCAATATATCACAGAATGATTTACACCCACCCCCATTAATTGAAGAAATCCACCAAATCACAACTAAGAAAATGCTTTCCAAATTTTATAAATTATTAACCCGGACTAACACAACTATATCACTCCCGTCTGCAAAATGGGAACAAGATTTAGCAATCTCTCCCAGCGCTGACTTTTGGACACAAATATGCAGGAACACATTCACTATGACTAACAACACCAACTTACAACTAATTCAGTTTAAGGTAAACCATAGAGCACATATCACCCAGCACAAAATGTACAAAATGGGACTAACAGATACAGACTACTTTCATGCCACCTGGCTCTGCCCACCCATCCAAAGTTTCTGGCACAAAATTACTGACACAATATCCCTGTCCTTAAACTGCGACATTCCACTATCCCCTTCTCTCTGCTTACTTGGAGACATCTCAGTAATCACACTGTCGGGTAAGTGAGGATTAGGTAAAAGGTGTATTTTCTGAATCCAGCGGTTCCAACAGTCAATGCCCTTGTTAAAACGTTCAGCACTCTGAATACTGAACACAAGTGATATTGCGTGCTAGAACCTCTCACTTAACCTACATTCAAAATAAGTTTTACGTTATTTAATTTAATAATTATTATTAAAAATGACAATCATCAATTAAATCGCCGAATTCTTTGATAGGTAAGTCGAACAGTAACCTGGTGGATCAACCAACAAGCCAAAACAAAGTCTAAATCAGGTCTTGAGATTAAGTAATTTTATTAAATGAAAACATTCAATTAGAATAATGACTGGGAATCATACATTCACGAAGGAATGTAGGCTGACTACTTATAATTCACAAAAGTGAAGGCATTAAACCAGACATTAATTAGGAAATACCAGTAAAGAGAGAGATAAGCCAAAAATTGCCAAATTATTTACCCTCCAGCTGAACAGGAACAAAAGGAAACGCACGAGGAACCAAAAAGAATGACTTCTTCACCAACAAACTCCAAACTGACTAAATTCTTTTTCTGCGGTGCAACTATAAAATACCTTGACCAAGCCCTGATTGGGTTAAGGTGTGGGGGAGGGGGGGGAGAGGGGTCATTTATGACAAAGACTGGCTTACTTTGATGTTGGTGGGGGTTAATGTGTAAGAGAGAGACAGAGAGCAACAGAGATAGAGAGAAGGGGGGGGGGGGGGGGTACTTGACTTATATATATCTAAATATTAGATATCCTACAACACCAACAATCCAAAACACCAAGTCCTTACTTACAGCCTTAACTATCGCCAAAAAAACTCTTACACTGGAAAACTAGAAATACATTAAATACAACGCATGAAATCTGCTAATAGAACACATTTCAATGGAGAAAATAACTGCCTCTATCCACAATAAAATGTTGCAATTTAGAGAAAACTGGGAACCATTTATCAATACCCTTAATTTACCAATAACCTACAATTCCACCTGAACTTGTTGCCTGTTAGCCAACCCCGCCCTTCTCTCACGCACACACGCATGCACGCACACATGCATCACACACTCACACACATACTCATACACATACATGACATTTCATTATTACTATTATATTTCTACATTAGTATATCTCCCCCTATCCACTTTTTGTTTTTGTTTTTTGTTGTATTGTCTTGTTTTATAACACTTTGTTTGCTTAACTTTATTGCCATTTTGCCACAACTTTGGAAGTATGCATTGGGTCATTGTCCACTTGGAAGAGCCATTTGCGACCAAGCTTTAACTTCCTGGCTGATGTCTTGAGATGTTGCTTCAATATATCCACATAATTTTCCTTCCTCATGATGCCATCTATTTTATGAAGTGCACCAGTCCCTCCTGCAGCAAAGCAACCCCACAAGAAGATGCTGCCACCCCCGTGCTTCACGGTTGGAATGGTGTTCTTCGGCTTGCAAGCCTCACCCTTTTTCCTCCAAACATAGCGATGGTCATTCCCCTATGGAAAAAGAATATGCTACAGTATATTGCAAATATAGCAAAATTATCTTCACAATATATTTTAAATATACTGCAGTATATTACATTTCCATATGGGTTATGGCCAAACAGTTAAATTTTTGTTTCATTAAACCAGAGGACATTTAACCAAAAAGTAAGATCTTTGTCCCCATGTGCAGTTGCAATCTGTAGTCTGGCTTTTTTATGGCGGTTTTGGAGTAGTGGCTTCTTCCTTGCTGAGCAGCCTTTCTGGTTATGTCGATATAAGACTTGTTTAACTGTGGATATAGATACCTTTTTGCCTGTTCTTTCCAGCGTCTTCACAAGGTCCTTTGCTGTTGTTCTGGGATTGATTTGCAAAATTTTCTCACCAAAGCACGTTCATCTCTAGGATACAGAACGCGTCTCTTTCCTGAGCGGTATGACAGCTGCGTGGTCCCATGGTGTTTATACTTGCGTACTATTGTTTGTGCAGACGAACGTGGTACCTTTAAGATGAACCAGACTTGTGGAGGTCCACAATTTTCTTTCTGAGGTCTTAGCTGATTTCTTTTGATTTTCTCATGATGTCAAGCAAAGAGGCACTGAGTTTGAAGCTATGCCTTAAAATACATCCACAGATACACCTCCAATTGATTCAAATAATGTCAATTAGCCTATCAGAAGTTTCTAAAGCCATAACATCATTTTCTGGAATTTTCCAAGCTAGCACAGTCAACTCAGTCTATGTAAACTTCTGACCCACTGGAATTGTGATATAGTGAATTAAAAGTGAAATAATGTGTCTGTAAACAATTGTTGGAAAAATGACTTGTGTCATGCACAAAGTAGATGTTCTAACTGACTTTCCAACACTATACTTTGCTAACATTAAATCTGTGGAGTGGTTAAAAATGAGTTTTAATGACGTCAACCTAAGTGTATGTAAACTTCCAACTTCAACTTTGTATATATATATATATATATATATATATATATATATAGAATATGAAGGTATATTTATCTGATCTGTTTGTTTGTATCTTTGCTTTATTAACATTCTTTTATTGTTTTGTATTATTGAATTAATGTTTTATTAGGCTAATTAAAGGTTTTATTTATCTATAGTGTGGTCTTGTAAACAATGTAAACTTGTTTATGCTCTACCACAGATAGTGTATGTTTTTTTCCATGTTGCTTCCATCCTCTGTACTTCCATGCCTAAAAGGTCTAGTTCTTAATAAGGGGTTTCAGTGCTGTCTACATGGCTGTGCTAGCTGTCGTGGATGTTATTTCTTCAACTCCTTTCTCACTTTTTCCATGCGCAAGTGATATATAAGAACATGAATTTGAGTAACATATTTAAAAGGCCTCTCACTGTTCTTCAATTTTAGTCTCATATTATGCATTCATTTTATTCAACCCCTGTATCTTCAGAATGACTTGCAGGGGTTTAAACTGGTTGCATATTCTTCAGATTAAAGCTGCAGTAGGCAAATTTGAAAATATACAAGGCAAAAAGACTTCCCCCTTTTGCTCTCTCCCTCCTATCTCTCTCCTAAGCCCCTCCCACCAAATTATGCTCCAGTGCACGCACGGAGACAGGCAGGGGTTTATTCTACAGGGAGCATCCTTTGCTTGTAGATAGTTGCCCTGATTGGTAGCTACATAGCTAGCCCTGATTGGTTGGTTTTTGTGAGATTTTTCGACAGCCTAATACAGAGCCCAGGACACTCACAGAAACCGGATTTTTTTCCCAGAACAATGTTATTGATAGCTGCTGGAATGTAATGAGTACATTTCGCCAAAATTATATATATAAATCTTACCTACTGCACCCTTAACTTAGTTTTAATTTTTAAAAACATTTTCATGTGCATTCATGTTTTTTTCATTGACATATGAAAAGATAAATAGATAGTACTGAAGATGAATACAATTTCAATTTAATTATGAACAGAAAATGACTTTGTTCTGATTAAATATTTACCCTAGGCTGTGCAGAAGAATAGATTTTTTCTGGCAGAAATACATAGGTTGTGTCTGAATATGACCCCTGTTCCCTGTCCACTGTCCCCTGTCCACTCAGACCACTATGTGCCCTGTCGGATGAGTACACAGTTCTGCAGATGAGTGTGCTCCTGAATTCCCTCAACAAAACTCCGGAAATAAGGGGTTCATCCTGGTATTTTAAGTGCCCCGATTTGTGAGAAAAAGTCGTCCACTCAAAAGCTTTTTGACGAAGTGGACTCAAATATGCGCCCTCAAAAGGGTGTAGGGGTTGCATTCGGACACAGCCATACTCTTGGTGCTGGCACACCAGTGGGTGAGAATCGGCCCTATTTTTATGCCGTTGTCTCCGCCCATCTGCTGGCACATGCATTTTCTGTTTATCTTCAAGAATATCTCCTCTGCATTGTTTTAATTAATTAAATTTTAAGTGGCATAGCGGGGGCAGAAAGCATAGCATATATTCAGCTAATGAAACGCTGTAAGGTCATAGGAATGATGGAAATATTCATCATAATTATCATCATCTTCATCATCGTCAATTCCACCCCATCATCAGTCCAGCCATAATAATAATAGCAGACAAACTAGGCTACCCTCAAAACTCTGAAGTGACATAACACGGGCAGAAAAAAATACCATTAATTATTCTTTGAATAGCTGTAAAGTATATTGAGAAGCTTTATCAAAATCGTCATCATCACCATCGTAACTGTAGCAATTACAGTAACAGTAGCACATATATGTATCTGCTCACATAAGGAACTGTATATACTTAAAGACTTGAACACTCCAGTGAGTCCTCCTAGGCTTGGGTCATGCGTCTACATCACACACCTTGAAAAGCTGATCTTACTGGACAGTGCCAGCTGGTGACATACAATCAGTGCAGTATTCCAGTTTAGACAAGGTTCATCTTGTGGAAACTCATTCCTTCTGACCGGATTGCCTAACGTGACAGAATTTTCAGTTTTATTTTAGTACCGTTCATTTGTTTTAGTTTCTCTGTTTTCATTTAAATTTTTAATTAAATTAATGGTATTAATTTAAAACAACTTCCCGATCACTTTATTAGGGTATAATGTAACCCTGTTTGATTTTTGTACAGTAATTGAATGGGTTTTGATGTGAACAGGGTCTCCACTTTCCCTCCTCTTATTCCTGCTTATGGGGTGTCTTTATTATGGACTGCTTCCATGGAGAACAATATCGATAACTATAATTATAACATCCCAGCTAAAGATCTTTAATTCTCTGAACATTCCTTGAACATTGGGAGAATTATGGTGAGCATTCCAAGTCTGTAATTTCTTCCTGGATGGCTCTATGTCTCCCTATCTTTAAAGGTTGTATCAGCGATTTTGGGTGGAAACATAAATGATCACATTCATCTGATTTTTCCTCACGATCCGCTAGCTGCCCGCCCCATAAGCAGGCCGTCAAAAAACCGCGTCTCTGTAGGCAGCCTATGCTCCGAGATCGTACACAAAAACAAATGGTACTACCAACCACTCAAAACCAAAATAAACAGTATTCCAACCAATCACAATGATCTGCACAAACGCTAATACTCTTATCTCGCTGAAATCTTGACGGATTTACAAACGGTTTGGTTTCTTACAAACGTTATTAACGTGGTTATAATTCTGGATGCTTGAACACTATTTTTAAAAACATAACATAATTATTCATAAGTACGTTTGTTTGGGATTTCGCTTCAGAAGTGACGTCACGTTTGTGCAGATCATTGTGATTGGTTGGAATACTGTTTATTTTGGTTTTGAGTAGTTGGTAGTACCATTGTTTTTGTGTACCATCTCGGAGCATAGGCTGCCTACAGAGACGCGGTTTTTTGACGGCCTGCTTATGGGGCGGGCAGCTAGCGGATCGTGAGGAAAAATCAGATGAATGTGATCATTTATGTTTCCACCCAAAATCGCTGATACAACCTTTAAGGAATGGCCTTAGAAAATTATTTAGTTTTGCTTTTCAAATTGAAAAAAGAAGTTGAGTTGATTTGTGTTAATTTGTGTTAATTTTTAGTTAGCAATGTTTAACAAATTTGCCATTTGAATGCTTTTATTCAAAATATATGTGACATGAATCAAAATGTTCCTCCCGGATGTTCCCCATAATTCTTGAAGCATTTTGTGTTAGCTAGGCATCCAGTTATAAAAAAGTCCACACTACAATAACTATAAAATGTGCTAGAATGACTGACAATATGCAGATCACCCTGAGCGTTTTTTAGAACATGTACAACAATAAAATCACATCTGACTAATCTCTGCTGTGCATTGTTTGTACCCGTGTGTGTTGTTTGACAGATGTACAGCGATAAAGCATCTTCTGGTGTGGGCGCAAGTGAATAATTTATAGTCTGTCCTCATAGTTATACAATTACAAATCCAAAGGTCCCTAACCTGATTCTTTGGTGGGGGTCGCCCAATCTTTTGTTCGCAGGTGTCCAGTACCAGGCTGTGATGGGCAGGGTCATGTGACGGGAAAATACGCATCGCACCGGAGCGCATCGGGCTGCCCCCTTGCGGCCAAACGGCAGAAGGACGGCTACATGAACGGCTCCCAGTTCACATGGAAATCGGGGAAGACAGACGGCATGTCCTGTCCAACGCCAGGCTGCGACGGGTCAGGTCACGTCAGTGGGAGCTTTCTGACCCACAGGAGGTGAGGTCTGCCCTCCTCCCGTTTCCAGTAATGAATAGGAGACACATTATGCATTATCCTCCTTCCAAGGGCACTTACAGCATTTGCTCTGTGTGACTTATGTCTAAGGAGGGTGGGGCCTTGAGGATGGGTGGTAGGGTGACATGGGGAGAGGGAGGCAGTGGGTGGGCTTGTAGGGGGACATGGGGGAGAGAAGCCTGACCCTGATTGAGGGGCAATAGCTGGGCATGTGGAATGCTGGTCCACGGGGGCCTAGGCCTCTGTAATGAGGCATTAACATGCCTTCTCCAAAATGAGAAATTTTATCTGTGTGTAAATAAAATATATAGTTGCATCCCGCTGTAGGCAATGGTGTCTGCTTTGGCACCCTTGCCGGAAGGTCCTTTTCCTACCCAGTATTCTGTGTTCATGCATGTATGCAATGCACTGTGTGTCTGCACCATATATATGAACCGGAACTAAACTGGTCTCTTTGGCAGTTTATCGGGGTGTCCCCGGGCCACATCTGCCATGAAGAAAGCCAGACTGTCAGGAGTGGAAATGCTAACGATAAAACAACGGGCAAGCAATGGTAATCACTGTGTCTCCCTTCATAAACCATTCACAATGGGAACCAATCAAAATTGGCCATTTATAGAAAAGGTCTGCCAGGTGGAGAAAGAAAAATTTTCAAATTAAAAATTTAAATAAAATAACAAAGCGGTGATGATTGCTTGGCAATCATAAGCTCACAATTAGGATTCCCCAAATGATAATTAGCACTTGCTGTGTTCCATTAACCCAATGTGCTGCTGCACTTTCCCCTACTATTTAAATACTGCCCGTATTGTAAATGAGGGACCTGTTATAGTATGTGAAATGTAATATACATATTTATTTCAGATTTGCAATAAAGTAGTGTTTACATATTTAAACAGTGAAATGCATTAATCAGTCAGTCATCAACCAAAAGTGAAACATGCACACGTACAGGGGTGAACTTTTTCTTAAAAAATGAATCAGGTTCACTGAGTTATGCACATGTAGGAGCAAGTGTGTGTTTATTAGATGTTGCCCAATATGGATTTTTCAAGGATGATGCTGATGTTTAAGCGAGCAGCAAGGCCAATTGATCATTATCTGCCACTACATATGTTTTTTCTCCCTAGTGAAAAAAAGGTTGAAAATACCAGGAATAAATTGCATGTAAGAAATTAGAATTCACACCAAATATTGTCCAAGTATTATCCAAATATGGCTGTCTGGACTCTACAAAATGTAATCCTTAGGACAAATGGTGTCTTTCATTAGACAAATTGGTATGAGACAAAATGGCATATGACACCCCTGGCTGATAGTGGCTATTATAGATTTTGTGTAATCAGCTTAATATTTAGGGCACCCAAAAAGGTGATCAAATGAGGCAGAGAAGAAAAGGCTAAATACATGAATATCAATAAAAAATTTTATGACCCATAAAAAAATCGGACTGTAGTCTCAATGTATCATGCAGGGGTTGATATGCAAACTGAAATGACCAGCAATGCTTCATCAGAATGCAATCAAATGTCTAATAACTAATTTTACTAAAATTAACATAATTTGTTAAACTAAACTGGTGAACAGTTTAACACCTGTGGCTTGTGACTTTTTGTCTAGATTTGAATTCTAAATATGTCTTGTGTGGTAAAAAAATGAAGACTGTTATTATAACTAACTCTGCAACTGATTTATATGAACTTAGCAATTAAACATGATAACACGGAATATTTGTTCACAAACAGATAGCGTACCAGCATCCTAATGTGGTGGAGCATTGCATATGGACAGGCAGTTTAAACACTGACTCAGTGTTAGTCTGTTCAGAAAATCACCTTTCAGGGACAGGGAACAGCGATGGCTCTTCAGTTGGGACTGCAAACACAGTATTTCCTGCCTGACATTAAGCCAAGACCTTCATATTGTTCAGCATCACAAATTTGTCCTTTTTTACTTTAATGTTAGTCAGATTATCAAATGTAAAGCTAATCTATGCCGTTTAGCAATGGATTATAAGAATAGCCATGACACACCAATTTTAATCAAGGATTTGTGGCTGGATAGCATTGCATTGTATCAGCCTTGATTAATGGGCTATATTTTGCAATGGCTAATAATGAAATGGGTAGCTAGCTAATAAGAGCTGTAAAGTTACCTAGAGCGGAACTGTCCGAAATGATGAAGCTATATATATATTGAATATACAGTGTATATACAGTATATATATATACAGTGCCCTCCACTATTATTGGCACCCCTGGTAAAGATGAGTAAAAAGGGTTATAAAAACTTAATCGTTTGGCGAATTAGCTTAATGTCACACTGAAAAAATGAGAAAAATCCAACCTTTAATTGAAGTAAATTCATTATTTTAAAAAAAATCCCTCATCAAGAAATAATTATTTTTAATTATATATAAATGGCACCTCTGCATTTATATATAGAATAAAGTAATCATTTTTAATGTTTGGTCGCATGTCCTTTGCATGCCATGACTTCCTGATGTCTGTGACCCAACAAAATCAAAAGACTCTTGATATCTTATTTTCTGGTACTCTTACAAGCGATACTATAACGTCTCTGCATTTGAATGGATCTCTATGGGAATTGGGGGATGGGACTAGATTTAGCTGTAAATTATGCTGGAACAGTATGGAATACATGGTTGGTAAAATGGCTGTAAGTCATCAAGAGTCTGAGGTATGAAACGAGCCTCAAACCATCACTCTGCTGCCAGATATGCAGTAGATACGGATGGATCACTTTAAGGGTTGTTTTTCCTGACAAATTTTCCTATTGAACTCTATGGAAAAATAAGTCAGGAGAAGAAACCCTTCAAGTTATCCATCCATATCTACTGTATTTCTTGCAGCAGAGTGATGGTTTAAGGCTTGTTTGATACGTCAGACCCTTGATGACTTAGAGCCATTTAGCCAACCATGTGTTCCATACTGTTCCAGTGTAATTTACAGCTAAATCTAGTCCCACCCCCCAATTCCCATAGAGATCCATTCAAATGCAGAGACGTTATAGTATCGCTTGTAAGAGTACCATAAAATAAGATATCAAGAGTCTTTTGATGTTGTTGGGTCACAGACATCAGGAAGTCATGGCATGCAAAGGAAATATTTGCAAATATTAAAAATTTAAAGGCACAGTCAGCTTAGTGTATGTAAATTTCGGACCCACTGGAATTGTGATATAGAGAATTAAAAGTGAAATAATCTGTCTGTAAACAATTGTTGGAAAAATTACTTGTGTCATGCACAAAGTAGATGTCCTAACTGACTTGCCAACACTATAGTTTGCTAACTTGAAATCTGTGGAGTGGTTAAAAATTTGTTTTAATGACTTCAACCTGTGTATGTGTATGTAAACATCCGACTTCAACTGTACATTGTGTAGCCTAATTGGCAAAAATACTATCTGCTTAAGTACATTTTTAATTAGACACCACTATTAGTTGCTCATCACATGTAGTCTAAATGGAATGAAGCATGAGCCGGTTAAAATTATTCAATCAGAAAATAGCCACTGTATAAGGATTTATTGGAGAAAGCAATATGAAAATAATTACGCATCACCGGTCATGTTGTCTGAAAGATGCAAAAATTTTACTTTTTTCTATATTTTCTAAGAATGGCTGATCTAGCTTTATTTTGCATAGAAGAGCAAACGCCGCACCCCGGTGTGATGCCTCCAGTGTAAGTGGAAAAAGGGCAAGTTAATGAGGTTAATCTTCTATCACCCCTTGCAGGGCCACTTTCCCAATGATATTGCCCATCCTCCCGTCTGTAGGTGCGAGGTCCGGGATGCCCTTTCTTCTACCTGTAACGCCAGAAATAGTTTTGTGATGGGTTATTTTCTTTTTTTAATCTCAGCTGTAGTTCACTATTCAGAGGAAGCACTATTTACAACCTTGGTTATCCGCTGCCACATATCGGCTTTTGACCTAGGCTGCACACCACAGCTAACTCTCCCAAAAAGCGCATGTTTATTTTCATGTACTTCATTCAGAAGCATTTCAATATCTCCCTGACAGAAAAAATCTTCTTCTTTGCCTGCCTGCTGCCCGCCATGGCCTAGAATACTGTGAAAACTGCGTCAGCATGTGTATTTAAAAAAAAGTGTATTTAAAAAAATGTGTATTTAAAAAAATGTGTATTTAAAAAGAGGTGGTCTTGCCAGTAAATTGGCAGGTGAGTATGGTAATTTATAATGATGTGCACACGCTTCCTAATATACGATCAAGTCTGATTTATCAACCTGCGAACACATTTAGGCTCAGATGAGTGGTTTATCCAAGTTTGATGAATCACACGTGAGATTTTTGTACACAAGTTGGTACAGTCAAATATACGCTCATTTTATGACCATATTGATAAATGTGCCCACTGTGTGGCCCAGCCCTTGTGGGGCCAGTTGTTAACTCATGTACAACCCCCCCCCCCCCCCCATGCATCTTGGGGATTGATTCCAAGCCATGGCACTTTGCACCATTTCTCTCTGTAGCAGTCTGTTTTCCACATCAGAATAAAGTTTAAAAATGAAAGGCTAATCGGTGGCCTAGTATTTTTATTTTTTTTTAAATTGTTTTCCCGTTTTGGTAGCCAATTGAACCCCTATTCTAATTCAATTCGCCCCATGTAGCAACCGCTAGAGAATCACCGCTGCACAACCCCGTCAGCCGGTAGTAGACGGAGGTCGCCACTTCCTTATTCAGGGCGCGACTCCTCCAAGCCTGACCGTGATTCCAACTCGCCTAGGGCCGCTATATGTGCAGCGATTCTCTCCGAGCAGCTGCCAATTGCCGTTCCCATAGGGCACCAGCCATGCTCTGATCTGGCAGGACCGGGGCGCGAACCCCGATCCTCGGAGTACAACTGCTCTACCACCGCGAGGCCCCAGCCTAGTATTTTTAAGGCTGTCCGCTCTCCTTTAAAAAATTATTACTTTATTCTATATATAAATGCAAGGGCGCCAATAATTGTGGCACTCGTGGTTTTGTTAAAAATAATTATTTCTAGATGAGGGATTTTTTTTTCTCATAATAAATTTACTTAAATTTTTCTCATTTTTTCAGTGTGACATTAAGCTAATTCACCAAACGGTGAAGTTTTTATAACCCTTTTTACTCATCTTTACCAGGGGTGCCAATAATAGTGGAGGGCACTGTATATATATATATATATATACAGATCCTTTCCAAAAAATTAGAATATCATGGAAAAGTTGTTTTTTTTTCCATAATTCCATTCAAAAAGTGAAACTTTCATAGATTATAGATTCAGTACACACAAAGTGAAATATTTCTAGCCTTTATTTGTTTCATTTTTCATAATTTTGGCTTACAGCTCCAGAAAACCCCCAAAACAGTATTTCAAGAAATTAGAATAGTGTGTCGAAAATCAGCCTTTACTTCAGTTATTTCAGAGAATGAATGTTTTAGACTGAGTGTCACACTATCATCTAATTTACTCAAAACACCTGCAAAGTTTATCTCAGTTTGGTTCAGTATGGGGAAGACTGCAGACTTGACAATTGGCCAGAAGACCATCATTGACACCCTCCAGAAGATGGGTAAGCCACAAAAGGTCATCGCTAAGGAGGCTGGCTGTTCACAGAGTGCAGTGTCCAAGCATATCAATAGAAAGTTTAGTGGAAGGGAAAAATGTGGCAGGAGAAGGTACACAAGCAAAAGAGATGACCGTAGGCTTCAGCGGATTGTCAAGCAAAGACGATTCTAAAATTTGGCGGAGATGCAGAGGGAGTGGACTGAGGCTGGAGCCAGTGCTTCAAAAACCACCACGTACAGACGTATCCGGGACATGGGCTACAACTGTCGGATTCCTCGAGTCAAGCCACTCCACTCATTCTCTGAAATAACTGAAGTAAATGCTGATTTTCGACACACTATTCTAATTTCTTGAAATACTGTTTTGGGGGTTTTCTGGAGCTGTAAGCCTTTTCATTATGAAAAATGAAACAAATAAAGGCTAGAAATATTTCACTTTGTGTGTAATGAATCTATAATCTATGAAAGTTTCACTTTTTGAATGGAATTATGGAAAATAAAGAACTTTTCCATGATATTCACATTTTTTGGAAAGGATCTGTATATATAGACTGTCATAACATTAGT
Source organism: Synaphobranchus kaupii (assembly GCA_029718625.1). Lineage (NCBI taxonomy): Eukaryota > Metazoa > Chordata > Actinopteri > Anguilliformes > Synaphobranchidae > Synaphobranchus > Synaphobranchus kaupii. The sequence goes on from CM056382.1 coordinate 3,262,521, forward strand.
GGTAATAAGCCTACATGATTCATCTCAATATTTGACAACTTTTGAATATGTTTTCTAAACAATCTAACATTGGCTCTGCATGGTTACTAGTCAACTAGACGGGCCAGGGACCCAGCAAGTATAGTGCGTGGGGTATCCATAGAATTCAGTGGGGCTAACCTTAACAGCATGGTCATTTGAAAATGCTTGAATCGCAAGAATATGCTGCATCAAATTATTGTAATCAGTATGTTGTGATTTATTGATTACATGATAACAATCAATGTATTCCTACAAAGTTGAATATTTCCTGTATTGTTCAAATTGATTTAGTCTTTTGTTTAAGTGCAGTTTCATGCAACTGGGTTCATTCCAATCGCTTATTTTATCGGTTCTCGTCTGAACTGGAAATCGATCAAGGTCCGCCCTCTTTAAGGACATTCCAGACCGCTAAATGCTCCACGGAGGAGCAAGGAAGCTCCCGGAGGATGCTTCAATGAGGAAACACAAGTGTAGCCTTTGCGGATGTTTTTTCTTGGAACACATGATGTGTATACATTAACCACCTCTCCACATCTGCCACGTAGCGGGTACACCCCTCCAATTTTACCATTCCTTTACATTTATTAGGAAGTGCTTTAATCCATAATGACACTCATTCTTTATGACTAGCAAAAGCCATGTTTATTCATGAAAAAGAGGCTAAAAATCATTATAGTTAAGCGCATAAGCATGATATGACACTGACGCTCAACTGAGCAAGGACGTTCCATTTGCCTGATGCATGCTGCCTCGATTCCTCCATCCACGTAACTTATCCTTGCATCCTTTCCTTGCATCCTCCGTTGGGTGGAACTATGGAGCGAGGAAAGGATGTGAGGAAAGGATGCAAGGAGTGAAAATAAGCGATTAGAATGAACCCTCTCTCTCTGCTGAGTATGATCAGCTTCACAGTCATGCAGCATGAGGAAGACATATTTCAACCAAATGTTATATAATCAATGTTGATACTTCAATATTGGCCCAATTTATTGCTGTGCATATATGTATGTACATTATTAAGTATGTTTGTGCACATCTATCTGAGCTTGTATGTGTGTGTCTGTATGTGTGGCCATCTATGTGTGTACGTGCACATGTATGAAATGTGTGAAAGTGTGTGTGATGTATGTGCTTGTGTATGGGCAGACACATCAGAGTGTGTGTGTGTGTGTGTGAATCTTGTTTGTATGTGTGTGCGCATGCATCTGCATTGTAGAGATTCTCCTCCTCTCAACTGAATAATTAATGAAGGAGGTGTAAGTAACTGTGAGGCATTCACAGGAGGGGGGTTTCACCATCACGTGTTATTGCTGCAAATGCCTTATATAAACTGATCCCCACATCTCTTTCTGGAATGTCATTATTACACGTCTCTTATCTTCTAGGAATAGAGAATGATGAAGAAATTAAACAGCTGGATGAAGAAATCAAAGACTTAAATGAATCTAATTCACAAGTGGAGGCAGATATGATCAAACTTAGAACACAGGTAAGAGATGTTCAAGAGTTCAAGTGCTTTTGGCAGAAGGTTATAAATGTCCTACACTTTTTTGTTACTTTTTATGTGTACATGTGTGAAATAGCACACACCCTTGCTTTGCTCATAACAATCTCGTGATTGGGATCCAAGCACATTCATTATTTAGGGATATTATTTTCCCCAAAGTACTTTTTAGATGCAAGGTTGGCTGAAATCCTGGGGGTCAGATTTGTTCTCCTGATGTCATGTTTTATCCCATATATATATAGGCCAGTGGCGGCTCCTGAGCTGAAAATTGGGGAGGCAGAAAACTTCCCTTTAAACTGATTATTGGTCTTAATCATTTTTCAATCAGTTTCCTTGATTAACAATAGGCTACATCAGCGTTTAATTCACCAATTACTCAATGCCATCAAATGTAGCCAGTTCTTCTCAATGAGGCTATTAGGCAAGTAATAAAATTATTTTCACTTGCATCGCATAATTGTGCACATTTTAATCAACATTATAATTGTGGATACATGTGCTCTTCGTTCTCCGCACTCTTAATTACGAAAATATTCATGGAAATTAAACGATCTGAAAGCTCAGCTTTTGTTAGATTCTTTTTTATTGCAGGTTTAGCACAACCTCATCTTTTGTTAGATTATTTTTAAAAAATAATTAAAAAAATTATCTAACAAAAGCTGAGCTTTAAGATCGTTTAATTTCCATGGATATTTTCGGAATTAAGAGTGCGGAGAACGAAGAGCACATGTATCCACAATTATAATGTTGATTAAAATGTGCACAATTTTGCGATGCAAGTTAAAATAATTTTATTACTTGCCTAATAGCCTAATTGAGGAGAACTGGCTACATTTGATGGCATTGAGTAATTGGTGAATTAAACGCTGATGTCGCCTATTGTTAATCAAGGAAACTGATTGAAAAATGATTAAGACCAATAATCAGTTTAAAGGGAAGTTTTCTGCCTCCCCAATTTTCAGCTCAGGAGCCGCCACTGATATAGGCCTACATGTGTGAGGATGAACAATAAAAAGTGAAATGAGTTATTCTCTCAGGGGATAAACCTGTCTGAGGGGGAGGGGGAGGGGGAGGGGGAGGGGGGGGGGGGGGGGGGGGGGTAGGTGGGTAAAATAAAACTACAAAGCCCGCTGACTCTTTTCAGCGACAAGCTCCGATAACGGCGGGAAATGGCATCGGGAAACGTCCCGGCACCCCTAGTGTCTTGGAAAAGGTGGTATCTTAAAAAGTAGGACAGCCCTAATTATAATACAGCTTCCCCCGTGGGGGCCCCGCCGCGGAGTGTAGCACTTGGTCTCCCGCAGTGGAAACTGGAGCACCGCGTTCCCTCCCCGAGCAGCCCTCAGCAGAAGAAGCGTCTTGAGAAACCGGTGCAGATTTTAAAAGGGCTCCTCGGTGCGGTTTGAGCACGGAGAGGCGGCGGGATGCGTTACGGCGAGATCAAAAGAGGCACGAAAGCCGACGTGAACCGAAATAACTTTGAGGCAAAATAAGGAGGGAAAAACGCTCCTTTTATGAGCGTTCCGAGGCGGGAATTGTTCCGCGTCAGACTCCACTGATTGCGATTTGGGACAGCGGTGCACAGCCAAATTGGAGGATCAAACGAGCTTCGCAAATCCCGGGACTTAATACAGATACGGGGGAGGGAGGGGGTCTCAAACTGAGACAAATGTATGCAGTCTAGTATAATGACCAAACTTTGCCGTCTGTTCTATGAATGTTTCATTTCCCCTGTGTAGCCTACAATGCCCTATAGACCTACCGGTACAAACAAAACTATGGACAGTCATTTCTCCAGAAGTAGAAGTCTAATCATTTGATATATTAGACGTAGCAGAGGTCAAACAGCTGTCATATATTACAGTGTTGTGTGCTAAACATTTTCCAATTTTATTTATTTATTTTAAGTGTATGGAATGTTGGTGCCCTGTGGTGTATGTAGCCTGTGTCTTGGTGGTAAATGAGATCAATTCCTTGTGCTTGTGCTCTTTGTAGATTACCACAATGGAGACTAATCTGAAGTCAATAGAGGAAGAAAACAAGGTGATTGAACAGCAAAATGAATCTCTCCTGCATGAGCTGGCCAACCTCAGCCAGTCACTGATAAACAGTTTAGCTAATATCCAGCTCCCACATATGGTAAGGGCCATCAAGGAACGCAAACCGGGCAAGTTATGGAACGTAACAGAACATAACACATGGCTTTTCATTTAGAAGAGGCTCCAGGCCCTGGACTTAATTGTTGCATGCTGAATCAGTAACAGTTATTGTGATGAGTGTGCAAATCTCTTCTATTAATTAAAGTAATTAGAATGTTAATAGGATGTGGGTGTAACCCACAGCAGCCAATTTACATTGACAGTATTCCTGAGGGGGGAGGGAGATGTATATAACCAATGAGATTCATTTTTAAAAAATGTGAGTTGATTTCTACATGCAGAGATCTTGCTGTGTTGAAGAGACAATAGTGAAATATGTGGCTGCTGTCACTTCCAACAGAAAGCAGGGGGAAGAGCCCCAGGTCCCTCTTTTTTTGTAGTGAATAAACAGGCCTTGAAGAGATCCACTGAACCAGCTCACATTTTGCAATCAGTGGCTTAACTTTCAGTAACAAATTTAAGTAGTGGTCATATTTTTTTGTTCACAACCTACAGAACATTTAGGTAGTCATGGACATTAATTAAAAATATATTTACTACTGTACTACTGTATAGTAATGAGTAGAAAGTGCAGGAAAGTGGTGCTGCTCTTGGGAATGGTCCATATTAGCATATATGATACCATAGTACGCCACTTTTGTGTACTTTCATTTTGAGGGTGGGTAGGCAGGACATAGGGATTATTATTTTGAAAGGGGGGTCAACGACATACAGTCCCAGAAAAAAAAGGGTTCTTTGGCTTGTCTCCATAGGGAAACCCTTTTTAGTTCTTTTTGGAACCCTCTATGTGTGAAATCTCTCAGATTGGACCATTTTGCCTGTCAAAGAACCCTTGACCTAGACAGGGTTCCTATGTCAAGACCCCCTTAGAACCCTTTATTCTGAGAGTGTAGCCTCTTTAATTTAACTGCCCTCAATAAATCAGCAAATACATACATGAGTTGCATACATTCATCCATACATAATGTAGCCTACACACATAGATGCATTTGTAACACATTTTTACCATCACTGTAAAATTCTTCCATTTGGAATTCTCTAAAAGTGTACACTGGTTAAAAAAATCCTGTGAAACACGCATAGCAAACTGCCGGTTCTTTTCAGTCTGCAGTCCACCAGCTGAGCCACTCAGCCAATGTGCTGGAGGACTGCCCTTGGGCCTCATATACAGCTGGCACCAGTAGACCGCAGGTGGAGCCGCAGTTAGCTAGGAGAACACCATGCCGACTGAAACCCTACCTGCCTGGGCCATGCTATGAGCCAACATCCGCAAACCCAGAGGAATCTCAGCCACAGACTCTGTACCGGCACAGTCAGGATTCCATTCTGGACCATGGGCTTAAGTACACAGGACACCATTTTTGTCTCCACCCATTCCCAGCGCATTACTGCTGTTGCTCTGAAGACAGCACATGAGTTTTTCATAAGGAAAGACAGCCCTGCTTCTGGGAATCGAGTGTTGCAAATATTTAGTCACTAAATTATTTTCATCACAGCAAATCCCTGTGTGTAGCATTCCCAAAGGTTCAAAATGAATTGAAATCTGTTGAAGAATGTGTGGTATGTGTATCCTCAAGAAAATCCCAAACCAACAAATTTAAGACCAATTTGTCTGTTGTGATTTTTTCATGGATTTCCATAGCACATGCAATGTTGTGTTATGTTTTGTAATTTCTATTCTGTATGTAACAACGACACTTGATGGCATGAGAAAACAGCTTTTTTTCCATAAGCATTCATTTTATTTTTTCCTTATATTTCCTCAAATTCAGAAACAAAGAAAACAGTGGAAAAAATATTAGCATGGCAGGTTCCAAGCAAATAGTTTGGGATGCAAGCCTCCCCACAGAATGGACAGTAACCACAGCAACACCAAGTCAGTGTGAACAGGGACACCTTGGGTGGGATTACAGTGCAACTGCTAAACATCTGTGGATGTATTGAAGGCATAAATGACCTTAATTTTCTACTTTCTACGGTCCTTTCTCCATTAATACATGATTTAGCAGTGTGTAGTACAGTAATTTTGTATGCTATAATTGGCTGGGGTTTTACCTGAGGACTGAGGTTTAGTGTCTGTGAAAGGAAGTTTGCTAATGAAGGTAATCAGTTTGTACAGTACTATAAATGGGGAATTACTTAACTTCCCAAAATTGGGTCCTTCTCTCATTACGCCATTGGTATCCACTTTGGCTCAGTGCCATGTATCGAAATACCATCAAAACTGTGAGAAACCACCGAAACAGTGCAGTTCCAGTTTTCATTTACTGTGAAAAAACAGCGAAACAAGTAGTGCACTTCAGACCATTTTTTTAAAATGTAGTCTAATCGGTTTGAGGAATGATGTATATAGAAGTATGGTTTCCCAACTATGCCATCCAAACGTACTTCATTTTTATCTCCGTTGACCTGTTTGTTGATTTGTTCATCTCACATCAGGGAAAAAAGGACCGCCTCACTTATAAGGCCAAGATTGCACCGACGTAAACAATTAGCTGGATTCAGTCATGGGCACCCCTGCACCACGCCCTCTCAAACCCAGTTGTCAGTGCAGAGACGAGTCTCCTTCATTTGCCTCTTTTGCATGTTTCTTTGTTTCTGTATCTCTTCACAGATCTCGTTTGTTTTTTTTGTTCAGATGTTCTTGGTACTCTGCGTGCAACAGTGCCCACTAGAGGTTGTTGTTTAAAATATCACCCCACTAAACCAACTCTCGCCCCACCCACCCCAAATCTCTGAGATGTCTATGAAGCAACCCTTCTGTACACCAGGCTAATAGCACTCTGTTTTGCGACTTTCCCCCATAGAAACCGCTGCCACACAAAGAGGTGCCCATTAGAAATAACAGCTGTTTACAGTTGCATCAGAGAGTAAGAGAATAATTTTTCATCGTCTAATTATCCTCTTTTTCTTTATACGCCTTCTTTTTCCACTTTACATCTTTCTCTTATTTACACATTCTTATGTGTCTGGTACACACATGTACTGTATGCTCAAAACTATCCAGTTGCTGTTCTATATTACTCGCACACAAACACACACACACACACACACACACACACAGCTACTCTATATATCTATTTGAGTGAGGGCTAACAAAGTGCATTTGTCAGGATAATTGTCAGACACATACAGTACAAAGACATTTGAAAACTGAAAGCTCAGCAGAAGGTTAATTTAAGCACCACTGTAACTAAAATTCATCATGACCGAGTAACCAATTAGAGCCCTGAGCTACAAGCATGGCGCTGTACTGTAACAGGTTATACACTCATGACATCAGGGTTACTTTAAAGGAAGTACAGTGAAATACGTTATCCCCATCCACGTCACAGCAACAGTGGTTTTCTCTTGCACAATAAGCATGTGTAGCCTGTCCACAAACGTACACAGAACTGCATCACCACTGGACTCCCTAATCACTTCCTCCTGTGTTTATTTGCACAGACTTTTCTTTTCCCTTGGTCATCATGTGTTATTCTGTTTCTCTCCCCATAGTTCCCCCACCCTGAATGAACCCTCTTTTACGCTCACATTATCAACATCTGTTTGAATGGAAAAAGCTTCTTGTAAAAGAGACAATGCATTTGATAGGACAGTCTTTTTCAGCTTTGCCTGGGAACTTAGTGTCAGTTGTATTCTGTAGATGCATGCTTACAGTGCGTGGGCTGTAGAGCAGAAATGTTTATATGTAGATTAAATAAAGAAATTAAATTTTTGATATTATTTTTTTCAATTTATTTCCCGTTTTAATGTGGTTTCATGAGGGAAATTTAGCTTGATTTAGAATAATTTTCAAATAAATAAATAATGTGTAAGGCTAAACACCAGTGCACTGAAATGAAAATATATACAGTTAGGTCCAAGTATTTGGACAGTGACACAATTTTTGTTGTTTTGACTCTGTACTCCACCACATTGGATATGAAATGGAACAGTGACTATGAGGTTAAAGTGCAGACTTTCAGTATTAATTTGAGGGTTTTTACATCCTTATCGGGTGAATGGTGTAGCAATTGAAGCCATTTTTATGCATAGTCCCCCCATTTTAGGGGACCAAAAGTAATTGGACAAATAAACATAATCTTTAATAAAGTTATCATATTTAATATTTGGTTGCATATCCTTTGCATGTCATGACTTCCTGATGTCTGTGACCCAACAACATCAAAAGACTCTTGATATCTTATTTGCAGGTATTCTTACAAGTGATACTACAATCTCTCTGCATTTGAATGGATCTCTATGGAAATTTGGGGGTGGGACTAGATTAAGATGTAAATAACACAGGAATAGTATGGAACACATGGTTGGGTAAATGTTTGTAAGTCATCATGGGTATGAGGTATCAAACTAGCCTCAAACCATGACTTTGCTGCCAGATATGCAGTAGATATGGATGGATCACTTTAAGGGTTGTTTCTCCAGACTTATTTTTCCATAGAGTTCAATAGGAAAATAGGTCAGGAGAAACAACCCTGCACTTTAACCTCATAGTCACTGTTCCATTTCAAATCCAATGTGCTGGTGTACAGAGTCAAAACAACAAAAATTGTGTCACTGTCCAAATACTTATGGACCTAACTGTATATGTGTAGGTTGGAGGCAAATCCGGGATTTACAATAACTAACAAAAAAGGCCTGCAAAGGGCACCACGGACAAAGGAGCAGACTTTTAGTCTGTGCGGTTGCGCCTCGAGGATCGGGGGTTCGATCCTGGTCCTGCCAGCTCCAAGCATGGTGCCCTGAGGGAGCGGCAATTGGCGGCTGCTCTTGGGCGGTGGGAGGGGCTCAGAGAGAATCGTTGCGCACAGAACGGCCCTGGGCGAGTTGGAACCACGGTAAGGAGTTTGAGGAGTCGCGCCCTGAAGAGGACGCAGCGACCTCTGTCCTACTACCGGCTGACAGGGCGCGTAGCAGTGACTCTCTAGCGGTTGCTACACAGGGATAATTGAATAGCATAAGGGTTCAATTAGCTACCAAATTGGGAGAAAAAGGGAAAAATCTGAAAAAAATATTTATTTTTTTTAAAAGGCCTGCAATAAGCGGATTTAATCAGTCTAAAAAAATTTTTTTTTTTTTAAACAAGTTACATTCCCCGTAACCATCCAGGAATGGCCTGTAAGTAGCATTAAGGTGTTAAATTGCATACTGCAACTTGTTGACCCGGCATGACCCAGTTGTATTTCCATAGTAGTGTGTGTGGTCATTCTGCTCAGTGTGAATCTCATTGCATGACATCTTATTCTGTGATTCACCCTTCTCTAAAACTGCCACTCATGTAGTGCTTTCCTTTTAAAAAATCGAAGTCTCACATGCAGGCTATATTTATTTTTGAAAAATAAATATATTTATATAAGCCTTTCTTGGCTAGTCCAAGATATAACCTTCAGTGATTTGTAACACCTTATTTGCTTGCTATTCGAAGAGACTTTTCTGAAGTCCTGTGTGTGTGTGTGTGTGTGTGTGTGTGTGTACGTGTGCGTGTGTGTGTGTGCATGTGCGTGTGTGAGATGAAATGTTAACTGCTTAAAGGATGATAGCCTAAAATTTTATAGTCATATGTCTAATCTGTTTATCGTCCACTAAGGAGCTTCACCTAATTATGGCCTTTGTGTTTTCCAATGTTCCACAGGACCCAATAAACGAGCAAAACTTTGACGCTTATGTGACAACATTGACAGACATGTATACAAACCAGGATCAGTACCAGAGTCCGGAGAACAAGGCCCTGTTGGAAAACATAAAACAAGCGGTACAAGGGATTCAAGTGTAGCCCACTGACATTGCGGCAGAACTGGTCCACAAAGGACAGCGAACACAATTCAAAAAGGAGAGAGAAAAACAAAATAAGAGAGGCCTCATGGTTTGCTGCTGTAATTTATCAGACAGTGTTAAATATTAATTTCCATTCTTTAAAGAAAGTGTTATGCTTATCAAAAAACCTTCATAATAATTTTTATTTTTTGTCTTGCTTTGGAAATAGTTAACAGCAGAATAGTTTTGGAAAACATTCACATTTTGTACGTTTTCATATGAGCTGACATAGTGCGATGTACTGTTTATAGCTGCTAATGTATGGACATTTTTAGTGTATATTTCTCAAAAGTGAGCTGAACAATAGAGAACATAAGTTCTTTTTAATGCTTATTGACAAACCATTTTAGATTCAAGAGCTGAACTGGACAGCAAAAAAAACAAAAAAATCAAAAAGACCACTTTTGAATTATTATCTTTTCTCCTCGTTGGATGATTTTATGGAAATTTAAAAGATGCTTAGATTTTTTTTTCTTTGTGTGAAGATTGTTAAATGGTTGTAAAATCGTTATTTTTGAATGATGCTTGAGAAAATCCTCGTCTTTTGTTGAAATGGTTGGTAGTGGTAGGTGGGGGCATTTAAAAAAGATGGTGGACTTAAGAAATGAAAGAAACCGAATAGATGTATGAATGTTACAGTTTTAATGTAAACATCATGACACGGAAACCTAACGGTGGAAATCCCAATATCTAGAAAGGACTATTTTATGACTAAATAACTTTAAGCATTCTGTGTTATTAGATAACCCATTGTCATTCAATCAACAAGATAGTGATGTTCAACGGCAATAGAAAATATAGGCGTCATTCTAGCTTTAGCGTTAGTTCTTTTCACTCTTAAAATCTACAGTAGCTAGAATTGGACAATGTTTTAGCAATATATAATGAATAAATCGCATATTTATAGATATGGGATGCAATCTACATAAACAGTTTGGGTATATGCAATTTCTTATTTATAAACATAGTGGAAAACGAATCTTTTTACTATATGTAAAATATTAATTTTTATATAAATCTTTTAATAAAAAAAATTAAAAAAAAAAATTTAAACATGGACATTCAGTTTAGAATATGAGAGAGGCTTTATCAGTTGACTTTCTTTTCGTACACTTTTTGCACAAGAACACCTTTGTTTCCATGTTTTGATGTTTTTACAGAAACTAAAGCAGTACCTGAAAGCCTAACATGAGGAAAATGGTTTTGTAAAGAAAATTATATATATAGTTTATGAGAGCGGGACGAACAGGGTCATTGTCCCCACATATGTGCCAGTAGACTATTTGCACTTGTCCTATAGATATACAGTATCCTAACATGTGGAAGTGTGCAATGTCCAGGTGTCCTTTTGGCACACAATTAGAACCAATAACTGGTGGGAGCCACTGTGGGCAATTAAAACAGTATCATTGATGGAAACTACAGGGAATTTAGAATCAAAAAACGATATTAACAATAATGCTATCAGTAATAATATCCATTATGAACGAAGACGTTTATTTGATTTTTCTTTTTGGTATATTATGTGAAGAAGAATCCCAGCAGCACTTTATTTATATCGAATCACTGTACAAAATGATAAAAAAAGAATTAATTTTTAAAAATGGGGGAAATGATGATTTTAAAAGAACAAGATGACTCCAGTTTTCCTAACAGACTCAATGGCTGGGGAATGAACTCTGTAGTTTAAATTTGAGGGAGGGAGGTGGGGGGTGGGGTACTGTGGTCTAATGTCTGTAAAGCCCACCCCCCACCCCCACCCCTCCCCCAATTTTCTGTTGTGCTTAGTTGTAACTACCATGTTCAAAACTGCCTTTTGAAAGCTAACGCAAAGGTGCTTGTCGTTCACCTGATCACATATATTGTACTTTATGTCCGTTTTTAGGGCTACATTCTCCATGACTGCATATGCCGTTTTACACTGCATCGTGTCTGCAGCTTTTTGCCAATATAGTATCGCTTTCAGTAGAGTAATAGCTAGTATCGGTTTTTGAATTAATTATCGTTATCTGTACAATGGAAGGGGATTTTAAGCACAAACCTGCTGCTGATCTGCTGTTGGTACATAATATCAAATCAAAAAAAGTAATCTGTGACTATTTACATAGGGAACGCAAAAAGGTGTCACATATTAGAATGCTGAATTTTCATATAAATTATTGTGAATTCATCAGAGTTTATTTATTCTAACTCATTTTTGAAGTTGATTTAAGTAATCATTAATGAAGACAGGATTTTGTATAAACTATTGTGCTCTCTGTGGAACTGAAGTTTGATTTATTTTTGTACTACACGGCATGGATTTGTTGACATTTTAATTTTGCTATAAATGTGAGATCACAAGTTGCTGTGATATTTCATTTTTAAATGGTGAACTTTGTACAATTTTTGTCATGCTGGATGTTGACACATCTTACTCTGAATAAAGAAAAATTGTGTTGCCAGATGTCTGTAGTACCATTGGTCTCTCAATTAATTTCCTAGAAATTTTAATTGCACCGCGTAAAAGGTAGCTAGGATTATACAGAAAAGCTAGAAAAGGTACACAAAGAATACTTATTTAATACTTGACCTTGTAAAGGTCATTGATTAAATTGATTGGTGTATGCACCTAACGTAAAACTTCCCCTTAGGTTAATTTTCATAAACCTACATACCTTTTTTTCCAGAAATACAAAAATGTTTTTCAAGGCCAGAAAATATTTCAGTGTTAAATTACTGTATATTAGTAAAGTGGGGGGAAAGCTTAGTTCCTCCCCAGAGACGAGTCCTGGTGCCCTTTTAAGACTTGTCATTTCCAGAGGCCATGGGTGACTTCATCAGCTGTTAAAAAAATGGTGACCTTTTGGTCTTTTCCCCCATGATTTGTGTGTGAGGCTGTTCTGTTCAGCTCTCCTCACATCATGGGACTTAAGCTAAAAGACTGAATTTAGGGCCATAAAATGTTTTATGTAACATACAGAGTATTGACTATCTGGTTCCATTTCTGACCCAAACTTTAACCCAAATCTAGACTTGTTATAAATGTCCCTTTGGAATGTGGGTAATCAGATATGCCATGTATTCACTGTGCAATCATGTGCACTTGCATAGCAGTTAACCCTGGAATTATAGTGTGGGTCAGACATTGGGACACTGCTTTGTAGAGTCCTTATTTTATTGATATTTAATGTCATTCTGATGCATAAGTACACAGGGGAATGATCACTTCTTAGCCTAGTGCTGTTAGTGCTTAGATATACCAATGCAGAAAGCCACCAAAGGTAGGAGGCTGGTCATGCCATGTTTTAGCAAAGCATGCGACTTATGACTCATTCTTGGGAGGGTACCACCCCCTTACCTTGGGCACTGTGTAAATCAAACATTACATCACAAAGGTATAAACATATTTAAAAATAAGAGTTATTCAGTGGCTACTTAAAATTCTATGTCCAGAACAAACAAAAAATATATTCTCCTCAAACCTACCTTCAGTTGATTGCTTGTCCCTGCTCCCCGGCCCACTTCCTACATCACATAATGAATATCCCTAATTAGCCTTTTAACCACTCAGAACCTGCCAACCCATCCATACAAAAGGACACATGATAAAAGGGAAGAGTGAAATTAAAAAATGCGAGAGACTAGTGGTGGTTGCTATTGCAATCGTGCCTGCCGAATTTTACTTAATTTGAGTGCCCATGACACCTTCCACTTGCAAAATAGTCCAGCAGAGGGCAGTGTAGATCTCTAAATAAGACTGACCAGATTACGTGAGAGATTTTTGGAGAGGTCATTTTTTCATAGATAAGGATATGCACACTCTCAGAAAAGAAGAGTGTTGGGAAATGCATAAATAATAAATGAGTTATTAAAACGTATTAAAACTTTTTGAAATAGGCTAAGAAACAAAAGACAATACATTCATTTTGTCACTGTTTAGAAACTTTTAGTCTTGAGGACTTTGGACACAAAGAATTATCCACACTAACATGACAAAATGATGTATATTTGTTCAGTTTCTATTTTAAGTTCACACAAAATGGTGGTGTGGTGACATTGTTACTGAGAGAGGCACTGCACTGTAAAGTATCTAAAATAACCACAGTAACTGAGTCATATTGTTAAAATGTTTCCCAGAATAGTGCTATCAAGCATGCTATATGACAGACATTTTTTAAATTACATATAGTAATCATAGTCCTATTTAACCATTCAAAATACTTGTTAAATAATTAAGCAAACCTTCAATCCATGGGTCAAATTATACAAAAGCTATATCCCAAAAGTGGTTGGTGGTTGGACTGGGGTCAAATGTACACACCTGTGCACCATAAGGCTCCCAAAAGTGCATAATGTTTTGAACCAGAAAAACATTTAACCACACACACACACACACACACATATACAGTATATAAATGTATATAAATGGTGCTGCATGTGGGACATGTTTCGATGTTGCAATATTAATTACTTCACATGTATCTCATCTCACATGTTGAACTAATCTTTCCAATTATTCATATGGGTGAACAATTATTTCAGTGATGTCAACACAGCAAGATGTTTCCTATATATACAGCCGTCTTCTTGAAATATGGCTACCAGACGAATATTCTGGCGGTCAAAATGTTGTTCTGGTTCACTTTATTGAATACTTTTGGGAGTATTACAACATTGTGTGGGTATGCATCGTTTCACTAAAGTTCAGTCTATGGTCTAAGGTGTACCACAGGTCAGAGAGCATCTACAATTTGGTATTTTCTCCAATGTATGTTGTTTATGTATATCATACAGCTGGCCTGACATGAAACCACTGAACCATTGTTTTATCTTCCCGCCATTGGTGACTGATGAGGTAAGAGTCACAAATAACCCCTGCTGGGACTGAAAAAAATAACAAGCTAGTTCAAAATTTATCTCTGCGGTCTACATAACAGTGCCATGACCATATTGACAGTCTGTAGTAAATTTACATGGCTCCCAATGTTTTGATTGCTAGTAGAGTGAATAAAAAAATCACCAGTTGGCATAGAAACCCCTCTCATGCTTCCAAGTTGTAGTGCAGTTTCTGGGATAGTAGGTATAGCATTCGCCAAGTTATAGGTTGGCAGTTATACTCCATACGTATAAAGCACTAAATGTTTGTTTTCATGGTGCAGGAGTAATCTCATTCACTAGCTCGAGTTGTGTCGTTTTTGTTTCAACCTGCCAAATAAAAACTTTTATGAGCTGTTAAAAATATAGGCCACCTTTTCAATATGTATCTGAGTAATGGCACTGTGATATTTGACATGCTTCTCTCAAGCCTGGTTTTTGTGGCTGCACACGCAATTCCTGTTTTCCATTTCACAGCTACTGCCAACCAAAACCATGACTGAACGTGCCTCGGATGTAAATGTGATGGCAAAGGAACCCCGTGTAAAATAAATGGGCACTCTATTCGCCACCGCCTACAACACTGCTTTAACTGTAGTCGCAGTTCACATCTCTTCTTGCAACAAAGTAATGTTTCACAATTAGTTTTTGTCAGTGTAAATATTTTCAGAAATGTCCCAAGTCAGACAAAGTGCAAAACAACCTTAATAAAGGGTTTTGTGATGCTAAATGTACTCATATATTCTATAAAGTCTTAATTGTGGGGGAAATTAATAAACAATATTTTATCTTCCAGCCAATAATGAGAGATGAGGCAAGGAGTGCAAATAACAACATTAATTACGTCAATCTGGTTTCTGAGTTATTCCAATATATTTGTAAAATTGAAGAGGTGAACAAGACACTCAAATTGAATTTCGACGCTGCGATTAATCGAGAGATGACCTGGCCAAAACCCCACCAGAACATAACCGGAATTCTTTTGAAAAGGAAAATAATTGTTTTGATTGGCCCGCGCCTCTGTCAGTCAGAGTCTGTAACACTGCCCTAGTTCTCGGTACAAGGAGGGAGTGGGTTCTGGGCTCCTGAATTCCAAAGTTTTAGACCATCAGATGCTAGTTGGTGGGCGCTAGGAGTTGCTGGTAGTGTGTTCTCAGCACGGTTGACTAGCTTGCAATGGCGCTGTGGACCGACCGAACCTTTTCCTCTTTATTACTAACAGTTGGAGTTTTTCTGATCGCCAGTGGCCCACAGCCTGTACTTTCGTGCCCGAGCCGCTGTTTGTGCTTTCGAACCACCGTCAGATGTATGCATTTAATGCTGGAGACTGTACCTGCCGTTTCTCCTCAAACGACCATCCTGTAAGTAGCCTAATTTACTGTGCTGGAAAAGTTTGCTACGGGGTGTGTTGTGGGGGTGGGAAACGAAATGAATGCAATGGGATTTGTGAACGACTGTAGTCGCTAAATGCTTCCCGATTGTTCAAATTGCTGATAGTTTCTATTTTAAAGTGTGACCAAGTTGTGCTATGGAGAAATGTTACAACTGACAGCATAATTTAGAAGTTAGCTATAGCTAGTTGGCTAACGACATGGCAACGAGCACAATAAGCAGGCTAACAATCTACGTAATTTATATTATGGATGCATTTAACCAAATGGCAATTAATTGTATGCATTGATTATGCGCTGCAGATCGTTATTTTTGCACTTACGTCGTGGATATAGTTCATGCTGATCACTAACGTTACTTTTCTGAGTACGGTAGTTTTTTTCCCTTTAGGTTGCCATGTCTTTGTTTCCCAGAAGTGTAGCGAACTTTGCGAATCCGAACCATCTAGCTGACTGAAGTTACATGAAAAGGAACCACAAACCTATCGGTGTCCCCCGTAGCCTACATATTTTCAGTAAGGGAATTCGCACAATGCAATTGAACGTAAGGCAATTTGGAACTTGTAACTGGTTCTGGGTAGCATTGTCACCTGCATTTTTGTCGACATCACGTCCGCTTTGGTTCTTAAACGCTTCAGAGGGTGCAAGTCATTAGCCTTCAGGAAAAACGCTAATTAACGCGATGTGTGAGCTTTGTGTGTTAAATTCACAACTTTGACCTTTCCTCCCGCGTGGGAACTGGAATTGTTACGAATTGCCGTAACCCCAGGCACCCCTTCCAAGTATCTCGTCTTTGTAATTACAGAAAGCTTTCCAGATGCATTCGCTTGTTGAGTTAAATGTCTTATGCCGACATACTGACTTTTTGCCAAACTGCAGTAGTTTAGCCGGCTTAATTTCGCTACACGGTGTTTAGGAAGATACTTTTTATTCCCGAGCCTCAGGTGCTAAGTGTGGAGTTAAACTCTTATGAGTGAACATTTATTTTTTCTGGGATGATAAAATGTGATGCCTGCGGGCTTCTTTTGACTGAGCAAAGATCCTAGTGAGCACTGCTTTCTAGTGTCCCCAGCAAATGACAGCCCATAATAGGCTAATGTGCTCCTTTATTATTATTATTTATTTATTAACTATTTTTTTATTAGGCTATTGGTCTGAATGATTGAGCAACAGAGTCCCATTATCTGTACTTGGCTTTAAGGTCTTAAGGGTGTGTATATTAAACTTTAATAGCCAGGTGATGCTGACAAATCATGAAGCTTGTTGTTAAGGCCTTCTGTGGAATTTTGTGAACAACCATATCTTAACTTTTTGTGCAAGTTGCAGCTCCATAAAGAAGAACTGAGGTGAAGCAAATGGTCCCTTTTTCTAGACAGTGTGTAAAAGGTCAAATTGGTGTTGAGGACTATGGAGTTTTTGCCTACTAGAAATGAAGAATGCCCTTCAGCTATTCCAGTGAGATTAGAGGCACACAAAACTTCAGGAGCACGCCGTGAGGTCATCCTGATGACTGGCCAGCACTAGAACCCCAAGTGGATTGGAATGGAATTGACTCTTAAGCGTGAAAACTTGCCCAGAATCTGGCTATTCATGTGCCCACTGTTCCTAATAAACCCGTGTGACTGCAACATGTGTTCTTGTAAGCATCTGTGGAAATAAAGACCTCCATTCAGGCCCAGTTAAAGGACACAAAGGAACGACTCAGCCCCTGATGATGGGTGCAGTGTGTTCAAAATTAAGAGCGCTCCCAGGATCTAAAGCCACTTGTCCAGCCGTTTTGGAGACTGGTGACATACGATGGCCATGCCGTCCACAAAGCAGCCGCGTAAATGTGAGATCAAAGACCCCCACCCCTTATTCATCCAACAGTCCTGTGCTGAACGCATTTTTAAAAATAATTGTTTTAAGTTCTTATTTTTGCCTGTTTGTTCTTTTTTAGTGCTGGATGGTTCTCAATAAATCATGGTAGAGGGCTATGAACAGCAAAGTATGCTTTCAGTCAGTGAGCTTTTAATGCTTGCACAGTTTAAAGCAACCACCTGTCGCCTTGCTGCCCCCCCCCCACCCCCAAAACATCATGTTGAAACACGAATTCACTCAGTCGTCATGCGTCTTGGCCTCTAATTATTCCTGTGTAAATTTGCAGCACATTCCTGCTTCTCGACACACTAATGCAGCGTGATCGGGGGATAAAGTAAGGGGCTCGCGGCAGAAAACGTGGTGATTTACTGCAGCCGCGATGTTTCTGAGTGCAACTCCTACTCACTGTGCAGGTGAACAGGAGCTGCTCTTGATCCCGCAAAGAACGTTTTGCAGGCAAAGTGAAATGTGCCTCCAGGATGGCCTTCTTATAATAGCACTTAGCCGAAAGATTTTTGCAGACCACCCCACAGACTGTACAACAGCAGTTTCTTCTGTCTCTCTCAGTGCTTTTCCTCCCTCCACTTAACCTGCTAAAGCCTGCAGTAAATTATAACTTTGCTTTGCTCAGGCTCTTTTCCGGAAGCTCCTGAGATCTTATCGATTCTGACAAAGGCCTGCCGGTGGCTGGAGTGACTGTAAATGTCTGCCTGTGGGCTGGTTAAATGCTTGGTTGGGAGTCGGCCTTCATGCTCACTAACCCCCGGGTCTGAAATGGCTCTGAGCTGCCCCGCACTCTTTGTTCTGCCATGGCAGCCGTCTCGACTCTGACATGGAAATTCCTCCTCACCGAAGTGAAATCAGATGTTTCAAGGCGGTACATGCTTCCTGGAAGACTTAAAAAATAAATAAATAAATACATACATAAATAAAATGAAAGTCAAATGCCCTACAACTGCCCCCTTTTTCTCTCCCTCCCTCTGTCTGTTGGCCTTTCTCTTTGTAATTACTGTCTCCCTCTCTCTGTGTACCAATAGTCATGTTCCATTTGACCCTTCTTATCTGTAGATCAGCTATACCTGAGGCTACTAGCTGGAGGTGATCTAACAACAAATTGACCCAGGCCAGCAATATTTTTTGCAAAAAAATATATGATGACAGTTGGCTGTTCTGGAGCTTTGCTATGTTATGCAGAAGTAGTTGTTGGTCCCATGTGCTAGAGCAGCAAGGTCTGGCTAGGTAGCATGAACTGATGATGATATTTACTATAGAACTGTCCTTTTAACTCCTGCTCTGAATATCAAATTGGCACATATCACAGTTTTTACTAAGAGATTTCAGTATGCAGTATGTGAAGTGCCCTGTGGTCTGGATTAATGAACCAAAATTGCCAACATCGGTTAGCAACCCTGTGCGATAGTGTGACTGGGGGTGTCTCAGTTTTGTTGCTCAAGTTATCATTCTGGTCAACAAGTCTCCTTATGCCTATTACATGAAGTGTACTCATCCGGTACAATAACTACACTGCTCAGCTAGAATGCATGCTTGCTGAGTTGGTGAAGGACATTGGGCCCTATCTTACACCCGGCGCAAAGCAGCGCTAACCCAAACGCAAGTGTCTTTGCTATCTTACACCCGGCGCTAGGTTCATTATAACGCCTAACGCTTAAGTCCTTTAACTAGCATGTATTCTTGCGCCCATTACAAGTGAACTGGGCGTGTTGGTCTTAAGATGAGGAGTGGCCAGGATTCTTTTTGGCGTATTGCTATCTTGAGCCAGCAGAAAGCGCTTGCGCTAGAACCACCACAAACCTGGTCTAAAGTCATGTCGCAGTTGTTTACATCAGGGGTTCTCAATCCTGGTCCTGGGGGGCCCCTGTGTATGCTGGCTTTCGTTGCAACCGCAGTTGCAATCCCAGAATTTTAACAAGCTGTTAATTTTTATTAATTAGGTGCTTGTCATGTTTGGAGGAATTATTCACCCTCTTAAGCCACATTATATCAGAAATAGCTATGGATGCCATGTAGAATAAACACCCCATGTTCACATTGTGCTATATTATTTAAAAAAGATAAGAAAATTATTTAACAGATCCATTTAACGACTGATTTGAATCAATAGGCTCCTAATTGGTGAAAGTGTGGACACATGGCCACTAAAATTAACCATTTCGTAGATAATGAAGAATTCAAACACAAAGCAAATGATAACGAGCCAAACCTGCATTGTCTTAAGCTTAAAGAAAAAATTGAGTTAAACACGTGTTCAACAACCTAATTAGGAGCCTATTGATTCACTTCACTCTTTCATTTGAGTGAAAATACATTATTTTGTAACCTTTTCTTATGTAATTGTTGCAATATAGCACAATAAGCACAATGTGAACATGGGGAGTTTGTTCTACATGGCATGCATAGCTATTTCTGACATAATGTGTCTTAAGTGGGCGAATAATTCCTCCAAACATGAAAAGCACCTAATTAAGAAAAATTAACAGCTTGTTAAAATTCTGGGATTGCAACTGCGGTTGCAACGAAAACCAGCATACACAGGGGTCCCCCAGGACCAGGATTGAGAACCCCTGGTTTACATGTTATTTTAACGGCGCATATAAGTGCGTCTACATAGGCGTGTGCACAACGCGCGTACCCTCCTGTCTGTTACACACGGGTGCGCACAAGCATGACTAAAAAATCTAGATCACAATGTGAAATATTATTATTGTGTAGGCTATATCAAAAATGCATAATAATAAAAGGTTCCATAGGTCCACATACCTTTCCCTCGGCGAAGGGAAACGATGCCACATTACATTGCTCTCAGCCCCCTCCATCAACATCCAGGCGATGTGCGATGGTACGGGACAATGGCTATCCATTAAAAATGAGCTGATAACACCTATATCAAGCCTAATGCGCAAATTGTCATTTACACCTAATGCGTGAATTGTCATTCAATGGAAAACTCGCGCACTGCAATAGACGGACTTTTGAGTTCTGAAAATGCGCTTCAGACGTCATTACAATACAGCCCTGTTTATCTAGGAATACAGCCTGTAAGTAAATAGAATGGTTTGTGACTGAAAAAAGTTCAAAACCTTGTCCAGTGAATATTGCTTTTATTGTTTTTCAAATAGCCTAGGCTACAGCGGATTCGCTGTGCATACATAAGGTTTTACGGAGATAAATGTCATCATGTTAACTGAATTGTAACCTTAGCTATTCTTCGTCCTTCATATTTTTTTAATTACAGTGACAAGGTTTCCGTACCATCAGCTTATTAAAACCCCTCTGATTTCACCTGTTATTCCATAACTGAGCAAAAGATTTTAGAGAGAACTAAGCGGCTAATTAGAAACTAAATTTGCAGCACGTTACAAAATTAATTTACAATTAATTTTAATGCCATTATCTGCATGTGCGCTTTACATGAGCAGGTCTGTTTCCTCTGCTGTAAATCACACTTTTCACGGTCTTCCTGGGAAAGTGAATCGTTTTATAGCATTACGCTACCAGTAAAATAGGTTGGTCGCATTTCCATAAGCAGGACATTATAAAATATGGGAAAATATGCTGAACCTATGGGTTGCCAACCTGACAGATTTATTATATTTAGTGTCATCATTAAGGCAAAATAACGTTATTTATGTTTTTAATCAAAATTAGAATGCAGGTAGCCTAATGAACTTCGGATGAAACTTGAACATGAGTTCATTGCCTAATCAAACGAAATTCCTTAAACAAGCAGGTTTTCTAAGGTGAGACGGAAGCAATTGGTCGCTTATTCTCAGCTGTTGCAGGTGCTTTTAGCAAAATATAACCGCATATATTTTGTAAACAGCACTGTCAGGAATTACCGGGAACTCATAATGGTTAGCCCGAATAATAATGATCATAGGCTACTATTGATCCATATAGCCTATTCCTTGATCGCACTAAACACGCACGAGCATGTCTGTTTCGCCATCATAAGCAATCTGCCAAGGTGGAAAAGCAGGCTTTTAAAGGGAATGGGATATAACATTTTGATTGGTTTATTGCATGTCACGCCCAAGACACACCTATAATTAATGAAGAGACTAGGTTCAGCCCAGTTGCACATTGCGCTGTGCTTAGCGCCCAAAAAACACGCCGTTAAAATAGCAAAAGTGGACTTGGACACGCCCTAAATGGACTTAGCGCCATGCACTTAGCCCAAGCGCCAAGATCGCCAAGATAGGGCCCTCTGTGTCTTGTGAATGAAATTGGGTATTGCCAACAAGGGTGAAAACAGGAAATCTGGGATAAAGATTGGCATTAGAAAAGAGCAACTCGGCAAGTTGAAATACAGACACGCCATATTCAGTCACGTTAGTAGGTTACAAAAACAGCTGTTGCAGACCAGTGGAAACCAGGGTTCTGTCTTACGGCACGCTCTCTGTAATAAATGCAGTCGTGCCTTCGCAGCATGTCTTGTGAATCGCAGGTGCGAGTTTAATCCTGGCCAACTCTTGGAGGCCAACTGTGACGTTGACCCTGGCATCAGTTAAGGCTGCGTTTATGTCCTGTTCAGCTGGTACTGTAATTCAAACTAGGTCAATTTTGCTTCACTCCAGGCGAGCTGCAATCACCAGGATTTTTCAAAGGCTAGAATAATGGCGAGATATGTGGAGCAATCTGCAGGGCAGGACTTATGTGATTTTCCTCGTGGGTGGGGATTCAATCCGTAGTACTTTCTCAGCTGTGGTCCCTTCTCTCTCTGTTACCCTCTATGCTTTCTACCTGTCTATGTAAAGAAAAAAATATGAAAGGAGGTTGGACTGTCCTGCACTCTTTTTTTATTTTTTTTTATTTTAAAGACCAGAATATTCTAGAATAAGAGAACGTCACATGGCAGATCAGATCAGTGAGTTTGCAGCTGTAATGAAGACCTGCAAGAATCCATGGCTCTCCAGGATCAGGGTCAAGTCAGCCTGATCCAAACTGTACTGCCTGCTCTCTTGCTGGGCTGAAAACAACCGCCAGTGCCATTTTCGGATTTTTTTTCTTCTTTGAAAGAGGAAGTCTTCAGTTAGATGGTGGCCACAGTGTAGCGGTCTTTGCCTCGGCTTCGGTTTCCCATCTGGATGGAGAGAATCTCTGTTCCCACCAGTGGAGTCTGAGAAGGATGTCTGTTCATATATTTAATATTTTCATTTCTTACGCAGCGACATGGAGTTTTTTTGGCTCCACTTTTGTTTTCTTCATTAATCTTTCAGCTGTTTTCTCACAGGGCTCTGCTTTATCCATAACAGTAAATAATTTCCTTTACTGCTGCTCCTGCTTTGGGATTTCCGTAGCTGGAGAAGCGATTGTGTTCACCCGCAGTCAGTTTAATTTTGATGTAGACAATTCCCCCCCGCCCAACCAGACTCGTCATCTGCTCCTTGGGATCAGTGTTATTAAGGATACACTGCCTAACTTTGTTCAGCATCCAGCTGTAGGCAAAACTGACCTCTGCTTTACTGTGAGACTGATAATTTTTAGGCTAGATGAGATTAAAGTAGGGGTGCAACGGATCACAAAACTCACGGTTCGGATCGTATCACGGTTTTGAGTCACGGATCGGATCATTTTTCGGATCAGCAAAAAAAAAAAAGGGAGACAAGTATATCTTTGCTTTCCATTTATTCTGTAAAACACTTAAAGCAAGGAACTTTTGCCCATGGTCTTAAATGAAAACAACGTTCAATTCTATTTCTCGTTACTAGTTCTATTTTGTCCGTAGTTATGCAAAAACCTCTCGTTGGTAGTTCTGAAAACAATTGATTCTATATGGAAGCAAATAGTTCCTTCTCAACTTTATACCATAAAATTGGCACCAATTTTGGTTATTTTTGTCATTAGTTAGATTATTTAAGAAAATTGCATGAAACCGCAACTCAATTTACCCATCTCTCTCCGTCTTGCGTTTTAAAAATGCTATGGTCACGCAGCCTATTTTAAACAGCCCAGGCTAAGGAAATTGCATTTCACGATCTGCATCATGAGATGGGAACATCTGAAAAAAATAGCCTACTGTAGATACAGAGTTTGTTACTGTTAGATGTAACGTGTCATATCTAAGACATTTCGCTGGATAAAATGTTTTTTTTAATATACAGATTAATGTGCTTTGTGAAGTAACTTGTTCGCATTCGCAACCAGCGTTGCTAACGTCAGCGTTACCTTACATTAGGTAAAGCCCTACTATGTTACGTTCATATTTCCAAACTGAATAAATACTGCACCTCTAACCACAAAACGTCTTTGCTAGATTAAAGTTGTTGTAACTAAGATATTTGGCGAAGACAAACTTTTCAAATCAGTGGATTTAGCGTTATTTGCCGGCTTTATTAATCAGCTGTTGGTGTTGCTATGGATACTATTCATATAAGGGTCGACTCTAATGGCGCTGGCAGCAGATAACGTAGACGGCGTATTAATTTAGAACGGTGATTAAAATGTTGCCAGCGCTACTTCATTGCCGGGCGGTTTAATAAGCAATAATGACCGAGGAGCCGGGCATTTAACTGTTTAAATGCCCGACGCGGAGGTAGTAAATTGCCCGAGGCGCAGCCGAGGGCAATTTCCCTCCGCGAAGGGCATTTCAACTGTTAAATGCCCGGCTCCGAGGTCATTATTGCGCTTATACCATGGTTACCAACAATTATTATATATAGTCACATTTATATTTATTGATTTTTATCGACTTTATCAGCTGCAATTTAAATATCCTTCCGAGGTCATTTTGGCATGTAGTTTGCCGTTGTCATGCAAAACTGCTCGTTGATAGTTCTATTTGAACAGAAAACATCTCGTTGCTGCTTCTATTTCTCGTTACTAGTTCTATTTTGTCCGTAGTTATGCAAAAACCTCTCGTTGGTAGTTCTGAAAACAATTGATTCTATATGGAAGCAAATAGTTCCTTCTCAACTTTATACCATAAAATTAGCACCAATTTTGGTTATTTTTGTCATTAGTTAAATTATTTAAGAAAATTGCATGAAACCGCAACTCAATTTACCTCCCTCTCTCCGTCTTGCTTTTTAAAAATGCTTTGGTCACGCAGCCTATTTTAAACAGCCCAGGCTAAGGAAATTGCATTTCACGATCTGCATCATGAGATGGGAACATATGAAAAAAATAGCCTACTGTAGATACAGAGTTTGTTACTGTTAGATGTAACTTGTCATATCTAAGACATTTCGCTGGATAAAATGTTTTTTTAATATACAGATTAACGTGCTTTGTGAAGTAACTTGTTCGCATTCGCAACCAGCGTTGCTCACGTCAGCGTTAAAGCTAGGTAAAGCCCTACTATGTTACGTTCATATTTCCAAACTGAATAAATGCTGCACCTCTAACCACAAAACTTCTTTGCTAGATTAAAGTTGTTGTAACTAAGATATTTGGCCAAGACAAACTTTTTAAATCGGCGGATTTAGCGTTATTTGCCGGCTTTATTAATCAGCTGTTGGTGTTGCCATGGTTACCATTCATAAAAGGGTCGACTCTAATGGCGCTGGCAGCAGATAACGTAGACGGCGTATTAATTTAGAACGGTGATTAAAATGTTGCCGGCGCTACTTCATTGCCGGGCGGTTTAACGAAATAAATGCCCACCCTCCAGCCAATCAGAATCGAGTATTTAGCCAAGCCATGGTATAAACGAAATAAATGCCCACCCTCCAGCCAATCAGAATCGAGTATTTATCCAAGCCATGGTATAATACTTTTAAAAGTACCAGCGGCAGTAAAACTGTAATTCACTATGATGGTTAAATTTTGCAATTAATCCGCGGTTCACATGCGTGCCGAACCGTGGGGGGCGATCCGTACGGATCACGGATCAACTACGTTCCGTTACACCACTAGATTAAAGACTACAGCACATAATTTGCAGTTGTGAATGTGCCTGGTAGGGTTGTAAATTCACAGAAAATGTTCCTTTTTGAGGTAATTTAGGAAATTTCTACTGTTAACAATATTCTTCCTAAATCGTTAGTATGTCCTTGTTTTGAGATTGGGCCTGTCGGAGGGGGTCACTGCAAATACTTTGCACACATTGTTTGGAAGAAAACCATGGGTTTTAAGAAATGTCAAACAAACATGATATTGGTTTAACACAATGTGAACACATACATTTTTTTTTTTTTTTTTTTCAAATGCCGTTTGTTTAATAAAAATCATATTAAATAAGGAAACAAGTGCAAAAATATATTCTAGTCATTTCCTTCCATCTAAGACAGCAAATTAAATTGACTTTATTTTAGTGAAAAGATTAAACGATTCCTAAAACATAATAGCAGGGGGTATGGGGGGGAAAGGTTAGGATGATTCTAAGGGCCCCTGACTGACAGGGGTCCTAAAAAATTATTTTTTTCAATATTAAATGATTAACCTATCATCATTAATAGAATATTTTATTTACAATGTACTAATAAAACTAAGTTTCTTTTTCCTTTCTTGTTTTTGGCAAAAAGTAAACATCCAGAGAGCCTCTGTATTGCCCAACCCCCCCTCTATTTACATGAAATGGTTCGGTCCTGCCCCCAAACCAGGTGTGAACGGTACTTGCTAGCCTAGCAGTGAAAATTGTGAGTGAGGAGTGCCGGTGGAGCATCATGTCTCAGCTTCCTAAAAAAAAAAAAACCTGGCTTCCAAAAATGAAAACAAAGAAAAGAAAGACAGGAGAAAAGAAAGGGCAACAGTATGTCACCCAATTTTTCACAAAGGAAGGTAGGTGTAGTAGTCCGTGAGTGGTGTAAATGAACCTGTTAGCTAGCCTTAGTCCATAGTGAAATAGGCTACTTTTGCTCTCCTAACATTAGTTACTTAATATCTTAAAGGGATAGTTATAGTTTTAAGACCCAGGTCCGCTGAGCTACTTATCACAAATTATTTCATAAATTGGGGAACATATGTGGCTCAAGACCTGCCTCGTACGCAATCTCTGTTAGCCGTTAGCAAATAACATTGATTTAATGGGGGCTTACAGACACCCCTGACAGCTACTTAACAAAGACACTGTTAATAAACCAAACTTAAATAAACACTTCATAATGTTTATTTGCTTGCATAAATGCATACCTTGTAATCAAAACGTGTCAATATAGCAAAAAAATAATTGTATTATTAGTTCGTTTTGGAACAATTGGCTTATCAATGCGATTGTACTTCACGACACCTAGTTTACAACTCCCAGTTGCATGGCAGCTGATCATGCCAGCAGTTGCTTGGGAACGGTACATAGATACCGTCATCTTTATAAACAATGTTGACACCAGTTGACACAGACTAGCTAGCTATTGATCCAATTTTTGTGGACTATATTTGAATGTCTTGTAGCAGTGATGACTATATTGAAGATTACTTTCATTTTTCAAGTGTTGTTCAGGGTTACAGTTTGAACCCGAATATATGGACGATATTGCAAGGGTAGAAAGAGAGGGAGTGCGACTCGCTGATGCTGTAGCTATTATCAGCTGAGAGTGAGACAAGGCAAACAGGCTAATGACAATTGGTGGTGCACCAGTGTGTTTTGAGTGTAACTTTAATTCTGTTAGCTACTTAGTTTTAGTTTACAATGTAAACTTGTATGCCCCTCTTTCTCGAACTGAGATTTGTTCTTTTAATTACTCCGCAGTGAGAGGTTTATTTGACCAACAACCGCAAATATGCAAAATAAAATAAGTTATCAGGATTCGTTTTTAGGGATGGGAATCGTTAGATTTTATTGATACAGATGCCATTATCGATTCAGCTTATCGATCCGATTCTTTATCGATTCCTTAAATATTATTTGCTCCCAAGCTATTAAAAGACCAACTATTACTATTGGGTGGTCATCTAAAATGTATTCAATGACACAATATTTATAAAGTATAAAGCATTCGTTTTTCATTCATATTTCTTAGTCATATCATGGAAAATATTTATCTGCTATATGTATGCCTGCACAAGTGGCAGAGCGTCCAATAAAAATCTGAATTGTATAATTCTGTGAATTGAAATGGCATTATAAATGTAATTTGGCTTGATCAGTACGAGTGCTTAAAAATATCAGACATCAAAGAAAATAAGAGACACTGGAAAATAATGAAAAAGGACGCCAGAAGAGAAGATAAATTATCAGTTTAACGTTATGTCGAAAAAGATGGCAAAAATATTGTTGTTTAACCGCTGCTCTGTGATTGGGATATTTAGTAGTTTCATTCTCTAACGAAGATCGCAAACTTTACTTATGAGTTAGTTACGCTCCTAGGCGTGTTTCATAAAGCTGCACCATAACGTTTGCGTTGGTTTCTGTATTATCAGAACAGTTTCAACTGTCACCATTCTCCCCTATCTCATTTACCCTATACATTTACATGGAAGAAAGATGAGATCTTTAATGTTACCTGAGGCAAGCTGGCTTCTCTTATTAGCTGAAGATGACGAAGATTGAAGATTATCATTTAGCTAATTTAGGTTAGTTATTCGCTTTCCAAATCTAGGCTACTCATCTGTGCGTCGCCAAGCAGGCAATCGTTGTCAGATTAGTCTACCGCCAATCAAAACACTGTCGTTTTACACTTGTAGTTGGTTATAGACTCCCGAGGGAAGTCCACACACTCCACAAATCTGTTATAGTTCTGAATAGTTGATCATTTCCGAAGACGGATCACAAAATGGAGCTTACGCGAACATATTTTCTATTGTTTTTTAAATGATAGTAGCAGTAGTATTAGTTTTTTAAAAATGACGTTTACATTTTATATTTTTAGACGGGGCGCTAAACTCTGCCTGCCATCATGCGCTGACTGAATGAAAAACGATGGTGCGCATGACGTGACGTTGTTTTGCTATGCGTAGCTGTCGGGAATACATGCTGGAATCGATAAGAGAATCGATAAGCTCGAAGGCGTATGATTCCGAGGAATCGGACAACTTGGAACCGGTTCCTAATGGGAACCGGTTCTCGATTCCCACCCCTACTCGTTTTGTATATGAATTGACGTTTTTTGTTAGAAGCTGATTTTGAAATGTGTTTATTAATTCATTGAGCGAATGTAGAGAGTTTTTCTAGCTACAGTTGTCCGTTGTTATTTGCTGCGACTTGAAAAAACAGTAAGTAACGTTAGCCGACTCGGTTTCTCAATTAACGTTACTCGCCTCATCCATAGCTTGCGTTCTTTGGATGCTGATATAAGGCGTGGGACGGCATTGGGTTTCAGATGAGGTCTTTCTCTCATGGTTTTCTTCCTTGGTATTATAAATTCTTCCTCATCAAAGTTACTAAGTTACTGCAGAGCCTAGGTTCCGGATGTGTGTTTACATCAATTTTTAATGATACTAGCCTAACCATAAGCATAACTGGTCTGGGATTTTTAATGGAAACATATGGAAACTATAGGGTAACTATAGGGTAGTCGATTGGGTTCTGGAGTTGTGTGGTTACAGCAATTGTGCAGGGTTGGCGTGGCCTGTTGTGGTGGGGTGGTGGGGCCCAATGTGATATATCTTTTCATGTGGCTCAAAATACCTGGCTCTGCCCCTGCATATTAGGAATAACTTTTGACTAAAGTAAGGTTTAGTCCCCCCGTAATGTCTCCGTATTTTCTCAGCGATGTGGAGAAATCACTAATATTTTCACAGGGTTTGTTTGATGCGAAGAACCGTTGCTGATTTAACCATCAATTTTACCCCACTTTGCATGGCCGGGAGAATAGCCTGCTATCGCCCTGTCTGGGTTTAGAGGTTGTGTGGAAAAAAATGTTTGGTTCACATTCTCTGGCCTATTCCGTTTCCGTGGATGTCGTCTTCTGCTGTCCTCCTGGTAACTCAGGACCAATGTCACTTTGCTGATCAGAATCAGAGACAGCGGCAGGCTCACCTGCCTTGGGTGCCGATCGTGCAGCCGGTGATTGGGGCTGGCTTTGTGTTGATTTTGAGCCCAAACCTTTGAAAAACCACTTTGTTGTTTTTTATCTTCCCTTAGGCCTATCTTTGCAGCTAAACGGCAAAAAAAAAAAAGGAAAATGAAGAGGTAGCACTGCTAACATAGCGAGCGTGACCTGCAGCCAGCCAGAAAGACTTTTTGCACACATTTCATTGTGTGTAGCTAGGCCAGAGACCCTCCCCTTGTATGAGAAACTCTCTGGCTAGGCTACGTTGTGCATGATCTTTTAAAAATAATAAAAGAAAAAAGTGACTGAAAGAAAAGTTTTAGATTAGGTTTTTATGCATTTTTTTATCCAAAATTATTTTAAAATATCAAAAGATTTTTACAGGCCTAAAGTTGATGTTTTTTTTACCCCTCTTTCTGGGCCCCCCTGCAGCAATCAGACCATAGATTGCAAGTTGAATGCACGTGCAGCAATTAGGGTTGCAAAATTACAGGAATATTCAAAGGTGGAAACTTTCCCATGGTAATTAACAGGAATATATGGGAATTAACAGGAATGAACTGGAAATGTTGGCATTATTTGTAATAGCTGTATTTACCTCCTCATATGCAGACATACATATAAACATTTTGTTTTATCATAAGCAGACATCCATGCAAACATTTGTGAGTAGAACTTTAATGGATTCTTTCATTGAACAAAAATCATGAACGTTGAATAAAAGAAGCGTATTCCCTAACCCCCCCACCCTCCAAAAAAAAATCCAATTCAAAATGGATGTTGTCCTTGGGCTCAAATGCTGTAGTGTGGCCTCAATAGAGTACTCAAGTAACTACGTCTCACTGGTTTCGGAAGTGAATTCCCCATTAATTTAGACCATAGACATTAACTAAAACTTATTTTTAAACTATTTCTAGTGATTATGTCTTACCATCGATTCCCTGGATTGTTCAATATAACGCCCGTTTGCAAAATATGTCTTTTTTCTGGTGCAGCTTCCAGTATATTTTAAGTTTTTTGTGAATATACCAGCGCTGGCACTGTTTAAAAACTCGACGTCCCATAATTCCCTCCGGACGGTTCAATGAAGTAAAATAGCCGAATTAGCAAGGTGTATGCACGCCAAAAATGTCCAGACAAGATGATGATATCTGGTCGAGAACCACCCGTGCGTTGCAGTAATGGATATAGTTTGTTAAAGTGGACTACAAACTGGACTACAATCATTAAATCATTACTTTAAAAAAAATAAAAATTGGAACATGCAATGTATGCTCTATATCCTTATACCACACAGGCTAATCCAGGAACGTTTCGGCTCATTCTATAAATCAGATTTCAAGAAATTGTCAATAGTCTCGGAAGCCCGTTCTATCTGTCATCTGTCAGGGAATTTACTTCCGAAACCTAACTCCACCCACGTCTGACGTACTCACTTGAGTACTCGATAACCTTGGTGTAGTGTGCAGGATGCTAGGAATTATTTCTGCATGTGATTAGTGATGGGCGGTTAGGATCTTTGCACAGTCCGGGTGATCTCGTTCTGAGACATCTAATTGTATCGAACTTTTCGAACCTTTCTAGTTTTGATACATTTTTTAAAAATGGCGCTAGTTCGGTCCGTGACAACTTCAAGTATTCGTACATGCACGTTCAACAATGCGGCCAGTGCCCTCCCCACCAAACTTCTCTCAATGCATTGCATACAATTCATAAAGTTTACATTAATAGATCAGTTACTTGTTTTAATACATTATGTTACAGACCCACTGCGGCGATTTGTCGTTCTTTTTGAGCGCAGTATCAGACGTTCAAGTTCGAAAAGAAAGAGCAGTACATCTCGGTCCCGCTCCAGTATCGCCAGATGGGAAATATTAAATTATCGTAGGCCTACGTGGGTCTTAAAATTATTATTTTTTAAACAAAATTGCTGTGCATATGCAAACGAATATACATTATAGGTGTAAATATGTGCTATTTTTTAAAACAACATTTGTTAAATTATAGGCCTAGGCTATCGATCGTATTCTTTTGGAAATCACAACACAGCAATAATTAACGGGTCCGCCATGACAGAACTAGGAATGAGGAAATAAAATTTGAAAAGGGGGACAATTTATAGGCTACGTCGGATGTTTAATCTGACTAGTTATCACGCCACGTTCCCCGTCTCTTCTGGTCGCTTCGGCTGCTTGCCTCGCATCGCCAGCTATCCAAAAATGCCTTGCAGATGCGGGGAATCACCTCCCATTGAAAAGTCGATGTAAAAAAAATAATAAAAAAAACTGGGAAAACTTTTACTTTATTTAGTACAGCTGCTATTTATTTATCATTCTAAGTATTTGTTATTACTTTATTGGTTTGGTTGTTTTGTCTTGTATTGCTATTTAAATAAAGAAGCACTTTTACAACTGTACACACTAACACTTTTTAATTCCAATGTTTTTTTTAAAAATTTCGCAACCTAATCTAAATCAGCCTTGTGAACTATCTGGCAAACGCTGAGCACTTATTCCAATACACAAGATCTACGTGGTGAGGCTTGCTCAATACAACGATACGGAAATATAACTGAGCTGCGCGGTTTGTCGTTCTTTTTGAGTGCTACGTTCTCAGTTTGAGAGTTCGACTGTTTGAGACCATTTGATCTCGTTCAGTGTAGTGTAGTCGGACGGCCGCTCTCTCTCGTTCAATAGTCCGATTCACTCTGTTCTCGCTCATTCATTGGTTGTAGCTAGCGCTTGTCATGCCTGAGGGCGTGCACCGCGGTTGTAGCGTGAGCAGAGCAGGAAACAGTGAGTGGGCGGGTGCGAGCAGTCCGATTGAGCACTCGAACGTTCGACATGCGGACCCGGTACCTACCGGACACTAAAAAGATTAGTTCAAAAAGATTAGTTCGTTCAATCCCGCCCATCACTACATGTGATGGAAGAATGCACAGTGCATGCAGAGGGCCCCGCAGTCGTGTGCAGGGTGCTAGGAATTATCTGTGGATGTGATAAAACAATGCACTGCACATGTAATGGAAGAATGTTGAAATTCAACTGAATTCGCATGAAATTGGGTTGTTTTAACCAAAGCATGCTGCAAGATCTAGAATTGCATTTTATGTGCATTTTCCAACAAAATTAAAGTTCCATGTTATAGGCTAACGTTTTCCATTAAAATTGGTCAAAATTTCCGAGCATAACTTCCCATGGTAAATTTCCTGAAAGTTTCCGCAAATTGACCGCAAATTTTCCACCCCTTTGCAACCCTAGCAGCAATGGACTGGGCTAATTGGGATGGCAGGTATGCCATCCGCCAAGTTACGGCTTGGCGGGGCATGCCCCATACCTATACAGCACCGAGAGTTTGGCACTTTTCAGGGTTTCCTACAGAAGTAACCACGATGACCATAGACTCGCAGCCCTTAAAAACATTAACTTCTGTATGTTCTGACCTCATGTAACCACACAGCATTCAGATACAACTTCACACATCCACACAATAAAGCCCCAAAATTGGGTTATTTTTGCCTTCCTCTTCCGCTTCTTCTTCTTATTCTTATTCTTATTCTTCTTCTTCCCATTTTCCTGTCAAACTGCCTGCCTCCGTCGCGATGTTATCCAATGGGGAGAATTATTATTTGAGGGTATGGTCCGTATACCTGCTCATCAAGCTTATCGTCCAATAAAAACGCTTCATACTAATGTTTTTTAATGTTAATATAGCTAATGGCTTCATGCTTTCCAAGAAGCTGTTGTGGCTTAGTGGTTAAGACTGCAGTCTCTCACACAGAGGGTTGTGAGTTCGAGCCCAGCAGGGCACATGCTTATTTTCCACAGAAACAATGTGCAACTGTTAAGTACTTTTCATTTATTAGACTGTTATTATTTTCACATGAACACATTAACGTATTTTTATTGCAAAGGCAAAAGAGGTTTCCAATATTAACTGTTCAATGTTTCACTTGTATTTCACTTGTACTATATCACACCCTCCCCAAACCGGACGCTAGCTCTTGTCTGGTTTGGGGAGGGTGTTACGCTCTTTTCTTGCGGTCATGACTGACTGACTGTGGAACCCGAACCTGAACATACCCTTGCCTCGGCCAACATTTCTTTATTCATTAATTTCTTCACTTCAGCTCTGTTCACTTTATCCTTTTCACACATAACACAATGTCACCATAAAATAGGAAAAATGAAGAGTTTACGATAAGAATTGATAATAGCCTCCTATAAGCTGCAATCCTTTAAAAGATCGGATTTATAAACCGCCACATCGCCAAACATATTTGATTCTTGGTTAGTCACTTTAAAAAAAATGTAAAAAAACAATAGTTATAATAATGTTCTGGTTTTCTCATGCAAGAATATTTTTTTATTGCAAAGGCAAAGACACGTTTACAATATTAACTGTTCACTTGTAGCTTGTTGAACAATTCAGTCACTGGGACACCACGACAGTAATACAATAGGCTAGCTAACATTATGGGAACAGGCATCCCATGGCCATTTTTCAAGCAAAGAAAAAAGTTTCAACGCAGAATATCATCTGGTTAACATCGCGTTCTTGCATTAATGTAAAAATGCAATTAGCTACATGTTTTAATCTCAAAGAAATGCCGACAAAAATATTTGTCTGTATGGAGCTTGCTGTCCATTCCGCAGCGGTCTTGTCTGACTCACTGTGGAAGCTGAACGTTCAACGCTCGCCTCGGCCAACATTTCTTTATTATGTCTTCATTCATTTCTTCACTTCAGCTCTGTTCAGTTTATCCTTTTTACACATAACACAATGTCTCCATAAAATTAACTACTAGGAAAATTAAGAATTTACGATAATACATTAAGAATTGACGATAGCCTAGCTACTATAAACAGCAATCCCTTAAGACATCGGATTTATAAAACTTCCAATTCCCTAAACATATCTGATTCATGGTTAGTTACTTTAAAAAAATTACTATAGCCTTTGCTCTAGTCTACGGTACTCTGCAGACAATGTATCTTACTGCAAACACTTTTAATTATAATCAGAAGAATAATCTCTGGTAGGCTACTTTATTAGTAGATTCTATTGTTTTCTTGCTGGCTAAGATTCCTGGGAAATGTGTGTTGCCCAATTAAGCTTGTTAGCCAACGTTACTTTTGCCAGTGAAACGTCAGTCAGCTGCTAGTCCGGAAGCAGGTACAGGCTAGGCTACTACGAAGCAAATCAACATGCCTTACATCCATTGCACTACAGAAACTAAACTAAACCTAGCTACATGGTCCAGTACCAAAAGATTTCCCGCAGACAACGTTAGACTACACTACCGGAAAAAAAAAACTGCGAAGGTATTATGCTGTGCTTATGAAGTTCGGCAGCTCGTAGCCCAGACATGGAAGCTTGGAGTTACGCATCCGACAAGCCAGTGTTGAATAGCCTAACGTTATTTCTATAGAATACGAATACGCCTATTTTACAACTGTATTTCCATATTTTAGGCTGTATGTAGGCTATTTCTTTCAGCTACAATGTGTTTGCGTCTAGCCTATTGTGCATGCATGTCTCCATATAGAATTGGTTAATTCATTTACATGCTTCTTTATGATCCATAGTTCAGGTGGTGCTGTTCATTGTATTTCATTAGACATTAAATACAGCTCATCTACAAACTCTTTTAATGTAATTGTGGGCTATCGCTAATAGGAGAAATGTTATCATTCTCGTCAGTAGAGGGCGTTATGGTTACGCGAATGTCTGCATAAATTTATTTGGAATGCATGTACTATTCTGTATGCATGTCTCTCTCAGTGTCATTATCTTCATGCATTGTTCATCATTAGTTAGCTACCAAAAATAAGTGATATCTGAACAAAAATGTCTCCGACGTAAAAAAGCCAAGTTACTCACGCATAGCCTACAGAGCGCTGTCTTTAAGGCCTTAATTCCAACTTGCAAAAACTAGGCCTCCCTTTAAAAGTATTGATATCAAAATGTGGCCAAGTTACAACTAACAATATTGCCTATCGTAGCTCACACTAAATAAACTAGCTCTATTCCAAAGCAATGCTATCCAAACTTTCCTAAATTATTTAATGCAACTTGGCCCTGTGTTTCTTCATCTTACCATCTCAAGAGAATGTGGTCAATGAAACTTTATGTTCCACATCAAACTGCAAAATGAGAATAATTTATAGTGGAAATACTCTGATTCAGATGTGTTGCACTTAGAAATTAAACAGAAAAATTACTACACTATAGGGCATGTTTGAATAATTGTCTGCATCCGCTGCTTTGGGTCTATGAAAAGCACAGAATGAATAAAATGTATTATTATTATTATTATGTATTTATTGATTTATTGATTTGGATTTCTATCAAAACCTGTATGGTCCTACAAGGCATAGATATCCTTGTGTTCACAAAATTCTGTTAGCAAATATCATAACTATTATTATGTTAAGAAAATTAGTACTATTACTTATTTGCCATCATCTGACCCACAAACATCTCTGGATACGTTTGTAAAAATGCTATATGTACGCTATTTTAAAAATATTACTTATTTTTATCTGCATTTATTTATTCATCAGCCCTTTCTCTATTGTATGCTTCTTGATGTAAATGTCTGCTTGTGAATTGTAAAGAAATCTGTAGCAGCAGTTAACATTTTAAAACCTGTACATTTTCTAAAGTAAACTTGCCAACAAAGTATAACCATATCCTTTCTGGAGTGTAATTATTCATCAACTGTTTAAAACATTAATTGAAATCATATGTTGTTCCATGAGGCAAATCTCTTCATATGCTAAGATGAAGAAACACAGGGCTAAGTTAAATAATTTAGGAAAGTTTGGATAGAATTGCTTTGGAATAGAGCTAATTTATTTAGTGTGAGCTACGATAGGCAATATTGTTAGTTGTAACTTGGCCACATTTTGATATCAATACTTTTAAAGGCAGGCCTAGTTTTTGCAAGTTGCAATTAAGGACTTATAGACAGTGCTCTGTAAGCTATGCGTGAGGAACTGGGCTTTTTTTTTTTTTTACATCTGAGACGTTTTTGTTCAGATACTAGATACGTGGCTAGTTTTAAATGGCAAAGAAATGAGTTGTTTCATGTGCCATGTATGCCACTCTGAGTCTGAAGTTTTCGGGTTGATGCTTCAAAACGTCTATGCAAATCAGGCAGTGAAATGCTGCTAGTCATAACGCAGCTTTGAAACAAACGCGTGAAGCAGGAAGCTTGAACGGTTGTATGTCAGAAGTGTTATCAACGGCACAATCCCACGAGAACAAACTTTTGATAGGTCTCCTGAAAACAGCATTTCGGTGCAAAGAACGCGTTGGCAAATACAGTCAAGAAGTGGACGGAGAGAAGTGGAAAATAATGTTGAAGTGGGGAAGTAGCAAAGGAAGAGTAATTTTAAATTTTTAACAAAATATGGTCAAAGTTATCCTACAAAGAGAATAAGTTAGGCTTTTTTCAGACTTCTACATGAAGTATAATGGCAATAATACAAAAGTTAATAAAGTTAATAAAAGCATATTGCATAATGTTGTCATGTCTTTTACACCTCCTCTTCAGCCACCACCCATCCCTGACTTAACAACCCCCTCAAACCAAAAATAAATTTTAAGCCCTGGTGTAATGTAGTCTTGCAAAACTAACTGAAATGAGCCTTCTCCTGACTGTTGATAGCACAGAACGTTTTTTGTTTGGATATTCCGGATTGCATATAGTGTAATTTGAAACATTCAAAAGCAGTTTCTATTTCTCTCCCTCAACCCAACTATTGACTGTTATTAGCTGAAATAAAACTAAAACTAAAATCGGTTGAAAACTAAACTAAACTAAAACTGATAGAAAAACTAAAACTAAACTAAAACTATCACCACACTCTGAGAACTAACTTGTGACATTAAAAAACTAATAATAAAAACTTAAAACTATAATAGCCTTGCCCCTTACCTTAGGGAATCGTGTAAGTGCTTTGCATAAAACCCCCCAAATGGTTTCCTAAAGTATTTTAGTGTACATCGAGGTATCATGTTACGGTAAAAACAACGGAATCCTTGCATTACCATGGAGATGGTTTGGATTTCCCTTCTTGATGAGGCGCTAGATAAAGGGATTCAGTAATGTCAGTTTTACCTAGTTATAGCACAAACAATATTTTGAAATGGACAGTAAAAGACAAAATCCAAATTGGTCAGCAGAGGAAAAAATTATATTAGAAGAATTCTCTAAACAAAAGTAGCTAACATTTTAGAAAAGCTAGCTATGTGGCTAACATTAACTATGTGGCTAACTTTAACTATGATTTTAAGTAGGCGAACATTAGGTAACGTTAGCTAATGTTATTTATTTATGTAATGTTGGCTAATCTAGCCTAACGTGTCATATTCATAGCAATTCCCTCTTGTAGCTATCTACAGTGGCACTTTAATGTTATGTTAAATAGGTTTAATAAATAACTTTCTAGCCAAGAGCTATGTAGGTTCAATAAATAACTACTGGGCTACTTTTGTATCATCTCGTTGGCATTGCTTAACATTAAATCTTTTCTACGCATTTCTGTAAGTCGCTCTGGAATAGCGCCTGCTAAATGCATTGTAATTGTAACTTAAATACAGCAGTGATGGTTG
The DNA here is from genome assembly GCA_029718625.1 of Synaphobranchus kaupii. Classification (NCBI taxonomy): domain Eukaryota; kingdom Metazoa; phylum Chordata; class Actinopteri; order Anguilliformes; family Synaphobranchidae; genus Synaphobranchus; species Synaphobranchus kaupii. The sequence continues at coordinate 3,300,643 of CM056382.1, forward strand.
TAGGTACTGTAACTTATTATAGTGCTGTTGTTCTGTAGGTAGCTAAGTAAAGCTAACGTTACTCTCATTGGGTTACTGTTTAATATTGCCATAATATTGTCTTGTGGCTAGCTTCACGGAGCTCTAATAGGATTGTACATTAAAGAGTAAGTGCACCCTATTTTTATATAATCTATGGTGCACCCACACTCTCAGCCTGTCTCCGCCTACTACACAATTTTGAAAAATACTTTGTGGGGTGAGTGAGGGAGAGGGGTGGGGGGGTGGAGGTGTGTCCATCGTCATTTGCATAAATTAATATACAAATGATTTTGTATAACTCGGATCAAATTGTCAAACTAGACGTTGCAGATCAAATATGAATCAGGCTAATGCAATGACTTCAGCCTTCCGACTTCGATTAGAAGAGCAGATATAAAGTGGTATAGCGGTAAAGTGTAATAGCGGTATAAAGTGTTGTATAGTTCTCAAACCGATTGTACCAGACAATAAATGACCACCGGATTTTGAAAGGAACATCTTGATGTGTAAAACCGATGGTAGGATTGTATATTTTTTTCATATTTAGTAGCATATATTGCTAGTAGAATAGAATGAGACAGTACTTTCACAGTTTATTTTGAATTTGAGTGAGCAGGGCTTTTCACGGCTTTTCTGGCATACGATCAGGCTATTGTTGGGTTTATCTCGTTGCTATGACGTTATTCTATTTTATATGATGAATAAATATATTTATGATCTGAAACATAGACGCTATTGTCCACTATGTCACGCATGGTTAGGTATAGACTATGTGGGGGGTTGCTTGTTAAATGGACTTGCTACGGGGAAATAGTGACACTTAGAAACTCGGTATTCAGCAGAAATCGTCACGAACCGTCTACCAATAAAGTTAAAACACAGAGTTTGTGATTTCCACTAATAGTTTGACTGCAGTAGCAACGAATGTCTCAGTTGAGCAAAAAGGTCCCGCCGGCGGGACCTTCTACGCAAAGGAGTTAAGAATGGCTGGCTGGAGTTAAGAACGACTGGAAGTAGCCGATCTGTTGACCGCAATATTCCTCACTAAGTCACACAGTTATGCAAGCAATCATTTTAACGGCAGTATTTAATCAGCTTTGATGGGACAGGCTCCTGCAACAGCAACATTCCACCACTAGGGATAGAGGGCACAAGGGCTGGCTGTCCCAGCCAGTAAGAACAGTGGCTTTTTAGTGGGGATGCACAATATATTTCTGGTCGATAAATTATCGGCAGATAATGGGAAATTTATGTTATTATGTGTTATTCCGATAATTAAATTATAGCCGATAATACAAAGCCAATATTGCTTTTATTGACCTAACAAGCGCAGCACGCTGTTGTCGCGCTCATGACGTCAAATTGCTGCACCTGGGTCGAGCCACGCAGTGTAGACTAGAGCACCAATTGCTGCACCTGGGTCGAGCCACGCAGTGTAGACTAGAGCACCAATTGCTGCACCTGGGTCGAGCCACGCAGTGTAGACTAGAGCGCCAAACATGTCATCGCCGGTGTGGACGTTTTCCACAGTTTCAGAGGAAGACAACACGATTGCAATTTGCAATAAATGTTCCGCAAGGGTTCCGAGAGGAGGGAAAAGGTCTAGGGCTGCCCCAAATAGTCGACTAAACCATTAGTTGATCAAAAGAACTTGATCGACCAAAATTTTAATTGGTTGAATCGTCGCAGTATGAAAAAAATGCGAGTGGAACTATTCATTCCTTAATTGTCTATTAATTAAGGATAGATCAGTTGTATAGGATGTCTGAGAGAAAATCAAAAGTTGGCTATGCGAGTATTTTCAGCGTCTAAATGATGACCCCAAAAAAGTAAAATGTAAACTCTGCAAGCAACAATTCGCCTATATCATTCAGCGCATCTTCTCAAAGGCCGGCTTCATTATCAGCAAAATGTGGAGCTCTCTTCTCCCGAGCAACGTCAACAAACTCGTGTTCCTCATGCATAATATGATAAGACTGTGATCGGAGGAAAAACAGCAGTGACTAGGCCTAATGTGACGAGGTTCACTGGTTACAAGTAGGGTAAAATACACTTTTAGTTGCTAATATAGATTATAGCCTAATTAATCTTTCGTTTGGCCTGTTGATATTTCTCTTGTGAAGTGTTTCAGTTTGCTGCGTTTTTTTATTTATTCCTTTGTTTATATAATTTATAGCCTATTTATTTGCATTTTAAAAAGAAAATAAAAAATAAAAAATTTTCCCATCTAGATTTGATAACTGTGAAGTTGTTAAATTATACATTGTTTTTGCTCTTTCGTATCACCAGACAAAAGGCTGCTTTTTTATTTAGTTATTCACTATTTTTAAGTTGTGTTTTGTTATAGAGAGTGGAAATAAAAATAACAACGTTAAATGTCGTATTGCTTGTTGTTCCGACACATTCATTTACCGCTTTGTCAATGCCGTTAATACAGCACTGGCCATAAGCAAACTGATGCCGTTAATAGGCAGCGCAGGCCAGCAAATCATAGCCTGTGCTTGTAGCTATAATTGATATTTTAAATGCTCATAATGACGGTTTTGTATTTCTCTGTAATGTAGTAAACTTACTATAGATCAGATGGAAGCCAAACCATTTTCTGATGCTCAAAAATACATATTTAAATAATGAAATTAATATCATAGCCTATATGTGCGACGGTTAGTCGACTATGGGTTTGAACTAATGACTACAGGTCGACTAAGCAAATCTTTTGTCGGGGGCAGCCCTAAAAAAGTCTACGAGTTTTAACACAACAAATATAAAATTATATAAGTCACCTGAAAGGTCGTCATCGCAACGAAGATGGATTGAATGAATACGAAGCACTAGCAGCCAGCATTGACACAAAAAAAAGCGAGTGTGGTAGTGCCTATTCAGCAGACATTTGAAAACTGCAGGAAGTTTACTAGAGACAGCCCTTCACTTTTGTATTGAGTGATGCACTTTACTACTAATAACCTGTATTTAATACATTGACATGTCTAATTTGACAGATTATGTTAAAGCATTTAATTTGAATTCTTAGGCAAAATGCTCTATAAAAGCCAAAGTATGTTTGTGAAGTTTTTTGATGTACTTTACTAGAAAAAATAAATGAACATTTGAAGAGTCAGAACTGTACTTTGTTTTTGTTGTGTTAACAATAGTGATGTCAGTTAGATTTGGTTAGGTCAGAGCTATGAAATATTAAATCATCCATCTTTGCTCACTACATCTTAGCCTTTCTTACCCTCAGGTGTGCATAAACTACAGGTTATGAACTTCTTTTTAAAATACAAAATTTGGTTATCGGTATCGGCTGGAAAAAAAATCCATGCATCCCTACTTTTCAGTCAAAAGCAGAATCAAAGACGAGTGTGAGTGTGAACACGCTCCCTCAGAGTTCCCAGCGCGCCGGAGTTTCATGATCTTTTGTTTGGCATCAGAAAACAGAAAGGTGTACCTATCGCTCTCCGGTTGCCACTCTGCTTGACAGCTTTGTGTCGGTCATTTGTTGCTGCCACCATGAAGGTTTGGGCCTGACAATGTCATGGGGACCACAAACAGGGCTGCTAACAATTTTAATCTGTACGGGGCATAGATTGGAGGAAGCCGGTGCAGGGCCGTCATTCTGTTGCCCAAATGACCAGCTAATGAGTGGGAGGACTGGCAGCCCCCAGGCCAGACGTTTAAACAGGGGAGCAGCTGGGGGGAGGCAGGGAGCCATTTGGTAATGAGAGATTGATTTGCGGTCGAGGTCACAGGGCCCACGAGCTGGGGGCAGGGCAGACGGGGTCACTTTAATTACCTGGGACGAGGCTGGCAGCTGCCTTTTTTCCTCCTCCTTTCATTTTCTTTTTCAGATTTCCAAAGTGGGCAGTCCAATCAAAAAAAAAAAAAGAAGCGATTCTCTGCTCCGGGGATGGGGGATGGGGGATGGGGGAAGAGAGGTGCCATTGTGTGGAATTTGCTGCAGTCAGGCTTTGTCAGGCATTCATTCTCTGTGGTATTGTGGAATGCAAAGCCAGAAATCCCTAAAGCTTTGCTAATTTGCACAGAGAGATTCGGGCAGAGATAGTTGTTGAAAGGAACACCCCCTGGCCTCTTCCTGTCCCGATAGGGAAGAGTTTTCTGCCACGTTCCAACGTTGCTCCAATGTTGCTCCAATGTTGCTATCGCGTTGCATGGAGGGTCTGTCCTGAAAAAGTATGCCAACACTAGGCCTTTTGTCTGGAGAGCAGTGCCTCATGCTTTAAGTGGTGTGTAAAGAGTTGTTTATTAGAGCTGTGCACACAAACGTAAATCGCATGCATCTATATGACTGTCTACTCATTGCTGTCATCATATTTTCACTTTCTGACTTGAGTGTTATTTCAGACTCCACTTCAGTATGAATAAAGAGTGTAAAAATCTGTGAAATGTTATTGAATGTTTGGTTCAAAATCTTTAACAATCTTTTTCATGCTTAATTTGGATCTAATTTGTGATCAGATTTTTTAATTTTGGTGATCTAATTAGTTTGTGGTTCCGTTCATCAATGAATCTTCCCTCCCACCTAGATTGATCAATTAACTGATTTGCCTCAATTGCCTAATTAGTTAATAGTGCCTGTTGACCCAGCTACCTGCTGGGAATGGGTATTCTATAGGTGGTGCACGTTAGCATAGCACTGATCACAGTGACTGATGGCAGTAGCAGTTTGTGTCTTATCACTATATGATTTTAATTTTTGGTTTGATGAAGCCTCATTCAGTGTCTAGATCATGCTCAATGTCCTCTTTTCATGTGCCATCAGGATAATCTGTAACTTCCCCACTTTTTTTCCTTCTGAGTTTCTTCACAAATTTTCATGACCTGGCTTTTGCTTGGTTATTTCAGTCAGTGAGCACATTCATGTTAAGGTTAAGAAAATGTTTTGGGCACTGGAATTTCTCATATTAACCTCAGTTGTGCTGTATGGACAGTCAAAAGCACATTCCATCCATCATCAGAGATGTCCAGAAGCAGCTGCTAGTTGCTTCAGTCCAGTAGTCTAGATGCCTTGTAAGAAAACCTATACATTTTCAGATTAGGGCCAGGACGTTTCAGCCGGAAGTTATGCCATAGACTTCAATTCTGGGATTAGCTGGTATTTTGTCTGGTTTGTATGTTTTTTTATTTATTTTAATTTATTTATTTTTTAATTATCAATTGGTATTTCGTGCTACTAACATTATGTATTAATTTCTACCTTGTGTTATTTTGTTTGAGTAACATTATGGGCTCTATCTTGGTGATCTTAGCACTTGGTCTAAACGCATGGCATTAAGTGCATTTAGGGCGTGTCCAAGTCCACTTTTGCTATTTAGACGGTGTGTTTTTTGAGCGCTAAGCACAGCGCAATGTGCAAATGGGCTGAACTTCATTAATTATAGGTGTGTCTTGGGCGTAACATGCAATAAACCAATCAAAATGTCATATCCCATTCCCTTTAAAAGCCTGCTTTTCCACCTTGGCGGATTGCTTATATGATGGCGAAACAGACATGCTCGTGCGTGTTTAGTGCGATCAAGGAATAGGCTATATGGATCAATAGTAGCCTATGATAAATATTATTCGGACAAACCATTATGAGTTCCCGGTAATTCCTGACAGTGCTGTTATTTTACAAAATATATGCGGTTAAATTTCGTTAAAGGCACCTGCAACAGCTGAGAATAAGCTACCAATGGCTTCCGTCTCACCTTAGAAAACGCCAAATTAGCCTGCTTGTTTAACAAATTTCGTTTGATTATGCAATGAAGCAATGAACTCATGTTCAAGCTTCATCCGAAGTTCATTACCTGCATTCTAATTTTGATTAATAAAATAAATAACGTTATTTTGCCTTAATGATGACAATAAATACAATAAAGCTGTCAGGTTGGCAACACATAGGTTCACGCATATTTTCCCTTGTTTTATAATGTCCTGCTTATGGAAATGTACCTGTTTTACTGGTAGCGGAATGCTTTAAAACAATCCACTTGACAGACTGTTAAAAGTGTGATTTACAGCAGGGGAAACAGACCTGCTCCGGTAAAGCGCACATGCAGATAATGGTATTAAAATTAATTGTGAATTAATTGTAACGTGCTGCAAATTTGCTTTCATTTCTAATTAGACGCTTAGTTCTCTTTAAAATCTTTTGTTCAGTTATGGAATAACAGGTGAAATCAGCGGGGTTTTAATAAGCTGAGGGTATGGAAACCTTGTCACTGTAATTTAAAAAATATGAAGGACGAAGAATAGCTGAGGTTACAATTCAGTTAACATTTATCTCGTTTTTTAACCATAGGCTATTGAAAAACCCTTATGCACAGCGAATCCGCTGTAGCCTAGGCTATTTGAAAAACAATAAAAGCAATATTCACTGGACAAGGTTTTGAACTTTTTTCAGTCACAAACCATTCTATTTACTTACAGGCTGTATTCCTAGATAAACAGGGCTGTATTGTAATGACGTCTGAAGCGCATTTTCAGAACTCAAATGTCCGTCTATTGCAGTGCGCGAGTTTTCCATTGAATGACAATTCACGCATTAGGCTTGATATAGGTGTTATCAGCTCCTTTTTAATGGATAGCCATTGTCCCGTACCATCGCACATCGCCTGGATGTAGATGGAGTGGGCTGAGAGCAATGCAATGTGGCATCGTTTCCCTTCGCTGAGGGAAAGGTATGTGGACCTATGGAACCTTTTATTATTATGCATTTTTGATATAGCCTACACAATAATAATATATCACATTGTAATCTTGATATTTTAGTCATGCTTGTGCGCGCCCCTGTGTTTAACAGACAGGAGGGTACACGTGTTGTGCACATGCCTATGTATACGCACTTATATGCGCCGTTAAAATAACATGTAAACAACTGCGACATGACTTTAGACCAGGTTTGTGGTGGTTCTAGCGCAAGCGCTTTCTGCTGGCTCAAGATAGCTATACGCCAAAAAGGAATCCTGGCCACTCCTCATCTTAAGACCAACACGCCCAGTTCACTTGTAATGGGCGCAAGAATACATGGTAATGAACCATGCGCCGGGTGTAAGATAGCAAAGACACTTGCGTTTGGCTTAGCGCCGCTTAGCGCCGGGTGTTATGATAGGGCCCCAAGAGTGTTTTGATATTGTTGGGTAACAGACATCAGGAAGTCATGGCATGCAAAGGATATACAACCAAATATTAAACATGATGACTTCATTCGATTGTCCACTATGTCACGCATGGGTAAGTATAGTTGCTGGGTGACTGGGTGGGGGGTTGCTTGTTAAATGGGCATGCTATGGGACAATTGTGACACTTAGAAACTCCGTATTCAGCAGATTTGTCACAAATGGTGTACTAATAATGCTAAAACACAGAGTTTGTTGTTTCCACTCATAGTTTGGCTGAGAAATTTATATCTTGACGCTGGCGCCATGGCCACTAGGGGATCTAAGCGAAGGGGTAAAAATGCATTCTTACTGCTACTTATTCAGCGATTTGACATGTTGTTCTGACTCTGTGGCTAATCATTAGTCTCATCGTAATCTGTTAAGAGTTAAATGGTCTCTATGTATAGAATCCAACTATTGCATAGCTCTTGAAAAAGGCTAATCTTTTTTGTGGTGTCTGGCTCTTGTGATACAAGATTCATTGGTGCTTTAACGAAAGCCTTTTGAAGATTATTCTGGAGTGCCTCCCAACTTTTTTCCCAAGGAACACTTGCATTAGTACTGTCTGTGTTTTACTGGCTCTTGCCTTCATACTCGGTTCCATATGGTCTTGAGTTCCTCTCTTCCTTCAAAGCTGAAGGATTCCCATTTTACTGTGGAGGGGAAGGAAAAAAGAAAAATCCATATCCTGCAGGATTCTTGCAGAGTGATGAAACAAGCTACAGATTTATCTCTCCGTTTTGTTTTGGAGTTGGTTGAAGCTATTCTGCCTCCAGGAAAGTTGTGTCCGATAACCGTGTTCTCGACGAACTTGACACAAAAAGGCACAAAACTTTTGAGTTCCGTGGATATCTTACTCAGGCATGTGTTAGCATAAATAATCTTTCAGATCCAGCAATGCACCTGGTGTGCAAAACACTGGAGCTCGACTTAAACAGAACTGTGTCTTTATCATTGTGTTATTATTCGGTGTGGGACTGCAACCATGTTATACTAAAGTCTTGAATTATTCTTGTATTATGATGTAAATGGATTACGTAGATGCACTGCAAAAAAATGTCTGTTTTAATAAATGTTTTTGTCTTGTAATGAGATTTTAAATTTAAAAGTAGAAAATATTAGCTTGTTTTAGGTTACTTTTTGCTTGACAAATGAAATTGTTACCCCATTGGCAATATTTTTGTCTTATTTAGAAAAAAGTAATAAATAAGATTTTAAATCTAATTATAAGACCAAAATGCTTGTTAAGATTGACTTATTTTTAGTTTTTTGCAGTGTGAATAATATGGTAAAATATAGATAAGTGAAGATTTGTAGTTGTTTAAATTGTTTAACTGACACAAAAAAATATTTGGCATTTATTGGTACTGTAGATATGCAACAGTAACATTCCTTTCAATAATTATGCAAAGGAGGTTTTATTAAAATAAATCCATCGCCTGTTTTAAAATAAATCCATCGCCTCACTTTTATTTGTGTGTTTAACAGCAAAGTATTCAGCAGTTAATTGAACACTGATTTTCATATTATACATCTGATTTGGGAGCCATCTGCTGTAAGACCTTGAAATCTAGGGTATTTCTGTGTGTAGTCGGTACAAACTGTGTCACTCAGTTAGACCCACTCAAAAGGATGAAAATTGTGACACCTGATCATTATGATTAATTTCTCTCTTTGTCTCATTATATGAGTAATTGCCTTGTGCCTGGAGAATTTTGATTTTGATCGTTCTGACAGTGGCTGTGTTTCCAGTATGCCCCCAGTACAACCCCTGGCAAAAATTATGGAATCACTACACTTAGAGGATGTTCACCCAGCTTTTTTACTTCGTAGCAAATAAACAAATCACAGATATGACACAAAACAATTTTTGTTTAATCGCTGGACATTTTGGCTTCGTGAAACATACCTCAAACAAATTCAATTAAATAATTTTAATTAATGCCATATTTTTTTCCAGGTCAAGTCGAGGAAAAAAATCATGGAATCACCTTGTAATTTGCATTTCTAAAACAAATACAGGCACAAGTCTAAAAATGCAAAGTTAAAAGAGAGTGCTTACAGACCTTAACAAGCTGTTGGACTTGGCTAATTGAAAGGAAACATGGCCCCAACAAGAGAGTTGTCAGTTGAAACAATGCAAAGGATTATAAAACTCCTTCAAGAAGGAAATCAAACACGGAGTGTGACAAAAGATGTTGGTTGTTCCCTGTCAGCTGTGTCTAAAATTTGGTGCAAGTATAAACAAAATATGAAGGTTATAAAAGGAAAACATACGGGTAGACCAAGGAAGATGTCAAAGCGTCAGGATAGAAAACTCAAAGCAATATGCCTTGGAAATAGAAAATGCACAACAAAACAAATGAAAAACAAATGGGCGGAAACAGGAGTCAATGTTTGTGACAGAACTGTAATAAATCAGCTGAATGAAATGGGATTTAGATAGAAAAGCCTGCACTAACACCTAACGAAAACCAGCACTAACACCTAAACAGAAGAAAACAAGGTTACAGTGGGCTAATGAGAAGCAATCATGGAGTGTGGATGATTGGATGAAAGTGATATTCAGTGATAAATCACAAATCTGCATTGGCCAAGGAGATGATGCTGGAACTTTTGTCTGGTGCCGTTCTAATGAAACGTATAAAGATGACTGCCTGAAGAAAACAATCAAATTTCTCCAGTCATTTATGATATGGGGTTGCATGTCAGGTAAAGGACCAGTGGAGATGGCAATCATTACCTCAACAGTCAATGCACAGGTGTACATTGAAATTTTGGACACTTTTCTCATTCCATCGAAAGCTTATTCTTCAGGAAAGGTATATCAACTCAATGACATGGCCAGCAAACAGTCTGGATCTCAATCCGATTGAAAATGTATGGTGGAAATTTAAAGAATTGGTCCATGACAAGGCTCCATCCTGCAAAGCTGATCTGTCAACCGCTATTTGAGAAAGTTGGAACCAGCTTGATGGAGAATATTGTTTTTCATTAGTGAAGTCCATACCTCAAAGAATTCAGGCCGTCATAAAAGCCAGAGGAGGAGCAACAAAGTACTAATTGTGATTTTTTTTTTTTGTTGATTCCATAATGTTTTCCTCAACATTGAGTGAATCCATAATTTTTTCCTCTAATTGATCTGGAAAAAATATGCCATTAATTAAAATAATTTAATTTAATTTGTTTGAGGTATGTTTCACGAAGCCATAATGTTCAGCTATTAAACAAAAATAGTTTTGTGTCATATCTGTGATTTGTTTATTTGCTACGAAGTAAAAAAGCTGGGTGAACATCCTCTAAGGTGAACATCCTACCAGGGGTTGTAAAAGGTATTCAAATGCATTCAACACTTAGTCTACAGCTGCATTTGGATTGTCAAAAAAACTTTCCATTCCTTGCAACTTTTCTTTGACCTCGCTATAAAATGTCTTGGGGGTCAAGGAAAGGACGGAAGGAGAGATTTACAAGGAATCTCGTGTCTACTGTGGAATTCAAACCTCCTTCTAAATTGCATCATGGTGCAACATCCAATCATATTGACATGACTGTTCAACATAGTGAACTACAACTCCTTTTCTTATCAATATAAGAAATTCAAACTGTCCTTAGCATGGCTGCCTGGGAAATATTTCCAGTTCATGTGATCTAAAGGATCTTTCCTTGCTCGAATTTGACTATTGGAAAGCAGCCTACATGCTATTCAGCATTGTGAGAATGGCAGTGGTTTCAGTGTACCAATTTTTTCACACATCAAACTCTCCAGAGATAACTCGGGTGTAGAACGGCCAGTGCAAATGAAAATTATATTTTGCACTGACTCACACCTAGTGACAGTACACAGTAGCAGCGTTGCCATAGCATGCATTCTTATCACTGTGGCCATTGTCTAATGGCATTTCCTGTTAGGGATTGTCGCCACTGATTGGCAGAAAGTCAAGAAAGCACTTGAATTAAACCAAATTACTACTCAAGCTACATACCTTTTCACCATATTTCTATTGTCTAATTTTTCCACCAGATAAGTATGGATTGTACTGATATGGCTAGTGATACCTTTTCACTATCTATCTATTTTTGTTTTTGTGAAAAAGAGAAACTTGTCTTAAAAATTGCTGTCCAGAGTACACACTGTTATCCAACACTGCTGAGTATCCATTGTCATTCCCCAGTTTTAGTGGTGATTGTCATTTCAGGTTTTCTCCTGAGGCCACCTGCAGAACAGAAACCAAGACACCGAGATGTCGGCCGCTTCCAAGAGTATCAAAATGTTGAAATTAAGAGCAAAATGCAGCCTATTATAGACTGATTACAGAACCCCTTAGCAGTGAATTTAGGCTATGTCAACAAAAAGGTAGCTATAACAAGCCTAAACGATCAGACAAACCTTTTTTCTTCTTAATTGTTGTCTCTTAATTTTACTCCCTAGGCTATGACATTTAAACATGTGGCCCCACGGGCAGAGAGCCAACAGCCATGTGGCGCTTTTTTCGTGCTGAAACTTGAAAAGACACTCCAGATAACAGGTTGAATTCCACAGATCTTCTTTTTTTGTATTTTATGAAAAACAGCAGTACACTGACTGTGGACAGTAACAAACATTGATGTGGGTTGCAGAAGAGGGCAGCAATGTATGGAATATTCCAATTTGTCCCCACCCCCAGAGCTTTGATGTTTCCCTTGCAGCGATTAGGCTTGTCACGCCGTCCCAACAACACGCCGATCCACATGCTGGGCTCAGAGGGATGCCTGGAATACTGCAGGGTTAATAACACTTTGTGAGATCATCTTTAGCTGGCGAACATCCTGATATTTCTTGCCCCTTTCAAGATCCTTTGTCCCCATGTCTATGCCTGGAAGTGAGTTCCTTCCTTGGGCCTTTTACACTGACGAGAGTGTACCAGTTTGCTAAACTTACCTTGCTGCTTATTAACTGGAGCTGGGCTTTGATCCAAGTGCATATAAATGATATGCATTTAAAATGGGTTCTGTTCAATATAAAAATGACCTAAACTTTTTAAATGATCCTGCAAGCTAACATTATTTTAAGCTTTAGCAGACAAACAGAGATGTAACCATTTCTGAACAATCCAACAGCTACACAATGCTACACAGTGACACTCAGCGTACAACTAAGACAGCAAAAAACATGGCTGAGGAAGAAGCCACACGTAGTGGTTTACAGTCCTATTGTGCTTGTCCATAGCACTTACTGCTTCACTGCTGGAGCTGACACCTTATCTTGCAGAACCAGGTCGGGGTGCAAACCAGGCTAGCCTAAAACCTGGAGGTTGAACCAAGTGTGTTGGTCCAAGTGTGAGAGGTTCTTTGTTAATGCTAGTTAGCTCCCACACCAGTAGACAAAACCGCAGATGACTTGGTTTATGGAGTTTTGTGATGTAATGGGCCGTGTAGTTATCTGGATCGCTGCACTTTAACCATTCAGCTTGGCCTAAGAGATAGTGGGAAAAGGAGTAGGAGTTTACTCATGTGGGCAGGCTTTATTTATGAGGGCAGTGTTGTCTGGTTGTCATGGTATGGAAATCATGACTGAAACTGTCACAAAGAAAGTTTGTGACAGACTCTGACTATTTAATCTGGCATTGCCAGTAGATGGAACAAATTTAGAGCACATCTGTATAGTAGTTTCATTCAAGTCATACCGGTATCTAAGAATAAGGTATACCGCCTATCCCTAGTTTGAAATGTATTTCTGTCTCTAGAGTGCTCTCTTCTTCAGCTGCACATACACTATATAGCCAAAAGTATGTGGTCTAGGGCTGTTTTTCATAGTTCAGGCTAGGCTCCTTAGTTACAGTGAAGGCAAGTCTTAACACTACAGCATGCAATGACTTTCTAGATGATTCTGGGTTTCCAACTTTTTGGCAACAGTTTGGGGGAGGCCCCTTCCTGTTTCAGAATAACAATGCCCCCGTGCACAAATAGAGGTCCATACAGAAATGGTTTGTCGAGATCGGTATGGAAGAACTTGACTGGCCTGCACAGAGCCCTGACCTCAACACATTTGGAAAGCCGACTGCGAACCAGGCCTAATAGCCCCACATCAGTGCCCGACCTCACTAATGCTCTTCTGACTGAATGGAAACAAATCCACGCAGCAATGTTCCAGCATCTAGTGGAAAGCCTTCCCAGGAGAGTGGAGGCTGTTATAGCAGCAAATGGGGACTGACTCCATAGTAATTCCCATGATTTTGGAATGAGATTTTGGATGAGCAGGTGTCCATATACTTTTGGCCATGTAGTGTGTGGATATGTAATAGAGGTTTTAAACCCTCCTGTTCTCCCTTTTCCTAAGTACTGTCACATGCACAGCATGCACAGCGAATCCGCTGTAGCCTAGGCTATTTGAAAAACAATAAAAGCAATATTCACTGGACAAGGTTTTGAACTTTTTTCAGTCACAAACCATTCTATTTACTTACAGGCTATATTCCTCAATAAACAGAGCTGTATTGTAATGACATCTGAAGCGCATTTTCAGAACTCAAAAGTCCGTCTATTGCAGTGCGCGAGTTTTCCATTGAATGACAATTCACGCATTAGGTGTAAATGACAATTCGCGCATTAGGCTTGATATACAGTCAAGCCGGAAAGTCTCCCCACTCCTTTCACCTTCTCCACGTTTTATTACGTTACAGACATATTCCTAAATTGATTAAATTAATTTTTTCCCTCAAAATTCTACACACAACACCCCATAATGACAATGTGAAAAAAGTTTTTTTGAGATTTTTGCAAATTTATTAAAAATAAAAAAATAAAATTTCTCATTTACATAAGTATTCATACCCTTTGCTTTAACGTATTTTTAAAGTATCATATTTCATATTTGGTCGCATATCCTTTACATGCTGTTACTTCCTGAAGTCTGTGACCATCAACATAAAAAAAAACTGTCGATATCTTATTTTCAGGTACTGTTACAAGCGATACTATAACCTCTCTGCATTTGAATGGATCTCTATGGAAATTGGGGGGTGAGACTAGATTCAGCTGTAAATTACACTGGTACAGTATGGAACACATGGCTGGCTAAATGGCTGTAAGTTATCAAGGGTCTGAGCTATCAAACGAGCCCCAAACCATCACTCTGTTGCCAGATATGGAGTAGATGTGGATGGATCACTGCAAGGGTTATTTCTCCGGACTCATTTTCCTATAGAACTCTATGGGGAAAAAAGTCAGGAGAAACAACCCTTAAAGTGATCCATCCACATCTACTCCATATCTGGCAACAGAGTGATGGTTTGGGGCTCGTTTGATAGCTCAGACCCTTGATAACTTACAGCCATTTAGCCAGCCATGTGTTCCATACTGTACCAGTGTAATTTACAGCTGAATCTAGTCTCACCCCCCAATTTCCATAGAGATCCATTCAAATGCAGAGAGGTTATAGTATCGCTTGTAACAGTACCTGAAAATAAGATATCGACAGTTTTTTTTATGTTGATGGTCACAGACTTCAGGAAGTAACAGCATGTAAAGGATATGCGACCAAATATGAAATATGATACTTTAAAAATACGTTAAAGCAAAGGGTATGAATACTTATGTAAATGAGAAATTTTAGTTTTTTATTTTTAATAAATTTGCTAAAATCTAAAAAAAACTTTTATCACATTGTCATTATGGGGTGTTGTGTGTAGATGTTTGAGGCAAAAAATTAACTCAATCTATTGTAGTATAAGTCTGTAACGTAATAAAACGTGGAGAAGGTGAAAGGGTGGGGAGACTTTCCGGCTTGACTGTAGGTGTTATCAGCTCCTTATCATAGCCATTGTCCCGTACCATCGCACACGCCTGGATGTTGAAGGAGTGGGCTGATAGCAATGTAATGTGGCATCGTTTCCCTTCGCCGAGGGAAAGGTATGTGGGCCTATGGAACCTTTTATTATTATGCATTTTTGATATAGCCTACACAATAATAATATTTCACATTGTGATCTAGATATTTTAGTCATGCTTGTGCGCGCCCCTGTGTGTAACAGACAGGAGGGTACACGCGTTGTGCACACGCCTATGTAGGCGCACTTATATGCACCGTTAAAATAACATGTAAACAACTGCGACATGACTTTAGACCAGGTTTGTGGTGGTTCTAGCGCAAGCGCTTTCTGCTGGCTCAAGATAGCAATACGCCAAAAAGAATCCTGGCGCAAGAATACATGCTAGTTAAAGGACGTAAGCGTTAGGCGTTATAATGAACCTAGCGCCGGGTGTAAGATAGCAAAGACACTTGCGTTTCGGGTTAGCGCCGCTTTGCGCCGGGTGTAAGATAGGGCCCCAAGAGTTCTAGAAAAAGGTATGAGGCAGGAACTGTAAATAATCAGTGTTCTTTATTCTGCAGAAAGGGAGTCCGTTCACACCAGAAGATGTATATTCAAAGTCCCATAGAGGGGCAGTTATAACATTCATATCACATCATTCCTGTTCACATCCAGCATTAGCAAATCATCACTTGTTACGTTTCACTGGTCCCCCAAATAAGGTTAATAAGGTTAGATGTATTGTTTTAGAGAGAGCACTTGGGCAGAGCTCCCTCACCAGTCCAGGTCTCACAACTATTGTAGAGTGCTGGGGTTCAAGCTGCAATCCAACTGAAAACACAACAAGGGTGCTGTGAGTGACACTTTCTGTCCGCAGACCTCATCCGAATATGCTGATTTAGCCTGGGGTTGTCTGTCTGAGTGAAGCTGGTTGGCTTATAGCTTGTACACCCAGCTTGTACCCCCAGATGTTTATTCTGTTAACATAAGCACTTTTTAAATGTAAGGTTTGCTGTCTTTCTATTTCTAATTGTTATATTGCTAATGTGTCTCTTACAGCCCTTGTGATCTGTGTCAGTTTCTTAGCAATTCATTACGTAGGCTAAACCACGCATGTACCCGCAGACTGCTTGCAAATTTAACGGATATCTGTATCAACACATTATACAAGCATGTGTCTGCACTTGTTAGTGTTGCATCGCAACTGACTCACTTTTTCCTTAGAGGCATTTTTCTTTTTTTTGTTTCGAAGACTAGTGCTAAAAGTAGAAGAAGCCAGGAAGGATAACAATATAGCCAATATTTGTCCAGATGATGCATCTATGGTATAAAAAACAAGTGTGACAATGAAAATAGAAATAAACTACTGCTATTTAAGATATCAATTAAAGCAAACCAGCCAAAAAGTCAGCAAAACTAGTTAAACTCGTGTCACCTCTGTCTAGAAGACAATGTGCATGTCTTGCATTGTCTGGTGCTGTAACCAATCACAGAATACAAAAGTGTCCCTTTAATAATAATACTAATAATCACAGTATTTAAAACTGACCGTTTATTTGTAATAAACACAGAATTGGCAGTTTAATAATCAAAATTATCACACAATTCAGAAGTGGCAGTTTATTTCTAATAATAATAATTGCACAATTCAAAAGTGCCAGTATAATGGCTTTTACATAAGTCATTTTGTGTGTGCGTGCGTGCGTGCGTGCGTGCGTGCGTGCGCACGGGCATGCCTGCTTAATTTATATCAGCATACCTGATTTTTAAAAAAGTCATGAGTCAATCGACGCTGAAATCTTCAGAATCAATGAACCGGCATGAGCTGCCCTCGTACTGCCCTAAACAGTGACCTCCTCTGATGAAAAGATTTTTAGCTCAGGAATTCTAAACACCAGTGGTGTTTATAGGATAAATTTCTTGTTTGTTCCTGTATTCCCATATTACTCTTTAAGCGGTTCATCGGTAGCATCAGTCTCTATCGACAGGCCACTTTTCTGCTGTTATAAATGGATCCATCATTGACAGGGATTACATCGTATTGTAGTTGACGTAATCCGGTGATGATTATTTCCTTGGTTTATGCAAGTACTGTAGATGACCCATGTCTCGTGTAGTACTCTCTGCCACTGCTTTCAGATATGTGGTTTCGCTTTTCAAACTGTGTGGCACGTAGGCGAATCATTACCCTGTTGCTGTGTTGCCGCAGTGTACAATTGCACTGTGACATTACCTCAGCGTTCTTTAGTCTGGGTTGAAGTTGGATGATTGCAACATGAGATTGAATTGAAGACAGATGCACCTTGTCCAGTGACCTCACTGGGCCATGTGTTGGGGGTGTAAGGTCTGTGCAGGTGGGAAACCAGTTTACCGGGCCAATCCACATCTGTGCATGCGCACACGCACACACACGCACGCGCACAGCCCTATAGAGTATGCATGACTGAATAAGAGAGTTCAGAACAATGTCGCCATTCATTCAGAGGAATCAACAGCGGCTGTAGGGTGGTGAAAGGTTTTGCTGCTACTTTTATGTGTTACCTGAGAAATACAATCAAAAGGAGTTCCCTCCACACATTCTAGACCTGACCTAATTCTTCTCCCAGTCCTGCATCCACCCCCAACTCTAAAGATGGTGTTTTGCTCTTCTTAATAATGACACTCCTTTTTCAATGCTTCAGTCTTTCGAAGTCAAAGCAAAGAAGAAAAAAAAAAGACCTCAGAACGGTATTCCAGTTCTTTTTAATCCTTTTCAGCAAAGTTGAATATCACCAGAGGAACCTTGGGCAATTACTTGTCCAAGTTGGCCGTCTGTTCTGTGACACTTTTTAAGCCAGGCAGAAGAGTGAGACTGGCATCAGGCCAAAGCAAAGTTCTGTGGACCCATGCATGTTTGGGTCTGGGAGGTGACGTTGGCCAGTCCCACAAGGCGTTGCGGCCTACTGCCTGTCCTGGGAACTATTGAAAATCCTGTGAAGCTGGAATTTAATCTAAAACACTAAATCTACTCCCACCAACTTTCTTTGCCTTAGAGAATCTGCTGTAATATTGGGCCTGGGGGTGTTTCAGCAGTTATTGATGTTGCAGTGTCATGCCTTTAAGTGACTTTTCCCTTTTATTAGAATGTACTTTATTTTGATTATTTATTTCACCCAGTGATTTGTATGGCTTGTTTCTTGTTTTTCGCTCATTGTCCAGTTAAACAGCTGTGTGCTGAAGCCGTTCCTGAGGTAAATTCCTTTTCTCTACAGCACTGTAGCAGCAGAGTCCCCTCCTGGGAGTCAGGAGCACGGTTAACCGCAAGGGCTTGCTGCCAGCAGCAGAAGCTTTATGGGGGGGGGGGGGGGGTAGAAACACATAGCGTAGAAACCCATGGCCCTCCCCCCCGCCTGCACCCTAGGCATTGTCTGAACCAGCGTGCACAGTGCCCTTGAACCTCAGTGGAAATGCCCAGAGGTGGCTAGCCTGTGTCCCAGCATGCCTCTGCAGCGCCATGGTTCGAGTTTCACGGCCTCGTCGGATGCGCCGACTTTTGGGAGGGAGGGAGCTCCGCCACCTCCCGGCTGTCTCCTGTGTAAAAATACCGGCAGCACGGAGAGAAATAACCTCACAGCAGCATTTGATTTCAGTAACAGCCCTCTCTGAACAAAATGTAAGCATACAAGTCTTGGCTTGCTATCCCCAAAATGAAAAGGAGCCAAAAAATAACTTTTCCCCTCTCACTGCATTCTCTTGGGCTTTTGGGAATCTCACTGAAAAGGATGAACTAAGCTCAGGAGAATAATGCGCTTGGAAAAATGGGCCTTTGCTTTAATTGCAAGGAGTGGTATTGAGTGAAGAGGAATGAACGTGAGGATGTTGTTGTGGTTTTATAACTTCTTTTTAATTTATTTTTTGGTCTACATCCTTCAGCATTCCATCACAACAATATGTCACCTCAGTTTTCAATGTGTATTCCAGTGGCATGAGTCAGGCTTGCTGTAGACCTATGCAGGACTTTGTCTGAGATTTTGGATGCAATGGATTTTGTGTGTGCTTTGCAGGAATAATTCACTGTGCAGAAGACCAAATAGAATGCCCGAAAGTTATTTTATGCTGAACAAATATACGCAGTTATTAAATACAAAGCATTACAGCATTATTATAAATGTGTTTTAACTGGCCTAATTAGTGCTGGCCTTACACACTTCACTTCTAATCCTGTGGAAGTGGCTTGCAAAATGCCTCATAGATATGCAATATGTGCCAGATCCGTGATCCGTGTCTAAAATGTGGCAATAGGCCCATGCAGAACATCAATGATATGCTGAATCAATGATAATGAACTTGTGTGATAGTCCTCTTGGCTCCTAGGTAATCATATCTGCCATATTAGCCATAGGAGGCTCTGTTCCCTGATAAGGTGGGAAATACCTGGAAGGAGCCATTTAGAGGCTTTTGAGATGAGGACTGGTTTAAATATTTGATGCTGCTGCTGCTACTGTTTCTGTTGCTCTTGTAGTGGTGGTGGTGTTGCTGTGGTGGTGGTTCTGTTGTACTGGTGGTGGTGGTGGTGGTTTTGCTGTTGTAGCGGTTGTGGTGGTTTTGCTGCTGCTGTTGCTGTGGTAGTAGTGGTGGTGGAGTTTCTGTTGTAGTGGTGGTGGTGTTGCTGTTGCTGTTGTAGTGGTGATGGTGGTGGTGTTTGGGGCCTGGAAACACTCCTGCATCCATGAACACAATAGGTGCTATTATACGTTACCCTGTGGGACTCCCCTCCACAGTTCTGGTCCAGATCTGATTTGGGCCGTAGCATTCACTGCACACTTACATCAGCCCATTACGTCACTCGGAACCCTTAATCATGTTTTTCAGGCAAGGGGCAAGCTATTGCTTAATATTGCCACATTCGCTTGGTGTGCTGAGGCTCATTTGAAACTGTTTACAATTTCAAGATATTCATTCTGTGAGGCAGAAGAAAATGGTGAACAGCTGCTTCCTGAAAATCAAGGGAAACGAGAAGCGGGAACAGCACAGCTGTCCCTGCTGCCTCCACAAGAAAGGAAATGACATCACAAAGTATTCTGTAATATAATAACATCCACATGCTATGTACTCTTTTAGCAGATTGCTTCCCTGGGTACCCATAAACATGGACTGAGCAGCAAATGTGTCTCGTCTGTAAATTATCCTAATTCATTTAAGTATACCTCCAAATCTGGGTGGAAATTAAAAGTTTAGTTTTCATGGATGGGCTTTACAGATATTGTTTCTGCTGTTCAAAGCAAAGAACATGTTGGATTTTATGGTGTAACATTAGAAATTTTAAGAGTTTAGTGAATAAAAAAGTGAACTGTTTCATAAGCCCCTTTAACACCGGATGAACCCTGGCCGATTTTACTTCGCGGGGCATTGTTCCTAACCCTCTTTTTAGGCATGGCTCCCAATGCAGTAGCCTACCTTTCGATGGTTTGCGAACTATTTGGGTAGAGTTGGTGGGCTACTGATCATCGCTGATTGATCAAACCGATCGCCCAGCAGACCAAGCGTCATTTTTAAATACCGGCAACAAACAAACATTTAACAGCAGCCAGAAAAACATTTAGCAGCAGCTAGACAGCAAGCAAGTCTTCATACAAAGGAAAAATGGAAATTGAAAGACAAAACGTTCATGCACTGCCAAACACACAGCGGGGCATTGCCTGCAGCGGTCGCTGCTACCACTGTGTCTCAACTATCCTATTTTATGTTAAAGTAGTTAGATTTTATCTATGATTATGTTGTTGATACTATTATGAAAGACTTGTGTGTTTGTGTATGGAACTTTGTGTTGGAAAATACAGAAAAAATTGCATCCCGTATTGATTCAATAGGGAACGCAAGATTTTATTCTTACGGGATGATTATACGGCACGATTCTGTATTATAGGCTAAGGAATGGGTGGAAACCCCTAAACGAAAAGGAATTATATTTTTTTTATTAAAAAAGTGAAGCAGTATTACAAAAAAATTAAGACCACAATACGTCCTAAACGTAATCGTGGCTTTCCCCCCGTCACTTTCCAGTTTGCCTAATCTTCACGGTTCTCGAGGTGAGGTGGGAAAGCAAACACGAATGCTGGGATGGGCACCCAGCTTTTGCTGGTTTTTATTTCACAAATTTTGCTGTAATTGTTGTCTTGAAGGTGGCAGAAAAGCCAAAAGACATTTTTAAAAGTAGCACTTAAACCACATCAAGGCCTGCTTTCTACCATCCATTTCTTAGTAGAAGTGCACTGGCCTGTAATAAAAATGCACTAGCCTATTGCTTACACATTTGATGTTTACATGGAACAGACCGCTAAACATGTATTTAAGCATATGGCTGCTCTGCTGGTTTTCAGTGTTTTAAACCACTGTTAGTCAGCATTCATGATGAGAGGACATTTGATGATCAGTGCTCATGCAGTGGAGGCTGTGGTTAACGCTTATATCTCATGTGCCCTCAAAGATAGTGCTATCATTGTTTTGACTGTAACTTTTTGCCATGGTTGCAGCTGGGCTGAAAACCGCTTCTGTGACTCAGGCACTGGGAATCTTTGAAGACTGGGACTATTTTTTTGTGGTGCTTGGTCAGGGCCTGAGTTATTCTGCCCTCAAGAACACAACAGAGCACCCCTTTGTCATACCTGTGATTAGACTCAGCCTGCAGCTGCACAGCATGACATATGTTAGGAATCCACCAGTGACAGACCTTGTGTCTATAGGGTGACGCATGTTTGACGCTGACAATTCCCCCATCGTTTGTCTCACAATAGCGTTTGCATTCTAAGCAGTTCTTGTATCGTTGATTATTTGCACCTGTTAGATTTATTCCTGTATGTGTTTTTTTTTTCATTCCCAGAGATCTGCGGTTTAACAAAATAAAGGATCTCCTGCCTGGCTCCTTCAGAAGACTAAAAAATCTCAACACACTGTAAGTATCATCATCAATTTAGACTTTTTTTTTGTTTTCATTTCATGAACTAGAGCAAAGAGCGTGTTTGTTTTTGCAGAAAGCCATTTGGACTCCTGTTGATGAAGGATTTATGATTCCACTTTGTCATGGTTTCACACATGTAGGTTACTTCCTAATGTGAGTGGAATGTTTTTTTTTTCCCCACACAGTGTCATCTTATCATAATACTGACCTGTAAGTAGGCTTTCACACAGAAAGGCTGAAATAATATCCCACCCTATTGCGCAACAGTATTTAAATATCTGTAACTTTAATTAGGATACACCGCACCTGAGCTCATCTACCATGTTAATAATGAAATTTGACATCCCTTTGGCACCCACCTGGTTCATAGGGTCAAAATTGGCTGCCGATTTGAAGATTAAAACAGAAGCCAGCATGCCCAGGACCAGGGCGGAAGACCTCTTGCATAGATGATCGCTTTTGCTGTATGAGGATCTCATTTGTGTGAAAGCCCCTTGGGCTGCCCTCTCCATCTCGCTTGGGGTGCACCATCAGCTAGAATAATTTTATCTTCAATTAGATCATATCAATCTACCTATTTCCAAATGCATTATTTTTAAATGGTTTTTTGGGTTTTGTTTTTACTACTTGTACTTTCTGCATATATTGATTTACTAGTGACATAATTCCCATGCCCAATGCTGAGGAGTGTGAACCTGGTTCAGTACTGTCACTTTTGTGGCCTCCAATCAGAATAGTAACATGCTTCTGGTAAGAACCCAAATGGCTCAAACTGCTATGCACTGGCAATTGCATTACATTATTTTACATTATCTTGTACTATACATTTACATTTCGACATTTAGCAGTCGCTCTTATCCAGGGTGAATTACACAGAATATTTTTTTATGTACAGTCCATTTATGCAGCTGAATATTTTACTGAAGCAGTTCAGGTTAAATGCCTTGCTCGTGGGCACAACGGCAGTGTTTGCACATCCGTGGTAGGGCTCCAGTGAAAAAGTGACCTAGGTCTCTGTATAATTAATGATTGAATCAAAACATATATATACAATACCAGTCAAAAGTTTGGACACACCTACTCATAGAAGGTTTTTTTCTGTTATTTTTACTGTTTTCCACATTTTGGAATAGTAAAGACATCAGAACTATGAGATAACACAAATTACATTATGCAAAAACCAAAAAAGGGTTAAACAAATAAAAAAAAGTCTTATATTTTAGATTGTTCAAAGTAGCCACCCTTTGCCTTGATAACGGCTTTGCACATTCTTGCCATTCTCTCAAACAACTTCTGTGGTAAACAGGTATTCCACAGGTAAAAAGGTGATGCCATCATGACTGTATAAAAGGATATCAAAAGACTCCTGATATCTTATTTCCAGGTACTCTTAGAAGCGATACTATAACCTCTGCATTTGAATGGATCTCTATGGGAATTGGGGGTGGGACTAGATTTAGCTTTAAATTACACTGGAACAGTGTGGAACACATGGTTGGCTAAATGGCTCTAAGTCATCAAGGGTCTGACGTATCAAACAAGCCTTAAACCATCACTCTGCTGCCAGATATGCAGTAGATATGGATGGATCACTTTAAGGGCTGTTTCTCCTGACAAATTTTCCTATTGAACTCTTATGGAAAAATAAGTCAGGAGAAGAAACCCTTCAAGTTATAAAATAATTACGGCTACAACGTAGGCTGCACAATGTATATTACAACTTATTATTTGTTATGTTGAATGTTACATTTTGAAAGCAATAAATACCATTCTGAGAAACGTCCATTCTGTGTATGCCTGCATTTTTAATTTGGGGGTTTTGGGTTGGGTATTATGTAGGTCATAACTGTAGAACGTTTCAGCATTTACAATCGTTACTTAACCGAATAATGATGTCGGCTAACCGGTTGCAAAACTATCCGTTATTAACATCCCTACTTAGAACAGGCTATGGTCTTAATAATTCTCACTCGGATGTTCAAAGATGTTTGCGCCCCCAGTCAAACACTTTCTGTCGATCTAAAGTCAATAGGGTTCCCTTTTAAAGGCTGCAGTGATGAGTTATCTAAATTTCACAGGTTTATCCAATGGTCTTTGAATAGGTTCATTTATTTTTTATTTATCCTAAAAATTTGCCAGAAAATCCCATTGAGTTAGAGAATCTCTTAAAAGGTACACCTGGTTCTTAGTTCAAACTAAGACACATGGCTGCTGGATTCATATCAGGAGTGATTATCATATGTCTCTGTTTTCTTTTCAGTCCATTTGGGTATTAGCTACTAACTGTGACTAAACACTTGAGACTGATTAGGAATAGCCTACTGGTCAGACCTTATTTTAGGTTCCTTTTATTTTTTTAGGACCAGTCATCGTTAATTCACATTTATTTTCAACAAATATGGTATTTGAGTCTAATCAGGGATGCTTGCATCCAACAGTCCTTGGAACAAGTGTTTTTTTTTTGTTGTTTTTTTTAAAAATGTTTTCCAGATTATCCACTTGTTTTCATAGCCATTAGCAGCACACAGCAGATTGCGTCAGAGTTCGGGAATAAATCAAGAGCTCCTCGGGGCTGCAAGTTCTGCAGAGCTCTAGACAGCTGCACGGCAGTGTGTTTGTATACAGGATTTTATATTGTTTTTAAGACCACATTGTACCCTGTATGAAAGTTAATACTTTTTTCTTCTTTTTATTTTACAATAGACCTGTGGTCCCCACCCCTGTTCCTGGAGATCTACCGTCCTGTAGGTTTTCACTCCAACCCTAACAAAGCACACCTCATTCAACAGCTAGAGATTTCGTTGAGCTGCTAATTAGTACAATGGTTCCCAAACTCTGTCCCCCCACTGTGTATACGTTTTTGTTCCAACCACAATTGCAATCCCGGAATTTTAACAAGATGTCAATTGTTCTTAATTAGGTGTTTGTCATATTTACCCTCTTAAGCCACATTATGTTAGCAATAGCTATGCATGTCATGAATAATAAAAGTACAATATTCCCATTGTGCTATATTGCAAATAATAACAAAAAGGGGCAGAAAAACAACATGTTTTAACTGACCAAATTAATTTTATTTTATTCAATAAAATTAAAGACTGAGGTGAATCAATAGGCTCCTAATTGGTGAAATTGTGGATATACTGCCACTAAAACTAACCATTTGATAAATAATGAAAAAAAGACAAAGAAAATGATAACGAGCCAAACTTGCAGTGTTAATACATTTAAGAAAAACTTGATGAGGGAACTTAAAAACTCACGTTTTCAACTACCTAATTAGGAGCCAATTGATTCACCCCAGTCTTTAATTTGATCAGTTTAAAAAAAATGTTACCTATTTGCAAAACAGCCCAATAAGCACAGTTGGAACATGGGAATTTTTATTCTTTATGGCATGCATAGCTATTTCTGACATGATGTGGCTTAAGAGGGTAAATAATCCTTCTAAACATGAAAAGCACCTAATTAAGAAAAATGAACAGCTTGTTAGGATTTTGGGATTGCAATTGTGGTTGGAACGAAAACCAGCATACACAGTGGTCCCCGAGGACCGAATTTTGGAACCACTGAATTAGTAGAATCAGGTGTGCCAAATTAGGGTTGAAATGAAAACCTAAAGGATGGTAGATCTCCAGAAACAGTGTTGGGGACCACTGCAGTAGACAAACTGGTATGATTTCACCAAGTAAATAAGTGCTGTGATTTGTATCTTTGTTTCTGCAGTGTTTAATTACACATTAGCAACAGGCTAATTAACCTTCTTATTTATTTCCAGGCTCCTGAACAATAATCAAATAAGAAGAATCCCAAGAAGTGCCTTTGAAGATCTAGAAAACCTGAAATATCTGTGAGTTTACAAAAAACAAGCATCATTTTTCCTTCTCTCCTTGATTGAAGCGGTCACTCCTGTGTCTGCTGTTGAAACCAGCAGGGGGGAAGGAGTGAGGGCAGTTTAGATCCTCAAACAAGATGTGACCTAGCTCCTGTCTGCTCGCAATTAGCCTTTGGGGTTGTCAGCCACGTCACTTTCATTAACTCATTCACTACCAGAGAGTAGTGCCTCAGTAGTGCCAAGCCAATATGACTGCCGACATTCTAAATTTTTAGATTGATCCTGTCAATGTGCAAACTTTTATTTTACCTATTGAACAGAATGTTTTGTTATTGAGGATAGATGGCACTAAATATCACACCTTCTGGTTCAGTTCACTATTAGAACAACGTCAAACAATATTGATGGAAATATAAATAATTTATTTTCAGTGCTTAGTTTGGTAAACATGACTCTTACATTGGTGATGTGTAATAATAGTGAAAACTATTTTCCATAAAAATCAGCTCTTGCATAACTATAGATATCTAAAAATTAACAATAAACATAATCACTGGTCATTTGTATAGATACAAATGAGCTGTCCACGTGCGTTACTTTGTATCAACCGTTTCAAACCGAAACCGTTATCCTGAGGCAAAAATAACATAGGCTAAAATTTGTGGTGTGAGGGACTAATTAAAAATGGAACCAACAAAACGATGGTCACTGGAGAAGATATGGGAAATAACTAGAGAGAAGTAGAAATCAGAGAATTATTATAATAATCTAACTTATAATATAAGTCGGGAAAGGGGTATTATAAAATTCATTGATGGTAGGCTGCTGTCTGTGACTCAAACATTTACCAGACGATCATGGAACGACTAAAAGCTAGGGGAGTAAGGCAAACAAAATAAACAGCAGGTTTTGTAACGCTAATTGCATTACAGCGGAGCCTTCGCTTATGCCAATTTGTTTTTCATACTGTGTAATTTACTCCCGCTGCAGAGAGATACAGCGATGATCAAGTGTGTTTCTTAATTTTCTCCCATTGCTGAGACAGTAGCATATTAGTAGTTTGTTATATTGTGCAATTGATTGTGTTCAATTTCTTTATATTCTTGGTCACAGGCGCAGAAACGTGTTGGTACAAATTGACGGGGACGTGTTATTTCCACACCCCGATGTTGGTTGAGATTTTTTGATGGGCTCAAAGAGTTTCAAGTTTGACCGAACAGCGACCAGTTTCTCAACTATTTTATTTGTCAGCCTGTTGCACACTCTGCTGTGTGTTCCACCAAACAGGGTCCAGTTCCGCTCTGATGCAGCTGATGTTGGGGGGATCTGGAGAATAACTGAGGCAAAAGGGGACATGTCTTCACACTTCAGTCCCTTCTGCCAGGTTGCTGCCTTCCAGATGGCATCAGCACTTCACAGCCTTTCCTTGCTGGAAAATTTTGCCAAACTTATAAGAACTTTCACCTGATCAAGATTAAGTTGCTGTGCAATGGCAGTGGTGGTAACATATGCCGTAGAAACATGCTTTCTAGTAAGGACCTGGGCCTGTTCAGCACATTTTCTTTGTTTATTGTTTTCTTCAACTTGTTGTGTTTTATTAGCTTTGTTTAACCTTCTTTTTATGTCTGATGACCCAAAATGACTTTGTCAGCAAATGCCTTATGACATCCAAGAGAATTAGGAAATATGTGTAAAAAAATATTTTTTATATATTGACCTGTAACACCACGTTAACACAAATGACAGTAAAATTCTAACATAATAGGAAGGTTAGGGATGACATTGGAAATTACCAAAAATTGCCTGGAAAATTTGCCCCCTTTGCAACCCTAGCTACAATGCGAGGCAGCCTTTTAAAATTTTTCCATGATTAACTTTGCTCAGTGCAAAATCGCTTGTCTATGTATCCCAACAACAATCTCATAATTACAGAATATTGGTCCTGCATATACTCTGTGGGCAACTACTCGCTGAGCAGATTGTCAATGCAGATTGGATGTCACAGCTGATTTCAGTTAATACAGCATTGTTAATGTATTGTCGTAACTCCATTTCAACTGGAGGACAAAGTCACATTATTTTATTTATTTTATTCTTTTTTTGGCTGCGACAATTCTTAGCTCTTAATAAATTGAAGTTATTGGATTATACTAGAGTTCATGGCTTTTAATTACTGTCATATTGAAGGAAAACTAACCTGGCTTTCTCAGAAAGATCACTTAACTGGCAGCATAATTTGCCTTGGGCATGTCAATGCAGGACAAAAGTGTCTTGTATGATAGATGAAGCCATTTTGGGTTCATGTTCGACCCTGTGATTGCTTTGGTTAAGCTTCTTGACAGGGAATGTTGAAAAGAACAATACACTGGTAAAATAATGTGCAGACCAGACCCGCTCCCACTATTGGAATGTAAAAAAACTTCGAATGTAAAAAGGAAAATCAAGAGGTAAAGTTTTTTGTACTTATGTGTGGGGAAAAATCAACATTCCTTGACAGAGAAACTGTTTAGCCTAAATTATAGCTGCTATTTTTTGGGGATGTAGGCAACTCAGTGGTGCTTTTGAGGTAAATTAGGCACTCTTAATCTCTAAATTCTTCCACGTAAAAACATCTCCTTGCTCCAGGGGTAATGGAAATAGCTCTAACAGCTTTTCCCCTTGCTCATATTGGTTTGTCCTTTGTTAGTCACAAGCCCTCAATGGTGGTTGGAGCTCTGTCTGTGTATACATTTCCGTGCGATCAGTGTGTCTGAACGACTGCTTTCTACCCTCTTCCTCAACTTAAAGGGCTCGTCAACCTCAACCTCGCCTTCCTCTTTCAGGTCTGCAGAACAAGACGGCTGACTCACATCAGCACACATACCACCCTCTAATTTCACTGCAGGAGTCCAAGGAACTATATTGATACATTCATAGAACTTCACTCTACTGATTTTGCTTATTGCAGTGCACACCAATTTATAACCTGTGCTTTAAAGATGCATTGGCTGGATATTTGCCCTTCTCCAGGAACTTCGTCACTGGAAAATGTTAGCAATAGCTAGATTAAATAAATGCTAGATGCATTCATGAGCATTGCAAAAGCATTAAATTACAATTACAAAGAACGTTATGAATGCTTTATGCGTGCAGTATTCCTAGATCTGTGAACCTCAGGTCCGATCTATCCCATGAGATGATAAGTATAATAATTATAAAGAATTCATAATGCTTTATGTAATTGTAATGTAATGCTTTTGTAATGCTCATGAATGCATAATGAATGCTTTATGAAGATGCAGTTCATGTAAATCTTTACCAATTAAACAATACGGGTAATGAGCTATATTATATGATGAAAAATTACATTATTTTTATTAATACAATTGCTCAGAAAAAAATTGTTTTATAATGTCTTTATCCAACAAAAATAAATCTGCACTGACATGCTCCTTTTTTAAGTTCATCTTGGCCTTGGGGAAGTATTTGTTCCATCGCATGCCTTCCTGTTTCACTAGGGTATAAAAATGAGGCAACACAGATGTAAATTCCATATGTCATCCATCGCCATGGGAAAAGTCTCAGAAGAAACAAGACAAAGGGTTGTTGACATTCACATGTCAGGAGATGAACAATGAACTAAAGACAAATTTCCACTAGTAGGTCAATTATTAAGACATTTAAAACCAACAGATTTACCCTGCTTGTTAGAGGACACAAGTGCAGATTTACCCTGCTTGGTAGAGGACACAAGTGCAGATTTACCCTGCTTGGTAGAGGACACAAGTGCAGATTTACCCTGCTTGGTAGAGGACACAAGTGCAGATTTACCCTGCTTGGTAGAGGACACAAGTGCAGATTTACCCTGCTTGGTAGAGGACACAAGTGCAGATTTACCCTGCTTGGTAGAGGACACAAGTGCAGATTTACCCTGCTTGGTAGAGGACACACGTGCAGATTTACCCTGCTTGGTAGAGGACACAAGTGTAGATTTACCCTGCTTGGTAGAGGACACAAGTGCAGATTTACCCTGCTTGGTAGAGGACACAAGTGCAGATTTACCCTGCTTGGTAGAGGACACAAGTGCAGATTTACCCTGCTTGGTAGAGGACACAAGTGCATCTTGGCCCTATGCACAATGTGGCAGATTTTTTGGGAGACAGAAATATTCAATGGACACAGTTAATGCTCTACAAAACTTTGTTGCATCTTGGGGACACAAAGTGCTTTGATTGGAGCCAGGTAAGACCAGAATTTAGCTTTTTGGCCGTGCACACAAGCAGTGGATTTGGTGTTAGACGGAGGATGCTAATTTTGTACTTTGTACCTACATTGAAATATGGTGGTGGATATTTGATGTAATGGGGCTGTTTTGTATCTACTGGTCCTTGGGCTCTTGTTAATGTCTGTGAAACTCCACCAAAGTGCCCAGACATTTTGTCTAAAAACCAGCTTTCCCCCCCTGCCAGGAAGGCAAACCTTTTTGTTCATCTGTCCTGTATTTGGTGTGAATCATTTCGGATGGCACAGTATATTAGGGCTGTCACTTTTTTTTTTGTTCGATTATCAAACTTGCTCAGGTGACTCATTTAAAAAGGTGAAATGAGCAGCCCAGTTACACTCTTTACTCGTCCGTCTTGCCTCATGTAATACACACTGATGTAATACACGCGTGTGAATGTAACTGATGCGCCCATTCCATTTTCGCTCTGTCACCATCCTTGTCATTGTATTTATTGAACTGCAGAGTGGTCTGTCATTTCTTTTAGCAAAGCACCACAGTGTTTCCGTGTCTAAATAAAATGTAATCAACTATCTAACCATCATCCTGGGGGCATGGCGTGGTTGGCCATAAGATGATGATACCTGGATGTAAGCTGCACTGGTAAACTTATCGTAGTCGACATGGCCTTCGAACATCAGTTATATGTCCTGCTTTAGCAAGTACAGGGTAATACAACCACTGATGATTATGTACTTTTCAGAGTTGAGTAGTTTTTGGAGTGGATAGGTCAGGTGTTTGCAGTCACAGGTGAGCAAATTTCCGGAAATAATGATGGCTCTCAGGTCCATCCACTAAATGCTGGTTTAGAAGTTGCCCTATGGTCGTTTAGCTAGCTTGCAAGCACCATATTCTTTTGGCAGTAGGTATGACTACTGCGAGCATATCTGAAGTTTTAAAAAAAAATGTAAAAAAAGTATTTAACCTAGGTAACCATAAGTATGGCCCTTTTACCGTCTTTTGTTTTTTAACTAAAAATGGCTCTAAGTCATCAAGCGTCTATGGCATCAAACGAGCCTGAAATCATCACTCTGCTGCCAGATATGCAGTAGATATGGATGGATCACTTTAAGGGTTGTTTCTCCTGACTTATTTTTCCATAGAGTTCACTCTGTAGTTCAATAAATACGAGTATTGCTTTAAATTGTGTCACGTTCCGTGTGTGCATGTCAATTACATTCACAAGTGTGTATTATATTTGTGGCATGAAAACCACACACTGACGTTGAAAAGCAATGATAGACTATTCTGCAGTTCAATAAATACAATAACGATAATTGCTTAGTGTTTTGTCAAATTCAGAGCAGCACCCTGTGCTCACAGAGTGAAATGCAATTGGCACTTGGATTATGTTCCGAGGTCAGTATTGGATTTAATTGTGGCACGAAAACTGTGCGCTAGTGTTGAAATACAATACACCCTGTATTGCATTTCAGTATGAATATTTTTGACAGAACATACAATGAAATACAATGCAATATGCATTTTTGTTTTTAATTATGGCGTGATGAATACACATAATTTTGTAAAAGCAAACCAATATGTATTACATTTCACTATGTGCTATAGCGATTGCATTTAATGAAGTCACTGAAAATCTTCCATGTATGTCCTGCATTTTGACACACTTTGAAATTCTGTGAGCAATAAAAGCCTTGTTCACCTACATACCTTCTGAGTGGTGAACATGACTTTCTGATGCTTTCCTTTTCCAAATGCTATAAATTACTGTGAAACTATGCAGTATCACGGTTTGGCAAAAATGGATGACTTGTCTTTTCTTCTGAAAAAGTAACTTTAAAAAATAAAAGCATTCCTGCGTCAACATCCATTAGCACTTAGTTTGCGCTTGTGTAAATGTAAAAATCTGCCTTGTGGCTGTGTGTCTTGTCCAGGCACTCTTCTTGTGTGGATGTGGTCCGATGGTCTGGTGTGGAATTCGGATCATGCCAGTACATAGTATCGCCTGGAGCGGGATTTCAGTTGGCGGAACATCCATGTCTCATCATGTACCAGCGACCAGTTTGTTTTGAATAGAGGAACATTTTTAAAAAGGAGAAAAAATGTAACCTTACTAAACAAGCGGCATAAAAATGAAGATAAACACTTTAGGAATACAGTCAGAAAATATAATTGCTCAACATTTGCCCACAGGAGTCCTTTGAAGGTCCTCCCTCCCACATTCTTAGCAGTAGATGCCTTGAAGTGCAAATGACATCACATGGACATATTTACACAGCAGCCCAGGTCAATTTGTCTTTCAGCTATATTGAGCCTGTCTCTTTTAATAGTATCCTTTCAACGATTTAAGGTGGCGCTTTTACTCGGACAATTCAAATATCGCAAGCAAATAAAGGTTTCTGCATTCGCCTGTCAATTGATAGGAGCGTTCCTGCTGGTAGAACGGAAGTCGTCTGTGTTTGCATTTAGACTGGCCTTTCCAGTGCTGTTTTAGACCCCTCCTCTTAATCACCACTGCTGCCGCCCCCGACGATGCTATAATTAGAACATGGGTGACTGTTCAAATCATTTAAATATCTGAATTATAAGGCAAGGTGCTTTTAGCCTGGAGCTGAAAAAACACACCTCTATGATCATTACCCACTGCCCTGTCATTGCATGGTGGGCCGTGCCCTGCCTCACTTACTGGCTTTGTCTCCCGCTGACCCTCCAGCGATCAGTGTCTATTCATGGTTGTCATGTGATGTCTCCAATAAAGCCACTCTCATGATGACCAATCTCCTAGATCAGTCTGCACCAAAAATCTGATCAGAGCCAAGCCCTAATGGCTTGTTACAGTTTTGCCATAGCAAGGCAGTTATGTAGAATATTCCTCTTCTTTAGTTTTATATAGTCACGTGACTAGTCAGAATGGAACAATATCAACTTAACACACCAATATTTCTACCCTTTGTTTTGTTGTATCTTTGGGCAGTGGTAGAGGCAAACAAAATCCATATTAACAAGATTTGCACTATATCAGGGGATGTTCTAACGGAGGTAGGAATGTTTTTGTATGGAAAACCCATATTCGGATTTATTGAATTGAATCCATTTGGAATGAGATCCGTAGGGTCTGTTTGTTTTAGTTTTCACTGTATAATCAGCAACCAATTCAGACCCAAGAAATCAAGTTGAATGAGTTAATTGTGTAATCAACTGCTTTAATTAGCCTTCATAGAAAAACTGGGCTTTGACTGAAAGGCCAAAATAAATCCTTACTATTTTGTATGCTTTTTTTTGTACATACATAATATTTAATGTTTTTTGTTTATATGTTGAATGCTAAGTGTGAGCTTTTTAAACTGTTGAGTATTATTTTTTTTGGAACTGTAAGATTAACAAGCTTATAATTAAATATGATTGAGCTGTGATGCCCTGTTTGGCTAACATTTGATTTGGAACACTGCTTTTGTGAGCCTAAACCCTTGCAGTAATCGTCTAAAAATTACGTTTAAAATGTGGTCATAAACGTGATTGCTGTGAAACTGTAATTGTACTTGCTACTAAAAATCTCTAACTTTCAGGCGGCTAATTTGAATAGCTGTCCAAACGGGATGGAAAAGCATCCTAAACAGCGGCCAGATAATTAGAACTATGAATGTTTGTGTCACAGGTCACATGTCCTGGCCAATAAGTAAATTTTTTGTTAGCACAATGTGTTAGCGGAGCAGTTAATTTAGCTCCCCTCCCGATTCGTACCCTGTGTGTTTACTAATATTACTGATTATTTCTTCTTTCAGCTATTTGTACAAGAATGAAATCCAATCAATTGACAGACAAGCATTTAAGGGACTTGTGTCTCTAGAGCAACTGTAAGTGAACTACTCCTCCTCCTTCCCACCACCCCACCTCCTAAGTCCTAATACCTGTCCCCCCTCTCGAACCCTGAGTGCCTTGTGTCACGTTGCCACTGTGCATGTCGTGTGTGCATCCCCGCCCATCCTTGCACCTCACCCCCATGCGTGTAGCACTGCCCCCGCATGCCCAGCATGTCACGATGCCCCATGGCCACGGCTTCGAGAGCGCAGCCTCGTCATCGAGAAGCTGTGCGGGGGGCAGCGGCTGCAGCATGAAATCATCACACGACAGTAGAGGCCTCGTCAGTCCTTTGTTCATGTAAATGTGCTTAGTTTACCCCCTTCCTATCTTCCCCTCCTCACCTCTTCTATGGCTTCTCGTTTGCGCCCTGCAGTTTCGTCCTCTTGCCTCTTGTTGAAATTTCAGATGTGAATTTGGTTGTTAAAACGTTATATTAAAGGTTAGTGAAGAAACATGTATGGTTAACCAGAAAGGTCCCCCCTACCAATTTCCAAACCCAGCCTATTTCATTTGGCAAGCTACTGAGATGACCTGGATTGTATTTATATGTAATGGAGTTGTTGCCCTGCGATAGGTGTTCTCCACACAACTAATCTAGGGAAGATTCAGTGGTGTTTGTTTTGTAAAAAGTCTGCAGATATCCTCGATAGCTTGGGTGTATTTCTAATTGAGAGCAAACAACAAGTTCAAATTTTAGTCTTTATTGTGACTTCAGAACTGGTTCTTTTACATCTTATTTATAGTTTGTAATTGCAGTTCAGTATTTTTACTTAAGCTTTGTACTTAAATGAGGCAGAATATTTTAAACTAAAACATTTTTCCGGTCACACTTTAAACTAAGTTTCTCATATAAAGGCTTTATATAGCGTATATAAAGCCTTCATAAACGTGACATAATGACTTCAAGAATCATACATAAGCAAATGTCATGCTTCATAAAGGGTGACATAACACCTTCTTATGCAACGTGTTATGGCAATTGCGTCACAGTTAGCCTAGAATCCTACATAAGCATGTTTTATGTCACCCTGTATAATGTTTAGCCATTAGCCAGGTGACATTGGTTGTCACATTTTGCATAACTTTGCATAAAAAGGTGTTATGTCACCTTTTATGAAGCATGATATTTGCTTTTGTATGATTTATGAAGCCATTATGTCACATGTATGATTGCTTTATATGTGCTATTTTTCCTTTATTTTTTCTTTGCACATATTTTTGAAGTC
Source organism: Synaphobranchus kaupii (assembly GCA_029718625.1). Taxonomy (NCBI): domain Eukaryota; kingdom Metazoa; phylum Chordata; class Actinopteri; order Anguilliformes; family Synaphobranchidae; genus Synaphobranchus; species Synaphobranchus kaupii. The sequence goes on from CM056382.1 coordinate 3,335,692, forward strand.
TTGAAGGCTGACCCCTCATGCAAACTTAGTCACCTATTATTATTTTCTCTCCAGAAAAGAGATTTATCTGTTATTTTAATGCCTATTTTTCATGAATTAGTGGATCAAACTCGCATAATTCTTACACAGACCAAAGTCACAGAGTATTAATTATATGCATGGACTTAATGTAGTCCTGCAATGAAGCTGCTTTCTTGTTGTTGACTACAGTTCAATCAAAATACTGAGATCTTTAGCAATATGGGAATTTTTGTAAGCATTTTAAAGCTCGGAATAATATCAAGAAAAGCAAATGTGTAAAGACTTCATATTATTGTTAAATCTAAGGTTGTACTGAAGTAATTTGTTTGCATGGATGTAAACTATATCGTTTGAAAACAAGAATATGAGTAACAGGAGAGAGCTGTGTATGCATATGTGTGCCAATTAAAACATTTTTTATAATAAATAAAAAAATACATTGAGCTGCTGAGTGGTCCTTTTAAAGCACTGTTTTAGTGCACGTACGGGTCCAATGTACAGCTATCCAATCCAGATCGCGTCAGCATCAAATATGGCTAGCAGCCTCACAGGCGGTGCAAAAGTGGCTCTAGCAGGCCAATCGGGTGCCCGCAAGTCTGCCTGTTAAGCAGCACATGAACTGCCTTCCTGAACACGACTCCTGTCTGTGTGAGCCCAACTTGCGAACTACAGTGTGATAAGAAGCAGTAATTGCACTGCGAAAAATGTCTGTCTTAACAAGCGTTTAACATTACATTTCAGTACATTACAGGCATTTAGCAGACGCTCTTATCCAGAGCGACTTACACAACTTTATTTTAGCATTTTTTTACATATTAGCCATTTCTACAGCTGGATATATACTGAAGCAATTCAGGTTAAATACCTTGCTCAAGGGTACAACGGCAGTGTGTCCTACCTGGGAATCGAACCTGCAACCTTTCGGTTACAAGGCCAGTACTTTAACCATTATACTACACTGCCGCCCCGGTCGGGGTTAGTATAATGGTTAAAACTGCCGTTTTAGTCTTGTAATGAGACTTAGTCTTATTTTTTTCTCAAAAGTGGAAAATATTAGCTTGTTTTAATGTACTTTTTGGTTGACAAGTGAAATTATCTCACCCCACTGGCAGATACTTTTTTGCTAAATAAGATAAACTAACAGAAATAAGATTCTAAAGTCTAAATATAAGATCAGAATGCTTGTTAAGATTTGGTTTTTGCAGTGTGGTGTTGCATGCTTTGGATGAGATATGCCTGTCTGCTCTCAGCTATATGATTGGACAAACAAACTAAATTAATAAATATAGGCTTTACATAATAAAGTATCAGTATTACAGGACATAAAAGGATGTGTTTATGACACATGGCTGAAATCACATTATACCACTCTTGCTAGCCACTTCCTCAGAGCTACACCAGTATGTGGTTGTCTAAACAAATAATGGGCAAAAGAGCTTTCTTCCCACTGGGTTGCAACTTGAGGTGGTTAACCCTGGCAAAATGGCTCAATTCTTTCAATAACCAACGTGATGTACTGAACAAGTGACTATTCATAAAAAAGAAGGCTGCTGCCATCCAGCTGTTTTGAATTTAGATACAGTAGTGAAGCATTTTTATATGATGGTGACAAGTTCTGAGTCCAAGTTTTGCCTGCTTCAATAGCCCTATGTGAATTTGTTGAGGTTCAGCAGTAAATGTCCGGATTGTACATCAGGCAGAAATAAGCATACTTTACACACCTGCCAGCTCTTTCACATATAGTATAGGCTGTCACCCCTCCCACAGATTTCATTATTGAAATTTTTTAAATTGTCTGCAGCATTAAAGTGCCACATGGCTATTATATTTGGCTTTGCCATATTTGTTCACACCTCCCCCCACCCATTTTCATTTTAGCTGAATTAAAATGAGCATGATACCATTTTGGCTGTTCCTTTGTAGACAATATTATTATTTATTTATTTAATTTTTTGTCCTTTCAATGCACCATTGTTGTTCCAAGAAGGGAAAAGTTTCAGGAAAACATTAAGAAAATTGTTGACATTAAATCCCAGTAAATTCTCAACAATCAGACACATTAGGTTAAAACAATACATTTTATTTTCAATATAATATAATATACAAATATATACGTATATATATACTACATATATATATATATATATATATATATATATAAAATAAGGAAGGTGAGGCAATATAATATAGCCTCACCTTCCTTCCCTGTCCTCAACTGAACATAGCCTACACCACTAAGATACACTTGAGTTTCATGCATTTGTAGGTATATATTCAAGTTCTATGATTATGAATGCTGTATGAGCGTTTCTAATCTAAATCATATCAAATAGTTTTAAGCTTGTGTGTTACTGTAGAAAATTGCACATTAACTCTTTCACATAAGATGTGCCTTGGCTTTGTTACACCCGTCCGAGACCCTGCATCAGTAGAAAGGCTGTGTGCGGATTATAGCTACAGACCCCTTTCAAATTGAAACCACACTTAAAATTAAGCAACGAAGATTAGAATTTTGATGCAAGTGGTTCTTTCTGCATCAGCACATTACTATTTTCTCGCTTTCTATGCTGCATAAAACAACCTTACCATCCAGATAGTTGCCCGAATGTTTGTTCCCTTCAGCAGAGAGAAGGAACCCAGACATTCCTACTGCTGCCCTGCTTACAAATATTTAGGCAGAATAACCTACTGACGTAGCTAAGCTTGACAAATATTTAAGCAACCTCAGTTTATTGACTTTCCGTTTTGTCCTGTCCTGCTCTGCTGTAGAAGTCTTCTGTTTTTTCCATCTTTCCACAGTTTTGTCGTATTTATCAAATTTGCATTCCATACAGGTCTGCAGTGGGATTTGCCCCCACCGTGGGGCCAGTCCGTAAAAGCATTCCCATGTTGGGACAGAAGATCAGACTGCAAGTGCTGTCCTGCGCAAATGCATGTTACTAAATACCACTGCCCTAAAGTCCGCAAATGTAACATTTTATCTGACTCCGTAGAGGAACTGTCGAAATGGCCGAACACCCCAACATGACACATTTTGCTGTGAACATGTTTTGGTGTTTTCAGTCCTTGTTCATGGAACCTAGCTGTCTTGACTCCATGTTACAACCAGTTTGTGAATAAACGTGTAAATGTGTAATTGTGTTTTCCCAATATCAATACTTTTTTTCTTGCAGGTACCTGCATTTCAACAATATTGAGAGCTTAGAGCCAGAATCATTCACTCACCTCCCGAGGCTGGAAAGACTGTGAGTACCTCAACAGGTCTCTAAAAGCTGCTTATTCCAGGTTGTCTGTGGTCTCTACTGTCACTATTTTACCTGTTACCATTTAATGTAATTCAAATGAAGCTTATGTCACACTCACTGGGGAAAACAATCTGTAACAACCTGAGGAATGAGTCTCTTTCAAATACGAAATGCAAAAATCAATGGTCGTTTGAGGTCCAGTAGATCAGCAGTTTGTTGAAGAGAAACAATTGCCAGGGTTTCCAGATCTGTTCACTTCACTGGTTTGATCTAAATACCACTGCTACCACCAAGACTGCAACCAACATTGACTAGGTTTCTGTCAGTGCTGGTTGCAGTCTTTTGAAATAGATCGGAGAGGGCGGAATGAGGGGTTTTGAAGATGTGTTACTGATGGTGGCAGTTCCATATTCCACAGCCACAGTCTTCGCCCCTCCCTCTCATGCCACACGTTCCAGCATGAAGCACAAACAATTTCCCATCCCACGTCTTTATGGGCTGCTCCTGACCTCCCATTGTCGTGATTTTCAACTCCAACTCAAATCCCCCCCCCCCCCCCCCCCCCCCTTGGGCAGTCACCTGCGCAACTATGCACGGCCCCAGGTGCAGCAGTTCCCAGGAAGGGCATTCTGCTCCTGCAGGTCTCCATGGCTACTGCCGCAGCATGGCAGAAAGCCTGCAGAAAGGCACTGCCCGGTTCCGGCTTTCGGATTTCCAGAAAGCGGCGCCGAAAGACCTGCCTTCATTGCACTGTTTCTGCACTCATTCCATATGCACCTCAAAGGTCATGCGCACTCACTTCATAAACCACAAAACCCCAAACCGGACAACATTGTCATTCTTTAAGATTCAGGAGATTCCAGGGAACGTCTCGCGTAACGTTAAGTTGGGGCCTGTCACGCCTGGGAACTCATCGTATTACTTAATCCCAGATAAAAATACAAAAACTTGCCGAGAAACGTTTTCCAAAAAACATACCCACATGTCAAATCAGATTAACTTTGTGAGCTGACATGAAAGAGATTTTCTCTCTATACTGTAAGCGATATCCACATTGAATGTCAGCTCATGTATTCAGAACCAAATAGCCGCATACTTGTTTCCTTAGGTCAGTAACCTATTGTACTTGTGCATGCCTAAATATATCGGTTTGTTTACATACACATATCTAAAAATGAGTGGGGTATTACCCTTGGAACTGTTGAGACCTGATGTGCTCTTATTGAGTGTAAGCATTATTATGAAATGTATAAGATGTATATATGTTTTTCTATGCTGTGTTTTTGTGTTGTGAAATCGACCAATTCAATTCTCCTTTCCTCCCACAGGTTTTTGCACAACAACAGAATAACGCATCTTGTGCTTGGAACCTTCTCCCATCTGCAGTCTATGAAACGGCTGTAAGTAGGAAAAGCTTGCTCATCTCTGTCTTTATGGAGGTTGTTGCAGTAACGGGCGTGAAACTGCGATCCCAATTTGGAATATATAAAAAATTTGCTGATAAAAATTGTTTAAAAAAACATAAACGGTGATAATATAAACACCAATTCCTTTCTGGCCACAGCATTCATAACTTCTATGTATTTTGCACAGTGTGGCAGGGCTCTCTCTCTTCGGCTCCCTCCCCGTTTTGTGTAAACCAACGACAGCTGTGGTGTTATCCAAGAGGTCTAGCCAGAGAGTCTGAGGATTCCAAAGAGCGTGGCAGGGAATATTAAATACAAGAGGAGGTGTACATCAATATGGCCTGACACTCTTCAACTATAAACTCAAAATGGATGGCAAACGCCGCTTGAGGTGGCCCGCACACAGGGCTTAGGCTGCGCTCCGATTTAGTGTATACGACCAGTAAATTAAATGTCAATATTTGGCCCTTTTCATAATATTTTAGCTTCGTAGCATCCCGCTGGAGGGAAGAGGTGACTTCCCAGCTATCCTCTGATCCCGGGCCAATGTGTCTCTCTTGTAGGGGCGGAAAGAATGGGAAGCAGAGTGTCGTGAGTGTTACTCAACTTGCTGCGTCAGTTTGCAGAGCGAGGAAAATGTTTTTACACATTGAATTGGAAAAGTATATTTTCAGTTGAATGGTGGAAGGATGGTTTGCTGCCCTGCTAAATGTTCTTCTCTGATTCTCTCTCTCCGTCAGCTCGCTCCCCATTTCTCATTCAACTCAAAATATACTTTTCCAACTCAACCTGTAAACACATTTTCCTCGCTCTGCAAACTGACGCAGTAGTAGAGGCTTGCTGTCTAGTATGTCAGAATGACGGTGTCTAGTATGTCATTATTCAATTCAATTCAATTCAATTTTATTTATATAGCGCTTTTCTATGGAGGATTATTCAACCCAAAATTAAAATTAAAACGAAAATTAAAATTAAAATTAAAATGGAAAATGAAAATGGAGGATTATTCAGCCCAAAATTAAAATTAAAATCTTTTCATTTTCGTTTTCATTTTCGTTTTCATTTTCATTTTCATTATCATTTTCGTTTTCATTTTCATTTTCATTATCGTTTTCATTTTCGTTTTCATTTTCATTTTCATTTTCGAGCTGTACTATATGTAAATGAGGGGGTATGGTCAAGCAAGCAGGGTGGGCCTCATACAGGTTTAGTGCAGTAGCACTTAATGAACACTAGGGGGAGCATAGCATAGGGATGGGTAACAGTCTATGCTTGATACTATGCTCTCAGGGCACTCATATGTTTTAATGTATGAAATGATGAAGAATCTGAGCAGTGTTATAAAGTATTCTTGTTTTATGAAAGAAACGGAGCTAGCTAGCCAGCGCTACGCTGTGTAGGCTATAGGTCAAACCTGCGAGGTGGAAAATCCAGGTTCAGAAAGTGAAAGTCCTCCCCAATCATTTGTTCCAATCATCTGGATTTGCTAATTATCACAATTCTTCAGCCAAGAGGTAGGAGCTAACTAGGCTAATTAGTGAAATCGTGAGTTCATGGGTGGAAGAAACACGGCAGGACTTTTACTTTCTGACCCCTGGAATTTCCACCTCTGCAAACCTGGTAGTAGCCCACGATAGGCTACATTGTGGCAGGTTAAACGTTGGATTGGATGGTTGTGTTGTAGCCTACTGCTGGAAATAAATTAAATCCTCTCTTAAAATAAATGAAAAGACCGTTTTATGCCATTTACTCTTCATATTTTTTACAGGATAGTTTGTTATGCTGACAGTATAGCTGATATGCTAGATTGTTTTTAACCAGTACAGTGACAGGCCAAGATGGGCAAAATGGCCTGTTCTCATAATCATACATTCATATTTCTTTAGTGCTTTATGAGTCATCTACTAAATGAATGTAATGTAACATAACGTAATAACGTAGCATAGATCCAACTGGTCCCACACAGCACTGCTATGCCATAGCTTCTATAGTGCTGCATTTTCAGTCTTTGGGCTGGGCTGTCCTGGCTAAGGGAGGGTAGTCCTCTAGAGCTAGTGAAAGGGATTTTGAGATGGCTGGTCTTTCCTTGCTGAACCCTACGTGGCCAAATTGACTCCAGCATGCCGAGTACTGACACGTATGGTTTTGGCGCATAATCCACAACTGTACGTCACTCTGGATAAGAGCATCTGCCATGTGATGTAATGTAATGCACAAACCCCAATTCCTAAAAAGTTGGGGCAGTATGTAAAATGCAAGTAGTTGTTTTACATATATTTAATTGATAACAGTACAAAGATATACAATTTTTTATCTACTTTATAAATTTTTGTAAATATACAGTAATTTCCAAATGTCATAGCTGCAACACATTCCAAAAAATTTGGGACAGGGGCAACATAAGACTGGGAATGTTGTGGAATGTTAAAAAAAAAACCCTGTTTGGAACATTCCACTGGTAAACAGGTGAATAGGTAACAGGTGATGCTATCATGACTAGGTATAAAAGGAACATCCACAAAGGCTCGGGTGTTTAAGGATGGGTCGAGTTTCGACACTTTTTTGCAAAAAACCGTGTGAGCGAATAGTCCAACAGTTTAAGAACAACGTTTCTCAACGCACGGTTGCAAGGAATTTAGGGATTTCACCATCCATGATATTAATAAAAGATTATTATTCCGAGAATCTGGAGAAATCTTGCGTAAAGGGCAAGGCCGAAAACCAATATTGAATGCCCGTGACCTTCAATCCCTCAGACGGCACTGCATTAAAAACCAACATGCTTCTGTAATGAATATAACCACATGGGCTCGAGAATACTTCAGAAAACCGTTGTCAGTAAACACAGTTCGTCGCTGCATCTACAAATGCAAGTTAAGACTACTACGCAAAGTGTAAGCCATATATCATATAACATCCAGAAACGCCGCTGACGTCTCTGGGTTCGAGCTCATCATGTTTTTGGAAATAATGGACATTGTGTTCATCAAATTTAGAATTGTATATTTACAGAAAACAATAAAGTTGATTAGTTAAAACATTAAATATCTCTGTAAGGGTAGGTGGAAACAGCACCCAGGAGCAGGCAGGAAGTACAAAAAACCGAAGTTTAATAAAGGGACAATCCGTGGTGCAACAGGCAGGGTCGAAAACCGGGGAGACAGGGCAGCGGTACAAAAACAGAGTCCAAAGAGTAGTCACAGAACAGGCAGGGGTCGAAACCGGGAAGGCACAGCAGAGGCACAAAAACAGAATCCAAAATCAGGGTCACGAGAACACAGGCAGGAGTCAAGACCAGGGAGGCGTTAAGGGGAACAAAAAGAAAACAAAACGAAGACAGAATACAAAAATAAAATAACAACAGGAGAAGGACGAGGGATAACAAAAACTCGGAAACAGATACTGAGGAAACTAACAGATACTGAGGAAGGTACTCGGAAAAATTCATATAAACAAACCAACGGTGAAGAACTCGCGAAGAAAGACTGAGATAACAGGGTTATATACACAGACATAATGGGAATCAGGTGTGCAGAGGCAGGGAGGGGAGATTGCTCACAGGTGAGAACAATGAGGGTTAACAAGGACCAATAATACAATAACGGGAAATGTAAGACACGGACTGGAATGCACATAGACACAATGATAACAAACGGCCTGGGGTTAGCAGAGACACATGCACAGCTCGGAGGGGAGGAACGCGGAAGTGGACACACGTGCAGAGAATGAGAAATCAGATAGATGCAGGGATAGGATAACGAGGAGGGAAATGACAGCTGCAGGTAGAAACTCAAGATGAATTAGTAATTAGTAATGTTGTAGCGCAGGGGTTCCCAAACCGGTCCTGGGGGACCCCTGTGTATGCTGGTTTTCGTTGCAACCACAGTTGCAATCCCAGAATTTTAACAAGCTGTTAATTTTTCTTAATTAGGTGCTTGTCATGTTTGGAGGAATTATTCACCCTCTTAAGCCACATTATATCAGAAATAGCTATGGATGCCATGTAGAATAAACACCCCATGTTCACATTGTGCTTATTGTGCTATTTTATTTAAAAAAGATAAGAGAATTATCTATTTAACAGATGCATTTAAAGAGTGATTTGAATCAATAGGCTCCTAATTGGTGAAAGTGTGGACACATGGCCACTAAAACTAACCATTTGGTAGATAATGAAGAATTCAAACACAAAGCAAATGATAACGAGCCAAACCTGCATTGTGTTAATAAGCTTAAAGAAAAAATTGAGTTAAACACGTGTTCAACAACCTAATTAGGAGCCTATTGATTCACTTCACTCTTTAATTTGAGTGAAAATACATTCTTTTGTAACCACTTTTTATGTAATTGTTGCAATATAGCACAATAAGCACAACGCGAACATGGGGAGTTTGTTCTACATGGCATGCATAGCTATTTCTGACATAATGTGTCTTAAGAGGGCGAATAATTCCTCCAAACATGAAAAGCACCTAATTAAGAAAAATTTACAGCTTGTTACAATTCTGGGATTGCAACTGTGGTTGCAACGAAAACCAGCATACACAGGGGTCCCCCCAGGACCGGTTTGGGAACCCCTGTTGTAGCGAACTCTAAAACCCTAATGTTAGTAGGTTAGCTAGTTAGTATTATATACACATTAGTTTGTTAGCAGGTTAGTATTACATCTAATCTAACAGTTAGTATGATTAGTACATTAGTATTTTATAAAAATATTAAGAAAGCCAGAAGGAAGAAAACGAGATACGAAATACAGAGGAAACCCGAATGTTCCAAAAATCACCTGAATAGTGCAATGACAAAGACAGGGAGTGGAATCTCAGGAAACATGGAACACGGACTGACAAGGGAACTAGAGTGATGGAACAATACTAAACACAATACACAAAGTCAGGAAAATAATAAACACAGAATAAACGGAGGAAAATAAACAGACAATCGCGAGGGTAATGCGGGAAAATAGGTAAAAGAAATCAGGAAAAATAATTACACAGAATAAACAGACAGACAAAGTCCTGACAATCTTGTCTTTGTACTGTTTTCAATTGAATACAGGTCTAAAAGAATTTGCAAATCATTGCTTTCTGTTTTTATTTATATTTTATACACTGTCCCAACATTTTTGCAATTGAGGTTTGTACATCAGATCATCATTCATGCATGCTGAGAACAGGAAATATTCCAATTGAATGCAGTAAATTATCATTAATATCACTGTCATAAATAATGCATACGTCACTGTGCTCCCTCTACACCCACAGACGCCTGGATTCCAACACACTGAACTGCGACTGTGAGCTGCTGTGGCTGGCGGACCTGCTGAAGCAATACGCAGAGTCCGGGAATGCCCAGGCAGCTGCCACCTGCGAGTACCCCGCCCGCCTGCAGGGCCGGTCCGTCGCCACGCTGACCGCTGAGGAGCTGAACTGCGGTGAGCACGCTGCCCCCTAGGGCCTCACTCGCACTCACTCGGTCAACCTCTCAGCCAGTCTTTCAAAGTGCTATGCTTCACAACTGACATTTTTGGGAGGGAATGAAAAAGGCGGTGGTAAACGAATGGTGTGATACAGGGAAAGTGGCTCATTTAGAAATTAAATGCAAACATTTAAGGAAAATAGGGCAGCTCTCTTTCACACAGATGAATACACACGTACAAACACACAAAACTGGACACTTTATTATTTACACAAGGGGTAGGCAAACATGGTCCTGGGGGGTATACTATGAAGCAGGATTACTGAGTTACCTGGAGAACAGCACTGAGTAAAACCCGGAACAGCTCTTTTTACTGCAGTCCAGGTTCCAGATTTGGGAGTGTTCTGGGTTTTACTTAGTGTAGTTATCCAGCTAGCTCCGTAATCCTGCTTCGTATACCCCCCTGGAGTGCCGGTGAGGTTTCTAGTCTTTTTCCATTTTAGCTTGATCAGATTGTTTGATGGATCATTATAAGTCTCAACCTGAATGTTCTGAATGGTGAAATGCTGAGTGCCTCCAGCACATGGTCACCTGCATTCATTAAACCGGATTAATTTAAATTAATCCAGTTATGGAGTTAATTTTGGATGGAGCAAAAACCAGGACCAGGGTTGCCTACCCCTGATGTACAAGCTTTGTGGGCACCCCCCATGTGCTGGGCATTATATAGCCATTACACAGTTTGCATTTCACTCAGGCATTTGTACCACAAGGTATTTGCCAAAGCAGTGCGTATGGAGAGCTTTGCACAGAGATCCGGACCTAGGAGTCCTGCCCGTAGTCTTTCATTTTTCAAAGGACAGGAGAGGTTCAAGATGTAGGGTTGTGGGGCCGACTCCCAGGTGGGACCCTGCAGAAGGGGCCCTGAGTTCTTCAACTTTATAACCTGGCCTGTAGACACTGCATCACCAGCTACAGATCTAGTCTAGTCTAGAAACTGTGATTAAGTTTTAAGTAAAGCATTTCAAGGAGAGGCTATTGGTGGAAGTAGAATTCCTCTAACTTTTCAGGGATCTTTACATAAACTGATTATGATTCATATTACTCCCTCTAGTTTATATCTCGTAATAATCCCTATGAACCTCCCGCACAAAAGGCTTGAAGAGAAAACCAGTGTTCAGTTATAGCCATAGGCAGTTATAGGCAGCTTGCTGAAAGAAAAAGTACAAACACTCTGCTAATTTTCTAGGCTACTTTTGAGTGGTCTCACTGATGAGTCTTCTAACATCTCCTAGGAAGCACACTAAAGGAATGTCTCATTTAAACATTGTGTAACCTTTACAATCTCTCCCCGTAAAAGAAAGTACTGGCCCACAGCTGTCAAAACAAGCTTGATAAGCTACGTTCAGTACCAGCAAGCTTGATTTGAGTATGTGTCTACATGCGTGATTTCAGAATGTCGAACGAGGACACCCCAATTATAATTTACTGTGGAGATTTAATGAGAAGGTGGATGATGGACGTTGTGGGGCTGTTTGTTCAGTTTCTCAAAGTGGCATTGAATTTTTTCAGCTTTGCAGTCAAGGTTGGCAAAAAGTTATGGCGTGTGTGATCTGTGTAAGCATAGAAAGAGAGAGAGAGAGATGAGGCTTATGGGAAATCCTGCATTGATACAAGCGTCCACAAATCTGTCCGCCACATGTGTGAGGGGGCACAGACGGGGGGGGTCCTCTACGCAAGGGCGAGAAAAAATCATCCCAGAGCACTAGCCATCTGTGATTTATGCCAACGGATGATGTGAACGTTTATCCCTTGTGTTAACCGAGAAAACCCTGAATTAGTTGACTTGGAGATTGGTTACTTCAGTGTCAACTAATTCTCTAAAGAAATCTGTTCTTGTAAAAACCATGCTTGCGTTTTAAGGAATGGAATACCACAGATTTCATTGTCCCTGGATTATGGCCTGTGGCAAATGGCATTGGTTTGGTCATCAGACAGCAGCAAGCCTGTACTTCTTTCTAAATGGAGATTACAGGGAGTGCTAATTGTTCTGATCATGTCAGCACAGATCTGACTTGTTCGGAACAATTAAAATGACATCATTTTGTCAAATGTCCAAACAAACTAATGTAAATTTAACAGTGGGGGGGAACTCTTGAAATCCTCTCCCTGCCCTACACATTGTTAAAAACACCATAAAAACCAGCGGTTTTGTGGCTAGCGATTAGCAGCGGGTGGGTTATGATATCATTTGGGATCGGTGCAAAGACTGCAGCTGTTGCCCAGGTTTGTGTAACCCTGGGGGGGCTGCTCTCTCTTTGTCCAAGGTCAGCGTTGACTTGGTGCGGAGCAGAGACGCCGCTGGTCCGTCAGGCAGCCAGCCAGCCCCCCGGGTTCCGCCGAGCCTGGGCGGTTCCAGCTGGCCCTGGTGCCAGCCCTGGCACCAAACCACAGAACCCCGACGTCCACTGGAACCGGGCCATCGGCGGCCAGCGCCGCTGTTCCCCTCTGGTAAACATCTTCTCCCCCTTTCTGCATCCCTCTGCCCCCATCCCTGTTCCACCCCGCAGAGGTCCCCAGGATCACCTCCGAGCCTCAGGACGTGGACGTCACCTCAGGGAATACCGTTTACTTCACGTGCAGGGCAGAGGGAAACCCCAAACCCCAGATCATCTGGCTGAGGAACAAGTAAGACTCTCCTCTGAGGTTAGCAGTTGGGAGTTCAGAGGAGCAGTCCTATGCCAGCACTGGTCTGAGGTCTGCTGCATTGATTCCATTTGTCTCAGGTCAGATTTGAAGTATCGATTTAATCTCTCAGGTTTCCACTTGAAGCTGTGGTTGTTGCTATTTGAAGACATGCATTCATTTAATCTTTTTATTATATTTATTTAATTTTATATTTAATCTGTACAGTAGAAATCGGCCTTTGTTCATAAAGATCTAGTATTAGAGAATAAAAATAAACCTTTGGAATGGAACAAGGAAAGCGTTTAGCTGGTTGTACAGTACCAAGCGTTCAGCGAGATTACACTTACAGCATGAGGTTCAGGATAATTTCCAGCCAAAAGTATTTCCTGGGGTTCCAGGTCTTCCCGGTCTTAGAAGCCCCCCCCCAGGCCAGTTTAATTATGCAATGTTTGCAGTGTGATCCTGATGTGACTCTCCCCGCCCCCAGCAATGCTCTGAACATGCGTGATGACTCTCGCCTGAACTTACTTGAAGATGGAACGCTGATGATTCAGGACACGCGTGAGACTGACCAGGGCGTATACCAGTGCATGGCCAAGAACGTGGCCGGGGAGGTGAAGACCAGCGAGGTCACCCTACGATACTTTGGGGCACCATGTGAGTGTGAACAAGCCTGTCCCATCCCTCTGTCATATTTGACAAGAATGCATAGTATGTCCAAAAAGTGTAATTCTCTTCTCACAGGAAGATCTTTATTAGTGATTTTAATAATAAAATATGAATCCGCACATTATGGTTCAGTCACATGGGGTATTGAACAAGCTTTATTAGTTGTTCAACTAGGTAAATTTTACAGTACATAGAGCTGGGTGATAACTTTCAATATGTGTAAAAAGTAAAATGACAGTTTGTGGTTTCAATTAGTCTTTCCCGTACATTCCAGCTCTCTTTTCTGGGATATCTCCCAACTCCCAACACACAACTTGTGAAAACACTGCAAGCAGCTGTGGTTGAGTGAACCAGCATGCCAATGGTATTGCAAGTGGAATGCATAGGTTCTTGATAGCTATTAAATCTTCCAACAACAACCCAGAGGAATGACAGACGCAGACATTAAGAGTGAGAACAATGCGTTTGTACCAAGTGCCACAAAATCGCTTGAAAAAATGCTGGAGTTCTTTTAATGTCGTTGCAAGAACTGATCACCTTTGGTCAATTCAACTTACCAAATAGCACAGTTAATTATCTACATATTTAACAGTTGAAATGCTTTTAAATGTACTTCCAGCTTTTGGAGGGAAACCAGGTTGTCGTGGCAGCAAAGTGTTTTATTCCAGTTTAAAAAGTACATTTTAGGTTAAATATTAAACCCTATTTAAGATAATATATTATAGCTACTATAGCTATTGATGACAGCTGATATTACTCACTTTCCTTCTTGAAAGTGTGAGTGAAGATCTGCAGTAAAATGTTTTATTATTGTAATCCTACACATGTCAGGTTTGAATATCGCATTAATTAAAATACATATCCCTAGGTGTCTGTGGTTAATCTCACAGCAATTTGGCCATGCTCCTCGGTTCATTTGAACATTACGTTTCTATCTAAATGCCAGATAGCCTATGAGCCAATCTTTTGTAAGATGCAAGTAAAACAGATGTTTTCTCTTTCCATGCTCATGTGATTTTTTTTCCATTTTTCTGAAAATGTGCAAAGAATTCCCTTCTGTGCAAGTGTCCCAGGTAAAAAGCAAAGAAAGTTCAATTTGGGTTAGCGCTTAAAGCGCCACAATCAGAATCACAGCTCAGAAATGGAACGCAAACCAGAACGCCAAGTGGATAGGGTTTCAAAAAATTATTGTTTTTTTTTTGTTTTTTTTACTTCTGGGCCCGCTTCCCATTGCAGTATATTGAATTAATTTAGTATTGTGCTCTTATCCAGAGTGCTTAAGGGCAATAGTATAGAAAAAAGGTATTGTAACACTTTTTCTCATTAACCGTGTAAATTCTGGAATGAGCTTTGCTGTCAACATCGTCAACTGAAAATATCCAACCAACCAGACAACACAAGTCTTACTGGATTTGAAATTTTATAGCCGCAATGTTTCCAGGTCTTAATGAAGGCCAGGACTTTACTTTTCACTCCATTTTTATAGCAAATGTAGTTCTAATTTACCGTTGATGATATACATACTGTATGTCTTGAGCTTTTGCTCTGAAGTCTGAAATTAATTGTCGCAAGGCGTATTGTGACATGTTTATGAAAGTTCCCTTGTGATGGAATGTTCCTTACTCCTGATTTTTCACACCTGTTGTTACTAATTACTTGTTTTAGGCTAGCTTTAATAGGCACTGGTCCCACATAGTGTAATATACCCTGAAGAAGGCTTGTAGGTGGAATACGTTGGTGCTTGGTGTTCATATCCTCAGTGGATATGTCTCAATAATAAAGGCATTTTTAACTTTCTGAAGTAAGAACAGTGCACAAGTGATATTTTTGACATAACACTGACAACATGTCTAGAACTAAATGAAGTACTTAAACTGTAGCAATGCCCTGTTTGACAACCCTTCTTTCCTCCCTCTCTCCCTCCCTGCCTCCCTCTTATTGGGGCATTTATACCTCCACAGCACGGCCCAGTTTTGTGATCCAGCCCCAGAACACAGAGGTACTGGTGGGGGAGAGTGTCACCTTGGAGTGTAGCGCTACGGGCCAGCCTCACCCCCGTGTCTCCTGGACCAAGGGCGACCGGACCCCCCTGCCCACCGATGCCCGCATCAATATCACTCCATCGGGGGGGCTGTACATCCAGAATGTCAACCAGGCTGACGGGGGCCAGTACACCTGCTTTGCCAGCAACAACGTGGACACCATCCACGCCACCGCGTACATCATTGTTCAAGGTGGGGCTATGACAGATTAGTCTTCATCCTGTTTTAAAGGGGCAGTTCATCCAAAAAGAATATTTTGATATGTTTCTACATACCCTGAGTGCTATCTATCCATCCTGGTTGTTTCGCTGAGAACTCACTAGTTTTGTAGATATCCGCTGCAACTCACCTTGATATCACCACAATATAACAGACCTCAACGAGTCCAATGTTTGTGCCGCCAAAGATTTACATTCTAAAAAATGAACAACATCATCTCTTTCCAAATATAATGAGACGATTACTCTACTAATCTACTACTTTCTACCGAAGTACGCCAACTGTGTACAGTGCCCTCCACTATTATTGGCACCCCTGGTAAAGATGAGTAAAAAGGGTTATAAAAAATTCACCTTTTGGCGAATTAGCTTAACTCCTTTGCGTCTTTTTGCTCAGCTGAGACATTCGTTGCTACTGCAGTCAAACTATTAGTGGAAATCACAAACACTGTGTTTTAACTTTATTGGTAGACGGTTCATGACGATTTCTGCTGAATACGGAGTTTCTAAGTGCCACTATTTCCCCGTAGCAAGTCCATTTAACAAGCAATCCCCCATCTAGTCTATACCTACCTATGCGTGACATAGTGGACAATAGCTTTTATGTTTGAGTTTATAAATATATTTATTTATCATATAAAATTTGAATAACGTCATAGCAACGAGATAAACCCAACAATAGCCTGATCTTATGCCAGAAAAGCCGTGAAAAGCCCTGCTCACTCAAATTCAAAATAAACTGTGAAAGTACTGTCTCATTCGACCATGTATTCTACTAGCAATATATGCTACTAAATATGAAATAAATATACAATCCTACCATCGGTTTTACACGTCAAGATGTTCCTTTCAAAATTCAGTGGTCATTTATTGTCTGGTACAATTGGTTTGAGAAATATACAACACTTTATACCACTATTACACTATCTGAAACGTCGACGCGTAATACCCCCATGCCCTGTAAGCCTGTCTCATTCATTACAGTTCATTCTGGTTTAATTGTCGGCTTTTTTATCCAATAGAGGTCATTATAACCTTAGCAATGGTATATGCCATGTCTTTTTCTATGCTTTTTATTATTTACTACAGCCCAGCGTAACGGCAGTTTTTGTTTTAACGGTCTAGTATTACGCAAGCTCTATAGAATACGCTTTAGGTAGGGGAGTTTCCCTTTTCCGATATGTAAGTATTTTTGCGTCTAAAATACCGTTGGTCTCGCTGGCTACATATGTACGTTCGTGTTTCCACTCGAGCACTGTCTTTCCAATATGTTTGATAGCCCTATTGTTATTTTTGCATTTTGAGTGCATTTCACATACTGTTATGCAATCGTTAAAATGTATTTTTGATGTAGGCTACCGATGTTCATTGAAGATAGAACATTTGGCAGCATTTTGCAGATGGTGGAATACTGTTATCGTACATAATATAGGCTATGGCGTATATTCTTGTCTCTTAGGGCATGACAAATGCGCATTCAAATTTACTGTGCGCTGATATGTGGTAGATTAAGGTAAAAATTTCCTTGGAGTCATTATGACTAGGAAAATTTAAAAAATTTGAAAAATGCAATCCCAGGACAAAAGTATACATACTGTAGAGTACAGGGACAAGTGATGTTTTATTGAGGTAGAAGAGTGAATGATTAGGCAACATATTTAGGTGTATGTAACACTGTGATATCAATGTTTTTTATCTTAAGCCATCAGATGGAGCAAATGTATATATTTTGTAATGGACAAAACTAATTAATTCATTTTATGACATGTTTTGCATAGGGGTTCTGGACCCATAGATATCTACCCCCCTATACTGATGAAAATATAGTAATTCCCACTTGAAAAATATGCGAAAGTGAGTTTTATGAGCCAAAACTGTTGATTTGTAGTTAAATATATTATAACTTATTTTTATTTAGAGCAGTGCACAATTTAGCCATTTGGATATATTTGGAGACACTAATGGACAACAGGGTACACTGCTATATTTTGCATCATAGACCTTTAGTAGTTCTGCATATCATCCTCAGATTTTGCAAAACTTGTGGACATGGAGTTTATGATCAAGGAAATGTATATATATTACCGATTTCACTTATGTAGCTCTCAGAAAAATAAAAAAGAACAATTAAAAAAAATTTTTTTCCAAAGTTTCTTTGCATTTGTGGCACTTTATTTTGACTTAAATTGTGGAAAATAAACAAATCTAAGTTTGTATTGTAAATGGTATACCTGTCTTGTTTCATTTAACCCATTTACCAAGTTTATGTGATGCTCACACCTGGGGCCCTATCTTGGCGATCTTGGCGCTTGGTCTAAGCGCATGGCGCTAAGTCCATTTAGGGCGTGTCCAAGTCCACTTTTGCTATTTTAACGGCGTGTTTTTTGGGCGCTAAGCACAGCGCAAGGTGCAACTGGGCTGAACTTAGTCTCTTCATTAATTATAGGTGTGTCTTGGGCATGACATGCAATAAACCAATCAAAATGTTTTATCCCATTCCCCTTAAAAGCCTGCTTTTCCACCTTGGCGGATTGCTTATGATGGCGAAACAGACATGCTCCTGCGTGTTTAGTGCGATCAAGGAATAGGCTATATGGATCAATAGTTGCCTATGATCAATATTATTCGGTCTAACCATTATGAGTTCCCGGTAATTCCTGACAGTGCTGTTTACAAAATATATGCGGATAATTTCGTTAAAAGCACCTGCAACAGCTGAGAATAAGCGACCAATTGCTTCCGTCTCACCTTAGAAAACGCCAAATTAGCCTGCTTGTTTAACGAATTTCGTTTGATTATGCGATGTTCAACTCATGTTCAAGCTTCATCCGAAGTTCATTAGGCTACCTGCATTCTAATTTTGATTAAAAACATAAATAACGTTATTTTGCCTTAATGATGACAATAAATATAATAAATCTGTCAGGTTGGAAACCCATAGGTTTAGCATATTTTCCCTTATTTTATAATGTCCTGCTTATGGAAATGCGACCAACCTATTTTACTGGTAGCGTAATGCTTTAAAACGATCCACTTTCCCAGGAAGACCGTGAAAAGTGCGATTTACAGCAGAGGAAACAGACCTGCTCCTGTAAAGCGCACATGCAGATAATGGCATTAAAATTCATTGTAAATTAATTTTGTAACATGCTGAAAATTTTGTTTCTAATTAGCCGCTTAGTTCTCTTTAAAATCTTTTGTTCAATTATGGAATAACAGGTGAAATCAGCGGGGTTTTAATAAGCTGAGGGTATGGAAACCTTGTCACTGTAGTTAAAAATATATGAAGAACATGATGACATTTATCTCCGTTTTTTAACCATAGGCTATCGAAAAAACCGTATGTATGCACAGCGAATCCGCTGTAGCCTAGGCTATTTGAAAAACAGTAAAAGCAATATTCACTGGACAAGGTTTTGAACTTTTTTCAGTCACAAACCATTCTATTTACTTACAAGCTGTATTCCTAGATAAACAGAGCTGTATTGTAATGACGTCTGAAGCGCATTTTCAGAACTCAAAAGTCCGTCTATTGCAGTGCGCGAGTTTTCCATTGAATGACAATTCACGCATTAGGTGTAAATGACAATTCGCGCATTAGGCTTGATATACTGTATGTGTTATCAGCTCCTTTTTAATGGATAGCCATTGTCCCGTACCATCGCACATCGCCTGGATGTTGATGGAGTGGGCTGAGAGCAATGTAATGTGGCATCGTTTCCCTTCGCCGAGGGAAAGGTATGTGGACCTATGGAACCTTTTATTAATATGCATTTTTGATATAGCCTACTCAATAATAATATTTCACATTGTGATCTAGATATTTTAGTCATGCTTGTGCACGCCCCTGTGTGTAGCAGACAGGAGGGTACGCGCGTTGTGCACACGCCTATGTAGACGCACTTATATGCGCCGTTAAAATAACATGTAAACAACTGCGACATGACTTTAGACCAGGTTTGTGGTGGTTCTAGCGCAAGCGCTTTCTGCTGGCTCAAGATAGCAATACGCCAAAAAGAATCCTGGCCACTCCTCATCTTAAGACCAACACGCCCAGTTCTCTTGTAATGGGCGCAAGAATACATGCTAGTTAAAGGATGTAAGCGTTAGGCGTTATAATGAACCTAGCGCCAGGTGTAAGATAGCAAAGACACTTGCGTTTGGGTTAGCGCCGCTTTGCACCGGGTGTAAGATAGGGCACCTGGAGTTATAAAGCATTAAACAGAGCACCCCCTAAATAGGTGAAATTTGCCATCTGCGCCAAGGGGTTAATGTCACACTGAATAAATGAGAAAAATCAAACCTTTAATTGAAGTAAATTTATTATGAGAAAACAAAATCCCTCATCAAGAAATAATTATTTTTAACAAAACCATGTGCGCCACAATTATTGGCACCCCTGCATTTATATATAGAATAAAGTAATAATTTTTTATATTTGGTCGCATATCCTTTGCATGCCATGACTTCCTGATGTCTGTGACCCAACAGCATCAAAAGACTCTTGATATCTTATTTTCTGGTACTCTTACAAGCGATACTATAACGTCTCTGCATTTGAATGGATCTCTATGGGAATTGTGGGGTGGGACTAGATTTAGCTGTAAATTATGCTGAAACAGTATGGAATACCTAGTTGGCAAAATGGCTGTCATCAAGGGTCAAAGGTTTCAAAGGAACCTCAAACCATCACTCGGCTGCCAGATATGTAGTCGATATGGATGGATCACTTTAATGGTTGTTTTTCCTGACAAATTTTCCTATTGAACTCTATGGAAAAATAAGTTAGGAGAAGAAACCCTTCTAGTTATCCATCCATATCTATTGTACTTCTGGCAGCAGAGTGTTGGTTTAAGGCTTGTTTGATATGTCAGACCCTTGATGACAGCCATTTAGCCAATCTTGTGTTCCATGCTGTTCCAGTGTAATTTACAGCTTAATCTAGTCCCACCCCCCAACTCCCATAGAGATCAATTCAAATGCAGAGACGTTATAGTATCGCTTGTAAGAGTACCAGAAAATAAGATATCAAGAGTCTTTTGATGCTGTTGGGTCACAGACATCAGGAAGTCATGGCATGCAAAGGATATGCAACCAAATATTTAAAATGATTACTTTATTCAATATATAAATGCAGGGGTGCTAATAATTGTGGCACACGTGGTTTTGTTAGAAATAATTATTTCTTGGTGAGGGATTTTAAAGCTCAGCTCTTGTTAGATAATTTTTTATTGCAATATTTTTTCTTTTTTACTGGTGACATTTGATGGCATTGAGTAATTGGTGAATTAAACGCTGATGTAGCCTATTGTTAATCAAGGAAACTGATTGAAAAATGATTAAGACCAATAATCAGTTTAAAGGGAAGTTTTCTGCCCCCCAAATCTTCAGCTCAGGAGCCGCCACTGTTACATAGCCATCTAAGCGAAGGAGTTAATAGCCTAGATGATTTTGAAGAGCATGATAAGATCATTCATTTTAAGAATTAATTAATTTGGGTTTGGTCTGTTTGTCTTAATAGTTTTATCCATTCCAAATACCGCTGCATCCAGAAAATTGGATTTGTTATGTGACCTAGTGGTAGCCTAGCTAAACCACTGGATCACTGCTCTAACAAGGAAATTATCACATAACATAACATGATATTATCCGTAGGCCTTCACCTGATACATATGACTTTACTGTGTCATTATTTGTTGTAATTAGCCAAAAGAAAAAAAAGGACAAATAAGCCTAAATTAGAACAAAAAGAGAATCCTTAGCTCGTTCAGTAGCCTAGTTGTAGGCATAGTAGTCCACTCCAATGCTGACAGAAATATTTTAATCCAAGTGCTGCGCAGCCAATAGGAAATTATGGCACTCACACGTTGAAAATGGAAAGCCAAACAGGTAAAAAAAATGTGAAATTGACATCAGGAATTACGCGTTATCTACGTGTTGTCAACACGTAGACAAGGTGTTGTCAACGTGTGAAAAATCAACACGTGATTCCAGACATAATTTTTACGTGTTTTTGACCTGTTTGGCTTTACATAGCTCACGTCACAGGCATTTGCGTACATGCGCACTTCCTTTTTCAAGCCCCGGGCTTCGCTCATGCAACAGGCTTCGCTCGATTTGGCTACATTCGCGCATGAGCACGTTTCCTTGCTCACGTGTGAGGTTTCTCCTACCATGCAGCTGGCTCTTATTTCCACTGGCTGCATACAGGAGTCTGAGCTGAGCTAGGCTTGCCTAGCCTTGTTTCAAATGTACATATTTGATGCTTTGAGCACCACAATCTTTGGACCCATTGATGTCCGTGCTATCTGGGTGATATCACGGAGAGCTGCAGCGGATGTCTACAAAACTAGTGAGTTCTCAGCGAAACTACCTGGATGGATAAATAGCACTCCGGGTATGTAGAAAGCATATCAAAATTTTATTTTTGGGTTAGCTGCCCCTTTAACAAACCGCACTACTGCTACTCCGATAAGTTTTATTTTGTCTGAACAAACATCAACATAGTTACATAGCTTAGTGTTTGTTTTCTCTGAAGAAATGTAAGTTGGTGTTTTGTTTCTGATACTGTGATGTATGCACTTGTAGTCTCTACAGAAGACTGATGTTACATGACAATAGCAAAGTTCTGCTGTTTTTCTTCTGCAGCGGTACCTCAGTTCACCATCACCCCTCAGGACCAGTCGGTTCTGGAGGGTCACACCGTGGACTTTGCCTGTGAAGCCAGCGGGTACCCCCAGCCAGTCATTGCCTGGACTCGAGGGGGTGAGGAGACTTTCATTTTTGTGCCAAATTTGTGTGTGTTGGAGTAGGGGCCAGCTGTAACTCAAACTTACAATAGCCTGCTTTATTTGGCTGTTATTTTAGAGACAGTCTACTTTCAATTCAGTTGGTTACACTTATTTTATTTTTATTGCTAATTTATTTTATGTTGGCATGCAACTTTTTTTTGCACTGAAATTAAATGGACAAAATGTATAAATTGTATGTACATGTATACATTGGTATGGAAAAGTTTAGAATTTCTTTGACAAAACTTATCTGCATGGAAAAGTTGTTAGAAGGAACCCTTTCCTGCGATCTCATCACAAAAGTCAATCTCTCGCCGCCGTGGTGGCGCAGTGGTAAAAGACTTTCAGTGTGTGCAGTTGCACTCCGAGGATCGGAGGTTCGCGCCCCCGGTCCTGCCAGATTCGAGTATGGCCGGTGCCTTGAGGGAGTGAAGTCAATGTCTCAAGTCTGCAACACAACACTAGATAAGCCAGAGACTTTTTGGAACAAAGTGCTGTGGACTAATAAAACAAAAATTTCATTTTGTCACAACCACCAAAGATGCATTTGAAGGAAAAACAGGGAAAGAATTTGAAGAAAAGGACACCTTGTAAACTGTTGAGCATGGGGGTGGATATATTATGCTTTGGGGTTGTGTGGCAGCCAGTAGCACAGGAAATATAGTGCAGTTTGAAGGAAGAACGGATTCAACAAATTTTTATGCTCAAATTAGCCAATCCTTTTAGAGAGAGATCAGGTTCTGAGACGAGCTGGAATGAGGTTCTGCAGACCTCGGGCACTGTGGGACAGCCTTGGTGGTGAGGGAGGAATTCACTTCTTGGCAGCCTTCTGTGTCACCTTGCCAGTGGTTGCAGCGTTCTTTTCCACAGCCTTGCAAACTGGCCAAGAGGAGGGTATAGGGTATTCAGAGAAGCTCCCCACAAACATGGGCTTTTGAGGGATCATGTCAACAACGGCAGCATCTTCAGACTTGAGCTTCTTGCTAGAATGGCGGTCAATCTTCTTCTTGAGCAAATTGAACTTCCAGGCACTGTGGCAGTACAATATAGGGTCGTTACCCTGGCAGATCTGTCCATGATGGTTCAGGATGATGACCTGAGCAGTGAAGCTCCCTGGGGGGATTGCTCTTGCTGTCTCCAATTATGTTGCCACAGTGAATTTTCTTTAGACACATTCTTTTTCTTTTTTTTATATATATAAATTTAGGGCCCAAGGCAGGGCTGAACATATCCAATTCCCACCCCAATTTGGAATGACCAATCGTCAAACCGCAGCCGCACAAACCCCACTGTCGATTTGGGACACGCATGGTGTCGCCAGATGCTTCTTATCACACCGCAGACTACTGGTAAGCTCGCATAGAGCGGAGTCAGAGGAGGGACCTTTCTTATGCAGCTTTGACGACAGACACATTCTCGAAACTGAAGCCAACATTGTCACCTGGTAGAGCGCCAGCCAGAGTCTGATGGTGCTACGTTATGTGAAGGATGTGCTTTGTCTGTTCTGTAGTTACTTCAATGACCTTTCTGATGCACTTATTGTATGTCGCTTTGGATAAAAGCGTCTGCTAAATGACTGTAATGTAATGTAATGTTTCCACCAACTTGATCTCAGTGGTCAGGTTAGCAGGGACAAAGGCCACCACCTTACCAGGCTTCAGAAAACCAGTCAGTGGGGCAGGCAGGGGCCAAGATGGAGTCCAGGGGCTCCAGCAGGGTGGTGCCGCTACCATTTACCCCTGTGCTCTCAAGTTTCTATGCCGAGGTTGTGTTAACTTTTTTCAATTTGAGATTCATGCAATTTGACTAGGGGTGCCAAAACTTTTACTTACCACTGGCACTGTATAACCATAAGTAATGATTTATTGGGAAAAACCAATGCCTTTTTCTGCCAATTCAATTTGAATATATTTTGGTCCACAGTTCCGCTCCTGTAGCTTTTCTTTATGCTAAGGTCAGAAGGAATAGTTCATTTCTTGGAACTCTACAACTCTGCATTCTACATTCACTTTAATAGGAAATACTGAACTGAACACTGCTGCCAAGATTTTTGTACCTACAACTTTGTTACACCTGTGGGTATGTTTGAAGAATCTTGCCATGACGGTCTTACTGAATAAGAGCATCTGGCTAAAAATAGTAATGTATTAGTTATTGTTCATTGGTTCTATGTTATTGTTGTTATTGGTGGTGGTTTATTATTTTATTATTAGTGGTTGCATTACATTTTTTATTTGATCTGTTTCTATGTTATTTAAACAGTTAACATCCCAGCATGCTCTGGGACATGTACAAAAATGCTAGGTAGGGCCGGCTACCTATAATTATGGCTAGCATGTCTAGAAGATGAGAACTCGGAGAAAGAAGGGTTATCACTAGGAAAAAGGAAAGGAAGGAAGGCAGCTCAACTTGCTGTTCATGAGGAACAGGAAGGTGATTTCACAATGGAGGGAATCACATCAACAAAGGGCATCAACAAATGTGGTCACAAGCACATACTCCTGGGCTGTGATGTCTGTGCATTAGTTTGAGATGCAAGTTTAGCAGGTGATTTTACAAGCATACTAAATTAAAGGTGACTGCAAATTTCAGTCAAGGGCATAAGCAGGCAGGCTAATCAAGAACGGTCTGTTGATTACTCTATAACAGGAGACTGTAATCACGTTTCGGTGCACAGTGCACAAGTTTCAGTGCCACTCATTATACCTGGCAGTGCACATTTGGTTGTAGAATGTAGCAAAATGGTTAGTAGAAATGGGCTTGTAACTCAAAGGTTGTTGCTTTGATTCCAAGGTGGCACTGCTGTTGTATCCTTGTGCCTTTACCTGAATTGCTTCAGTAAATATCCATCTGGATAAATGGATTGTATGTACCTCTGGATAAGAAATATAAAATGTAAATTGTAATTTGTGTTGCAAAGAGCACAGGCAAATGGACTACCGAAAAATGTGACATGGTAATATAAATCATCATTCGCCGTGTTCTCAAAAAAAGTGCATGTGTGGAGCACTCCTAAAGAAGTCGGCCTGAGTGCTTGTTCCAACAGTGAAGGGTTCTGGCAGTTCTGTAATGGTGTGTGGTGCATTTTCTTGCATAGTTTTGGTGCGCTCCTCCTTTTAGGCAAGGTCAGTGTTAATTCCTATTTAATGATTCATCATCTACTCATTTCTTTTCGGGAAGCTTTTTTCCTGGTTTCCCCAACACCTGATTTCCTGAAAAGTGCGAAAGGCAAAGTTGGCGAAGTTTCAGGGATCTTGTGACAGATTTGGGGAGAAATCTTAAGTAATGTTGTGTTGAGGGTGTCTAACAGTCTCCATGGTGGTCTGACGAGACTGAGCAAAAAGGATTGGTGGGTGTGACCGCCTACTCTCCTGTGTTACAGGGAGTCCTCTTCCCGTGGACCGGCGCCATGTGGTCCTCTCCACGGGCACCCTACGCATTGCCCGTGTGGCGCCCCACGACCAGGGCCAGTATGAGTGCCAGGCTGTCAGCCCTGTGGGCACCATCAGGACTGCTGTTCAGCTCACAATCCAGCAGAGAGGTACTGTTTCCTGTTTCCTCCTTCCTGTTCACACCATACTGTAGCTCTTGCCATTGACTGTCCAATCGCTGCTGTGGCAATCACACCATTGGTTGTCTCTTACTGTCTAATGGAGCAGCACAGTGGCAATGTATTGTTTTAGCAGAGTCACCAATCATGATTGAACTTAATAGCCCATTAAAAAAAGTAGGCATGATGACTTGTATAAAGGGTATTAGCTCTTTATATATTTATGAGTAGGTGTTACAATAACATTTTGGGGGGTTTCTAGCGAAATGCATGTGAAATGGCAGTCTATTTTCACACAATTCACTTCTATTTTACATGTATTATATGTTGATTTGAATCAACTCTCTGTCCATGTATTTTCATGACTCCTTTATACATTTAGAGGAAATGGTGAGCAGGGGTGACTGGCACTACCTCGAACCCTATAGCTAATTTGTCATTACACACATGGAAGCTGCTAATTATGGCAACTGTGTATATAGAGCACAAATGGCAGAAAGGTGGCCTGGTCTCTCTCCTCATTTCACCAGTTAGATTACAGGCTCCACTTCTTGTAACTAGAATGGGGAACAATCCTGTAAATCTAGTCATTCTGTAATTCCCTGATGTCAAGATGTCTTCCGTGTAGTATAATGGTCGTGAAGTTAGCACAATGCTGAAACAGAGTAATAGCTGCCTTCAGAGGAGAAAATCCTAAGGATATTTTTGGTTGAAGCATTAACCTTCTCAGCTACAAAGACGAAGATGAATGCAATTTAAGCAGCTGCCTTCCCCTGATTTAATCACTGGTTTTCATTAAGCATTTTGAAAAAGTGACAACGGAAATCTGCGGCTGCAATAACATGACATAAAAGGGTTCAGGAGAAAAATGTTTTTGATATCAGCTAGTGTTATTTCAAGCACTTTTTTGGATCTGACATGCACTAATGCAGTGGTTCTCAACCCTGGTCCTGGGGACCCCCTGTGTATGCTGGTTTTCGTTCCAACCACAATTGCAATACTTGAATTTTAACAAGCTGTTAAATTTTCTTAATTAGGTGTTTTTAATGTTTAGAGGGATTATTTACATTCTTAAGCCACATTATGTTAGTAATAGCTATGCATGCCATGAAGAATAAAAGTCCAATATTCAGATTGTGCTGTATTGTAAACAATTAAAAGGAGGTAAAAAATGTTTTAACTGATCAAATTAAAGACTGAGGTGAATCAATTGGCTCATAATTGGTGAAATTATGGACACATGGCCACTAAAACTAACTGTTTGGTAAATAATGAAGAATTCAAAGACAAAGCAAATGATAACGAGCCAAACCTGCATTGTGTTAACAAGTTTAAGGAAAAAAATTATGAAGGAACTTAAACTTGTGTTCAATTACCTAATTAGGAACCTATTCACCTGAGTTCTTACCTCTTCTTTGTAATTGTTTGCAATATAACACAATGAGCATAATGAACATGGGATTTTTTTTTCTTCAAAGCATGCATAGCTATTGCTACCATAACGTGGCTTAAGATAGTAAAGAGTTTAAAGTGTTCTCTCTATACAATAAAAACACCTAATTAAGAAAAAATAACAGCTTGTTAAAATTCAAGTATTGCAATTGTGGTTGGAACGAAAACCAGCATACACAGGGGGTCCCCAGGACCAGGGTTGAGAACCACTGCACTAATGAGTACATGATGAGAGTGCAGCCAGAACTGGTTTAATTGTTGTGGGGGTGGGGTTTGAATGTGATCTGCCATTGGCCAGGGGTGTAGCAGTGAGAATTGAAGAGAGGGTGGGGAGTGTGCGGACGGGGGGTTAACAGTGAAGATGGGGCAATGTTTAGGAATTCACGCAAAACGCCTGAGCTCCTGCTGTTCAATTCTGGTACAAATCATATACAACTCGAGACAAAGAAACAACAATGTGTTTCTTCTTCTGTTATTGTTCAGTTGTTTAAACTGGGCCAACATAGTAAGATCGCAGAACGGAACCTCAGGTCGTGCAAATCAGTTTCTGAAACAAGCTTGAGACATTTGATGACAAAAGGACAAAAAAAAAGTCTGCATATGATTCACTGCGAGCCTTAATGTAATCATTAACATGTGTTTTTAAATCATCAGTAACGCCTGTTTTCACAAATGCTCCAAGGGACATGACGGTGGAGTCTGGCACGGACACGCAGATTCCGTGCAGAGCTCAGGGAGAACCCGAGCCGGTCATCACGTGGAACAAGGTTAGACACCTGTCACTCGGTCACTGCGGCAACTTCCTGTCGCCCCTCCACCCCCACAGGGGGCCCATGCTCGTAAATCAGGCCAGTAACTCTTGTCCACAGCTGCTTTTCACCTGAGATGCGCACGCGTGTGTGTGAGGGGACGATAAACTGCAAACTTTAGAACATTTTAATTTGGGTTTCCTTTTGTGGCTTTTTTTTCCAGGGGGTTGTTGATCTTTCAGGTTTGTTTGACTTTTCGTTTTAACTAAGCAATAAATCAGTGGAGCCTGGGAAGCCATTTCTTTTAGTTATTTATATCTATAAGTAGTATGTAAGTGTAAACTGAGTATGATTGAATCCTGGAAATAGTGGAATATATATTCAGTCAAAGCCAACATTAATCTTCCAGGGATTTGAGTTTGAGCTATATTCAAGTTGGTTATGTCAAGGAGATGAAAAATGTTGGGGGGGGAAAGGGGCAAAAAAAAGCTGATTCAGATCTGATTGGACGTGCCATCATCGCTCGCTTTCCCTTCCTTGTTTGACTCCTCCTCACCCTGCCCCACCTCCACCTTTCGTCCACTCGCTGTACGGCCTCACCCCAGGATGGTGTTCAGGTGACAGAGAGTGGGAAGTTCCACATCAGCCCTGAGGGCTTCCTGGAGGTGAAGGACGCTGGGCTGGCGGACGGCGGGCGCTACGAGTGCATTGCCCGCAACAGCATCGGCTACTCCTCAGCCAGCATGGTTCTGACTGTCCAGGGTAAGCAGCAGCCGCTGGGCTTCCACTCAAACCCTCAGCCACAGAGAGGGGCTCTGTCTTTCTGTTCAGTAGTAACACTCTGGAGCCTTCTGATAATCCCCTCCTTTTGTCCTTAACGGGGCTATATGTAACGTTCAGAAAATCCTTCTCATCACTGACACCGGTGGCGTAAAGTGAACTGCAGCCAGCAGCCTGCTGCTAGCACGCTTCCTCACACACTTGCGCAATGGGAGCGAGCAACATTTGCAGTAATCCACTCTCTGTATGATACATCAGCGTTATGGGTCTAGCGTGGTTTTCTTTATAGCACAGTGGGTTGATAATACGGTGCGAGTAATTTTTTTACGGTGTATGGCTGAGACAAGGATAATCCTAAAATAATGTTAATTATAAACAGAGGATGGGAGTGGCGTGAGTAGACTGGAGTTATTGCACATAAAATGTACAAAATACCAGGTTCTGAAAGAACAGACGACTTTGGCATTATCCTGGAACATTAGCTGGTAAAGTAATTTGTAAACGGCAAGCTAGCCAACTAACGTTACCAGCCAGATCAGCCCCGAGAGTCGGGTTTGAATCGATGTAACTTAACTAGCTAACATTATCCACTCGGACAGTATTTTGTTGCGATAACATCAAGCAAGCTAGCTAACATTAGCCAGCTAGATGTTACTTCGCTAGCTTAGCAATAGCAATCAAATAAGCAACAATCTTACACATTCCAAACTAACGTCGGCATCAGGAACATCACAATATTTCACATATTTCACATGCTTTGCAGTAACGTTACGTTATCTGTCCAATAAGAACAACACCAGCCCGGGGTCAGTTTTGATCCCCAACAACAAACGTAACGTAACGTCTCTCCATGGCTGGCATGCCCGGCTGATGTTCACATTTCCATGTAAAAAAAAAAAAACGTTATACCGTGCGTGAAAGCGGAACAGGGGATGACCGCAGCAGTAATCTACAGAACCGGACGGTAAACCCCATGTAAACGTTGCTATGGTGATTTGTCGGGGTAGTTTTATTATTTCGGAAAGGCGCTTGGTACTGTAAAATCATTGATGAGAAAAGGAGAGCACTCGCCGTTTCATTAATTTACCTTTCCATACCAAATAAGACAGGAGGAATAACAAAAGTCCACGTTGTTTCCAAAAAAAAACATATCCAGTTTGTCCCTCCACTACGGCTAAAGCTGAGAAAATTGATGCTTTGGCAGAATGTTCCATTGGCGGTTTGGTATGTGGTATTCAAAGCTGGCGGAGGCAAAGCTTTCCGCTGCTGTCTCTTTGGAAAAAACATGGAACGTCCGGTTTGCCGTCAACTGCATACTGCTACCATGTGAACGCAGCAGCCAGCCAGAGAGAGTGAAGGCATTCGGGGCGTGTGCTTTGACGTCACATCCTTCATTTTGCCGGCAAATTCGACCTGAATTCTTAAGTATAAATCAGCCCATAGGCTCATATACGCAACGGAGAAAGTTGGGGAAAGTCTTGTTTTTTTTGTCAATTGAAAGCGATTCATGCATGTAAAAATCTGACGTATAGCCCCTTTAAGTTTGTGTGCAAGAAGTGATTCTACTGTTATTATGACTTCCCCTTTGAGTCATAGCCTTCCTCTCCTCTTATCATTATACTTAAAGGGCAGCTAGGGTGTTCCTATGAGAAAATAAACGTCAAGGAAATGTTTTTTACTGAGCTCAAGGGCCTTTGAAATGGTTTGGGTGCCACACGCCCAGCTACTTATATTCCCAGGGGGAAAAGTTCAGAAAACAGCAACCAAGGACCAATCTGACCTGGATATGAATTCATGTTCCATACCTCTAGTAACAACTACCTAATGTGGCTAACACAGCTGGGTCATCACCAGTTTGAAACTAAATCCAAGGTTGCAGCATCAGTGGGAAACATGGAATCAGTTTACAGTATGCCACATAACGGTTGCAAACTGGACATAGTCCACCTGAATAGGTAGTTTTGAGGTTTACGAAATGGATTTTTCTAAATGCATCATGGGTTTGACACTTACATGCAGGGGCGTAGGTTTCATTTGAACATTGGGGGGGACACGTCCCCCGTGTCCCCCATAATCCTACATCCCTTGCTTACATGGGTACGTTCACTTCCAGCATCTGTTGTTTGGTTAATTGGAACAATTTAAATAACAGTGTAAAATGTTTAAATGATGGTAAATGTTTTTTTTGTTTTTTTAAACATCTGTTTAAATGTATTGTTGTAACCAGATTGAATTGTTCTTGGAAAGGAGTCTCACTCATTGATTACATTTAGCTTTCTTCCATTTCCAGTTCTGAGATTACATGTAGCGCTAACGCAGAGCTGTGGAGCAGTAGCTGACTTTGTCTTCAGGCTGTACAATTTAGTTCTGAACGGACACAGAACCTCTTAAAACTGGTTGCAGAAGGTTAATCTGCATTGCGCTCTGCGCTGCAGCTTGAGCCTGTTTCAAGTGACTATTGCACCGTGAGCGAGCATACGCACATTTTAGGAACTGGGCTTTCATTTCATTAAAGCCATGTTTGTCACAGATTGGCACGGTGCTTTACTCCCCAAACCAGTGCCGGACACAGTTGCGTGCGTTACCATTCCACAGACGGGGGGTGGGGGGGGTAAACGGTACCCTGTCGTGTCACAATGGGTTATTGTTGGACAGGCCTTGCTCTTTAATGTACTGCCACTGTTCAGAGCCGCATATTTCCAGTAGCAAGCTGAGGAACTTGGACACGGTCCCTGGGGGAGGAGAGCTTGGTAGAAGCCTGAAGTGAGAGGGGCAGGGAGGGGGAGAGCCTGCGTTTGACAGCCCATTCGCGGCAAGCACCGGCCCCTTAGTGGCTAGATTCCAGCCTGTTACCAGCCACAAATGAGCGCCGCTGGCAGTGAGCCTCCAGGTCGGATTGCAGCGGTTTGAGCGGTAAAGAGTTTGCCTGCAGAAGCAAGTGTTGCGCCAGCAGGATCGGAGCAGTGCAGCAGACACAAATATGTTTCCAGAAAATTCCCACCAAAAATGCAACAGGATTTGTTCTGTCTTGGCAGTGCTTTATATCGGAGCTTACAGCGTGGTTTGTCAGAGGAAATATTTTACCACTGCATCGCTGGGGTTTAGCACCTCCCCTCCAGCTATATAGACATTGAGCAGAGTAAATTTGGTAGTGACCTGAAGTTTTGCATTTGCATTCAAATCCGTTTTTGGGTGCTGCTGTTGTACACTTGAGCAATGTACTTAGAACTGCTTAAGCAATGTAAAGGGGCAACATGCAGCATTTGAGACACCAAGGATGAAAACGTCTGCTACAGTAATAAGGTCATAAGTTGCTGCAGGTGATATGAATATATAGTTATACATTTTTTTAAAAGATACTATTAATTGATCGTATTATGTGTCCCATGCAATGGGTGTAGGGTGGGTGAGAGAGGTGCTGCAATGGAGAATATCAACAGTAATATTTCTTTAATCCACATATCTCCACAGTATATGTTTTGTTATTAACACAGGCACTCTTTCAAAGCGTGAAATTAATTTATTTAAACTTTAAAAAGCAACAAAAATGTGGTCGATGACCGCATTGTGACGGATGGTAACCAGAGTGTCTCTTTAAGTCCCTCAGGTGAGCAGAACCGGGGACGTGTTTGTGGCCACGTCCCTTGAGGAGGCCATCCGCAGCGTCGACAGCGCCATCGACTCCACCCGGAGGCACCTGTTCGACGGGTAGGCCTCCCCCACCACTGAACACCACCGTGCCGTGCCGCACCTCGGTCTGGATCACAAGATCCAACCGTCCAGGAAAACCTCAGAGGAGTCTGAAATGAGGCGTTGCGTAAGCAGCAGAAGGGCTCGTGCCATTCCGGTTTCTCCATTTGCTGGGCAGCATGCGGACGTGTGGCGGTCATCCTGTCAGGGATTTGTGACCATCTTTTTATTGCTTTCAATAACAAACCCCCTGTTTCTTAGGGGAGAACAGTGGCATCATATATGAAGTACACACACATAGACATTCATACCCATATTGATCATAAACAATTACAGAATCCCTCATGTTTTGGTCAAAAGGAAATCCGTGATGTCCGATAACCCCGGGGGGCCAGGATTTGGAGAGGTCACTTGTGGATTACACTTTGACTTTTACTTTATTGATATAGTAATTTAGTTTTTTTATTCTGTGGTGATCTGTTTAAAATTCTTGTGATTTTTAATTCAATAGAAGATCTTTGGGTTTCCCTTACATAACTCCTTCCTGTGCTAGATTAATTGGTTTTTTTTAAAAATGCTTTTAATTTATATGGTGGTGAGTGAGTTCAGGATGTCAACATTTGCATGTGGATCTGTGTGATGGCAGACACTGGAGATCACTATCTGTTCCCTGTGGTTTCCTGATGACAGAGGCTTGTTTTCACAGTATGAGATGATTGGAGTTGCAGGTTTCTCTCTCTCTTTCTCTCTCCCTGTCACTCTCACTCCCTGCCCATCAGTCCTTGCTCTGGAATTAAAATCAGTGTTGCCAGGGAGACAGATATGATACGGTGCTAGGTGTGTCCCGGAGGTTATGCTTTATGTATGTGTACGTTCCAGACGTACAACAGATCATCCATCTCTGAAATCTGTTCAGGACACTTCCATCAAACATAACTTCCTGGAGAGTTGCTTCATTCTTCCGTCCCATTACATTACAGTCATTTAGCAGATGCTTTTATCCAAAGTGACATACAATAAGTGCATACAGAAAGGTCATCAAAGTAACTACAGAACAGATAAGACAAAGCACATCCTTCACATGACGTAGCAGCTATCCCTAGTAATGAACATTGAATGTAGTTCACAGTAAACTGTGGGTAAATCAGCTATACTATAATTCTATTCTAAATACTATTATAAACTATAACAAACAGACAAGAAAACACAGGAAAAAAGTACTATGAGAAAAGGTCCTAGATTAGTATATCAGTCAAGGTAGAGTCTGAAGAGGTGTGTCTTCACCCCCCCCCCCCCCACCAAAAGATCCACCCTGCTGTAATCTGTAATGGATTTGCCTCTAATCTGATTGTCTGGAAGCAGAGGTTCACCCCAGCTGACCTCCGTGGGTTTTCTGTGGAAGCTGCGCTGGCTCGACCTCTATAGCTTGAGCCAGCCCAGCATTGGCTCAATCACCCTATACTCCTAACCTGTCAAAAGGTGTTCTCACCGTATCCAGGGCAACCATGTATACATGACAGGAGGTTGAGACGGGGAGGAGGAGCAGGGGTGGAAAAGACAGCCCTGCCTCGGGTGAACGAAGAAGAAGCCGTCCCGGGCGGGGCATGCGAAGAGCTCTTTCAAAGCTTACGAAAAAACATCAAAGAAGCCGAAACACTGGATTCTGATATTTCCTGTGTTTTTGTCAAAATTTTATTGTAATACTTTTTACTACATGTTAAAGTCCTACGTATGCAACTCATTAAAGTCCAGGAAGGACTTCTTAAACAACCCAATACTAACATGAATGCTGTACAGTACAATGCTATGATATGGCACGTAGAAACTATCTCCAAACTATCATATCAGTAGATCAAACCCTATAATTCTGAGATGTGAAGTGTCTCATGGGCACGCTTGTTTCGGGTTTTATGATCCAAAAGAAGGATCTGCAAGAAGGTACCGAGTTCGAATCCCAGCTGGAGTTTTAATGCTCTCCCTGTGTCCGTGTGGGTTTCCTCCGGGTACTCCGGTTTCCTCCCACAGTGAAAAGACATGCAGGTTGGGTTAATTGGAGAGTCTAAATTGTCCTTGGGGTCTAAATGTGTGTGGGCCCTTCGATGGATTGGCGACCAGTCCGGGGTGTATTCCTGCCTTTCACCCAATGCCTGCTGGGATAGGCACCAGCCCCCCGCAACTCTTGACCAAGAGTAAGCTGTTTATAAAATGTATGGATGGAGTTGGGTGCGATACTATCAAACTTACTCATAGAAGCTTGGGCAGAACAGCTGCACAGGTCAGAAGTGATTGCCAGATTGTGAAGGAGATGTTGCCAACTCCGGCGGCCAGTGCTTTTTTTTTTGTTTTTTTTAATACACACTGCCATTTTGTTCCTTTTGCAGTGGGGGCCTCAAAAAACTCTACTGGGGTACTGCTGGATGGTTGAGGCACTGTGGTGCATGAATGAGCATCATGGCCTCGGATCGAATGCAGATCATGCCAGTGCTGACTGGCCAGTAGCTGCATAGGGCAACACGCAGTTGGTAATTGCGTCGCCCAAGGAATGTGAGGGTTCAGTTGGATAGGGTTGTGTGCGTATTGATATCTAGCGACCCCTGCTGGTCGATCGGCACCCGTAGATTGCAGTCTAAAAAGCCGAATATGAAGGGTCCCTCCTCCTACTCCATTCTTTGCAACCTTATCTATAGTCTGCAGTGTGAAAAGAAGCAGCTGGCGACACCACGTGTTTTGGAGGAGAACCGTGGATGGCCATTCCAAATTGGGATGGAAATTGGATATGCTCAGCCCCGCGTTGGGTGGCAAATTATAAAAAATATAATCAAAAACACTGCTGGACCCTGGCCTCCAGTTTTCCCGGCTGTCAGAGTGCCCACCCGCTGTTGACTTTGGCACCGCCACATGTTTTAAAAGCTGCGTCAAAGCTACCCGATAAATCACACAGCTCTCACCATGCTGTTCTTCCACAATGATCCACTGGCCATATAGGGAATGCAAAAACAAGTACACTGGAGACAAGTTTGGAATATAGCATTTAATGGCTTTCCTCAAGAGTTGTGAACAGGAACAAATGGGGAAAATCATATTATGGTCTGTCATGTGGGCCGGTAATGTGTATGAGTATGACTCTCACTCTTAAGGTTATACAGACTTAAAGCTACCTGAGATATTAGCTTTATGTTCCCTTCCTGTTGATTAGGCAGTCAATCCTTTCCTCACAGAGGTTTAAGTCTGTTGAATGTGCGATGGGAGGATGCATCACATCGTTGGTCCTGCTATTGTGTGCTGTCCAACCAAAGGACTTTGCCTTCTACAGCAAAACACCACGACCATTAACACGCTGGCTCCACACTTGATTGTGAAGATGCGGCCTACGGCTGGTGTCCGAGACACCTCAACTGTCTGCGTAGAGTGAGGGGGTTGCCAGGTATTCTGTTTGTTTGTGGGCCAGATAAATTGAGGACTGGTTCCTATAGTTCAATGCTAAAAAAGACAAAAGAAAAAGGTCTGGCCTAATGCTGACTCTAGGCTGGGGAAGACCGTATTGAGGGAGATGAAGTCTGTGCTTTGGCAGAGCCTTTATCGTAAAGGAAGGAAGCGTACTGTGTGTTGGCAAACAGGTTGGCTGGCTGTCTGTCTCTCTCTCCAGCCTGGAGAAACGACACGCACATGATGAACAGCAGCGAGCATGGAGGGCTCAGAGAAAGCAGTTCAGGGAGCAAATGTCTGGCTTCGCAAATACGGCCTGAAACATGAACACAGCAGGCTTTCAGAGTGCTCGTGTGAGGCAGATATTTGCATTAGATGTTCTTCCCCTCCTTGCATTAGAAGTTCTTCCCCTCCTTTCTTGCTGTCTCTTTCCCTGTCCCCCTCTCCATTCTTTCCTTCTCTCACTCTTTCCCTGGCTTCTCTCTCATTCACTCCCCTTCTGTATTTCTCACTTACTTTGACACTGCTACACCCACTCCTAACTCCTACCACTGTCTCACTGTTTATCCCCCCCCCCCCCCCCCCCCCTCTTTCTCATTCTCTCTCACTCCACCCGTGTCCAGTCACCCCCGGACCCCCGGAGAGCTGCTGGCCCTGTTCCGCTACCCTAGGGACCCGTACACTGTGGAGCAGGCCCGAGCAGGCGAGATCTTCGAGCAGACCCTCCTCCTCATCCAGAGGCACGTCAACCAGGGCCTGAGGGTAGACACCAATGGAACAGGTGAGTGACTGGGGACACTGATGTGCTAATGGTAACACGTTAGGATTCTGTGAATATTTGTCCTTAACTTTAGCTTGGATTATATCAATGGTTGTCCTTAACTTTTTCTTAAACCTAAATGCAGGTGTTGTTTTGTGAGTGATAAGTGGACATGCAGAATTAGGGAAAGAAAGAATATTTAATGATAATCAGATTTTATGCATTTCTATCTGTATATCTTTTATTTCGGTAGTCTGAAATTCATGAAGAAGACAAAACACCTTCAAGACAAAGGCCTTCAATAATAAATATTTAGGTGTGGTTGAAAAACCATTGTTATCGCTCAGACTGACCGTTATTATTCTTCCGCCGATTTTTGAGAACCTATCTCCTCCTACACCGTTCACACCATTGACACCATTCATACCTCATATTATACCTTTTTCCCCCTCCAGGTTGCTATTACTTTTTACCTTTATACCATATACACTTTTTACCATATTTGATTTTATCGCCAAAAAATGAATGGGGGTCAATAGGATGCAGTAGGCTAGCTCACGGTGAGAATGCTCAGTGTTTTTCCAACAACCTTGGAAAAATGCCGACGAGAAATTCATAGCTAACGACGTAGCCTACTTCCGTCTGCAACTGAAATGATCATACTCACTTTAGCTTTCAAAAATAATAATCATTGCCATTGGACTATAACTACTACAAATGCTGCATCAAGCGAAATGCGCTCTTTTCACCACGAACACGCAGGTAGCCCTATCTACGGTGCTAGCATAGTCGTCAATGTCACAATTATAGTAGCCTATTCATATGTCTCTGAAATTGTAAACAACTTTAAACCCTCAAAATTCCAATGTAGGATTGCTGCAGAGTCGCCGCTTGTGCACACATCAACCTCTCAAGTTGCACTGCACGATAAAATAGCCCAAACCTGTTTACAACCATCTTGCCACAGTCACACAATAACGTGCATAAAATGTACTGTTTCTACACACCACATAAACGTTTGTTTCGATATAGGCTAGCCTATGGGCTATTATTCAAAAGTTGAAACTGTTACAATTAAACATTCGGTGCATTTTCCTTTACGTAGGCTACGCATACCCAATGTAGCCTAGCTACTTTCGGTATAACGTTAAAAAAAATTTCTACAAATCTCTGATAAACAGATTAAGGGACCAAATATCCTGCTACGTAACGATTCTGTTGAATGTTGAAGAGATTCTTATTCCATTTTGCCACTGCCCAGCAACGTTGATGTTTCCACAGCGCTATCGCGGCTGTAATAGCCTACGTTGCTGTTATATAAAAACACACGTAACGTTACTTTTTAAGGTATATAAATACATTGGGCTACGTATTTTATCCGAATTATGCACATACCGTGTTTTGCTGTGGATCAGAAATAGTCAAGTGAGCAGGCCTACCTGCCAGACTGCCACCGTTCTGTGATATCTGCAGATCCATAGACTAGAAAAATAAGGAGAAGCACTGAAATAGCTTGAGTAAGGAACAGCGCCTACAGTGACTGAATGGGAAAACTACAGGGTCGGCGGTTCTTTTATTCACTGATTTTTATTTTTTTAATATATACTTTTTTCAGTTTATGATTGAGGCGAGGCCCCTTTCAGTTGAGAGGCTCGTTTCAGGTGAAACGAATGAAACATAGCAAATGCCACCTATGCTTCCCGTCTCTGATCCAAATCCAAATGCTGTCACGTAACGTTATGTTGTCTAAGTTACAAAATAGGCTACAATTGAATTGTTAACAAAACATATTTTTAGCGCTGTTTAAATTTTTGCCTATGTTTTAGCTAAATGCTCATCTAGCCTACTAATCACTCCATTCAACATTATTCAACGAATTCTGATTTATGTCTTAATAACGTTAGCACAGACGACTTCCTAACAAAACATGACAAAAGCATAAGCCAGCTAGGCTACTGTGGTTAAGCTACCAGGAAAAACAAACCTTTCACTCTGCATGAAAATGCCAAGGTGACAGGTGCCAGTAGACTACGTTAGCAAAATGCAATCGATTATGACATAGCTACAGCAAATAAACTATCCGCTATACATGATTGGGTTATAATCTCAAGTTTATGCGAGTCAACAACGTTAAACTAAGTTACTATTAGCAAATGATAGCCTATGTTTTATTATTGCTTTAGATAGCTGCATGCTAGGTAGGCTGAATAGAACGCTGAATTCAGCACAGGACATGTGGTGTGGTCTTCACAAAATTGTGAGATTTGTAATCGGAATCAGAGTTTGTTTAATAAAGTGGAGAAATCAGTAGATGATCATTTGGTTAAAACCTAGGGAAAAATTGTATGCACCCATATTTTTCTACAAACACAACTACGACTGTGTCCAAATAGTCCGAATCAGCACACACTACTAGGCTATTTGAGTATGCCAGTTGAGTATACTTTTTTTTTTGAAAAGCTGTTAAATTAGGCTAGCCTTACCTCCGCGGCCAAATTAAGTGTTCTGAATATCCCCAGATGATATAGCCAAAGAGTGTAAAGGAAACTGATATAGCCTAGGCTACTTACAGTGGTGGTAAAAAAAATAGCAGTACAACATCAGTAACCTGATGAACCACTGTTATTAGTAGTAGTGATATTTCTGCATGGCAAATAATTTACTTGTAGATGTAGTAGAGACCCAACTGTCATGACATGCACGCT
This sequence comes from Synaphobranchus kaupii, assembly GCA_029718625.1. Lineage (NCBI taxonomy): Eukaryota > Metazoa > Chordata > Actinopteri > Anguilliformes > Synaphobranchidae > Synaphobranchus > Synaphobranchus kaupii. Next base: position 3,375,299 of record CM056382.1, read on the forward strand.
GCTTGTTCTGAGTAATTGACTCATTCATTGAAAGGGGCGTGTTCAAAATAATAGCAGTGTGGAGTTTAATTAGATAATTCATTCATTCTGTGAAAAACAACAGGTCAAACAGGTATTACACAGGTAAACAGGTGATGCCATCATGATTCTGTATAAAAGGATATCAAAAGACTCCTGATATCTTATTTCCAGGTACTCTTAGAAGCAATACTATAACCTCTCTGCATTTGAATGGATCTCTATGGGGATTGGGGGGTGGGACTAGATTAAGCAGTAAATTACACGGGAATAGTATGGAACCCATGGTTGGCTAAATGGCTGTAAGTCAACAAGGGTCTGAGGTATCAAACGAGCCCCAAACCATCACTCTGCTGCCAGATATGCAGTAGATATGGATGGATCACTTTAAGGGTTGTTTCTCCTGACAAATTTTCCTATTGAACTCTATGGAAAAATAAGTCAGGAGAAGAAACCCTTCAAGTTATCCATCCATATCTACTGTATTTCTGGCAGCAGAGTGATGTTTTAAGGCTTGTTTGATACCTCAGACCCTTGTTGACGTACAGCCATTTAGCCAACCATGTGTTCCATACTATTCCCGTGTAATTTACAGCTTAATCTAGTCCCACCCACCAATTCCCATAGAGATCCATTCAAATGCAGAGAAGTTATATTATCGCTTGTAAGAGTACCAGAAAATAAGGTATCAAGAGTCTTTTGATATTGTTGGGTCACAGACATCAGGATGTAATGGCATGCAAAGTATATGCAACCAAATATTAAAAATGATTACTTTATTCTACATTATGTTAAACTGTCCAATATTTTTGATGCCCGGAAATGGGGGGGGCTATGTACTACAAAAGGTTCTATACGGTTCGTATAAAAATACCCTCAAATTAAAGCTGACAGCCTGCACTTCAACCTCATTTTCATTGTATCCTTTCAAACTCAAAGTGCTAGAGTACAGAACCAAAATAACAAAACGTGTCACTGTCCAATGAACTATGGTGCTCACTGTATGTGAAACCGGTAAATCTATACATTTCCTGGATCATAAACTCCACAAGTGTGCAAAATCTGAGGATGATATGCAGAACTACTAAAGATCTATGACGCAAAATATAGGCAGTGTACCTGCAAATCTATACAAATGGCTAAATTGTGCACTGCTCTAAATCATAAAATAATGATATATTTAACTACAAATCAAATGTTTTGGATCATAAAACTCACTTTTGCATCATTTTCAAGTGGGAATTACTATCTTTTCATCAGTATAGGGGGTAGATATCTATGGGTCCAAAACCCTATCCAATACATGTCATAAAATTAATAAAATTTGTTTTGTCCATTATAAAGCATATACATTTGCCCCTTGTGATGGTTTAAGATGAAAATATTATTCACCGGAATCACGTGAAATACTTCAGAGCTGCAGGTACAGTATAGGGGCGTTGCGCGCAGACCTTCAATGTTGTGTAATGACGAGCTAAACTGGTGTGTATTTCTCAAACAGCTAGTCCAAGACAATAAATGACCACTGAATTTTGAAAGGGACATCTCTATGCTTAAAACCAATGGTAGGATTGTATATTTATTTCATATTTAGTAGCGGATATTTATAGTAGAATATGACAATAATTTCACATGTTTATTTTGCATTTGAGTGAGCAGGGCTTTTCACTGCTTTTTTGGCATACGATCAGGCTATTGTTGGGTTTATCTTGTTGCTATGACAGAATTAAAATTTTAGATGATGAATAAATATATTTATGAACTTACACATAGACACTATTGTCCACTATGTCACGCATGGGTAGGTATAGACTGGGTGGGGGGGTTGCTTGTTAAATGGACTTGCTACAGGAAAATATTGATACTTAGAAACTGTATTCAGCAGAGTTGTCAGGAATCGTGTACTAATAAAGATAAAACACGGAGTTTGAGGTTTCCGTTAGGCTGCAGAAGCAACAAATGTCACTACATTTTGGCGCCTGCATCCTGGTCACTAGGCATCTGCGCAAAGGAGTTAAATCCCTTCTTTGGTGTTTGCAAAGCAACACAAGCACAGCCGTTAAAGCTCTGGGACATTGGGCGCTGCACTGGTGGTGCAGCTATCAACATGGTAACAAACATAGTGCTGCATGCATTTAGTACTTGCTTGGTCTCTATCATATGGAACAGTACATACAGGTGACACAGCCAACCAAATACCTCACCCATTGTGGTATAGTTAATCGGTTAACACCATCATAATTAAGTTAATTAAGTCCTATCTGGAGCATAAGAAGATGTTTACTTTGTAATTGAGACATTGAATACAGGTGTTAATCACATGAGCTACCCACATGACTCAAAACCTGTAATTCAATTAGACAATTGACGTCAAAGATGATTTCCCATTTGGAGTCTAAAATTAGAAATGTCAAGGACCCATTCTGAGCTAATACACCATTGTGCTTAAAGAAATGTATAATGGCCAGTGGTAGTGCGACACATTTTTTGAATGTAGAGGACTGAAAGAGTTTCTGCATTATGTCGAAAAAATGAGCCAAGAACCCAAACCACAGTTTACGTGCCATATAAATTAACTGACACAGGAGCCAGTTAAGTGCCAAGTACATACAGTTTAAGACACGTAATAATTGCATTGTTTTCTCTCCTGTTTTATTCAAAACAGGTGGTAAATTTCAGCAGCCGTGAAAACCAACTAGGCAGCAGCAGGAGAAACAGTTTCGCGAACGGGGTGCATTGTTTAGCAGGGAGCCCACCGGACTGGTTGGCGCTCCAAACCTCAGTTGAGCGGGAGCTGTGTTTTCACTGGTTATGACAACAGTCAAGCGTTTATTGTTGCACAGGGCCCTGACAGAAAGCAGAGAGGCTTTTTTTTGGCCTGTCAGCAAAACAATGTGACCTGTTTGGATTATCTTTCCACAACGGTTTTCTCTTTTCCCCCCACTCCACGCCCCGGAGTTGTGTTTGGCTTCATCCAATGGCTGAATGACAGAGACGATTTGTCAGCCAGCTGACTGCTGACAGGAAGTTTTCGGTCGAGCCTTGCGTATCCCGCCGCCAGCGCGCCTCGGTTCCGTGGCTCACGTTTTTATGTTGTGACATGCGAGGAGGGTTTTCTTCCTCTGCTTTTTAAAAAGGGTTTTCAAGCCTGTTTTTCTTCAGCTCATAATTCTGCAGTTATAAGCTGCCTGTCTTGTCAGGCCTCCGTAAATTCAGGAGGGATTAGATTAGTTTGGTTAATAATTGTGTGCGTATCGCACCTAAATAGCCACCAATTATTCGGTCCTCTGCCTCATCAGTGCCTTCTGTGGTCTACCAGCTGAGATGAGCATGCTATAGCGCAGGTGCTCAGCCAACTGGAGTAGTCACTCTTTTTTCATGAAGATAAAGAGGTTATACCAAAATATGGCTCCCCCAGCAGGCCACGGTCGGAACTGTCATCGACAAGATTACATTCCAGACCATGAGGCCATCACAGCACCGAGGGCCACTTCATTTAGAAAACCATTTAGATAAAAGTTTATTTTTCACTGTTTAATTTCACGGTCTTGAGTTATGGGAAGCAACCCAAATGGACACTGTTCTACATTTACATTGAATAACTGCATTCATTTAGCAGACACTCTTATCTAGTGCAACTTGCATCCAAGTGAGATATGTGAGCTCCTATTGAATACTATGGAATAATAAGTCGGGAGAAACGACCGTTCAAGTGATCCATCCATATCTACTGCATATCTAGCAGCAGAGTGATGGTTTGAGGCTCAGACCCTCAATGACTTAATTTAGCCAACCATGGGTTCCATACTATTCCCGTGTAATTTACAGCTTCATCAATTCCCATAGAGATCCATTCAAATGCAGAGAGGTTATAGTATCGCTTGTAAAGCAGTACCTGAGTCTTTTGATATCCTTTTATATCCAGTCATGATATCATCACATGTTTACCTGTGGAATGTTCCAATCAGGTGTTTTTTGAACTTCCCAGTCTTTTTTTTTTGCCCCTGTCCCAACTGTTTTGGAACGTGTTGCGTCAAATTTGGAATTAGTGTATATTTACAAAAATACATAAAATTTATAAGGTAAAACATTAAATATCTTTTCTTTGTACTGTTTTCAATGAAATATATGTAAGACAATTTACAAATCACTGCTTTCTGCTATAATGTGCATTTTACATACTGTCCCAACTTTTTTGCAATTGGGGTTTGTACATTACGCATAAAAGATATAAGCAGTCCCTCCAGGATTTCGCTATGTCGCAAACGCAGCTATTAACGCAAAATTAAGGGGCCGCAACACAAATGATTTCAAACATAAATAGGCAACTTACAAAATGTTTTTATTAAAATATCTCCTCTGTTGTAGCGAGTCTCATAAAGTAGGGTCAGTTTCCCCGTCATTACTGAACGGAAAAATTGTTTCCTAATAAAAGCGCATTTGGGTTCTGCTGTCTCCGTGTTTACACATAGGCTACTTCCGGGTATCACACGAGCACAAACAGAATTACACCTAGAATTGCTCCACTTTAACTGATTTTTCAGGCCCAAAAAAACAAGTTTCACATTTCAATTTACAAAAAAAAAACACTTTTGTTATATTGAGCCTTTTTTGTATGGTTACTCAGAACACAAGCTCCACAATATTTTCAGTTGTGTTATACAGTAGCCTACTGTTTCATTCTCACTGAACTTATATTACATATGATTTTTGTATTGAATTACATATATATTTTGAAATCGCAATTTTTATTTGCAACTTTCACTAATTACCGCAACAAACACACACAAAACATCGCACTTTAGCATTGCAACTTTTAAGAAAAGCTGTGTGAAATGAAGCATTTTAGGCCGCAACAATCACAAAAAAACTCAGCAAGATCCTGGTGGGACTGAATAAGAGTCACGCTGCTATAACATCCATATTAAACCAGAAAGCATGCAAACAATCCTAAAGTAATTCCATTAGAGTGCTGTGGGGCAAGGAATAGAAAGATGCAAGATGAATTCCAAATTTAATTCTGGAATTCTAAGAATTTCATTTTGGCTGAAGTGACTCATTCTGAAACACTGTCTGTCTTCACCCCCCCCCCCCCCTCACCCCCAATCCAGCTTTCCGCTACAATGACCTGGTGTCCCCCCGCTTCCTGGATATGATAGCCAACCTCTCAGGCTGCACGGCACACCGGCGCTTCAATAACTGTTCCGACATCTGCTTCCACCAGAAGTACCGCAGCCACGACGGCACCTGCAACAACCTCCAGCACCCCATGTGGGGCGCCTCGCTCACCGCCTTCGAGCGCCTGCTGAAATCAGTCTACGACAACGGCTTCAACCTGCCCCGCGGCGCCACTGAGCGGCAGCACAATGGCGTCCAGCTGCCTCTCCCCCGCTTCGTCTCCACCGCCATGATCGGCACAGAGACCATCACCCCGGACGACCGCTACACCCACATGCTGATGCAGTGGGGCCAGTTCCTGGACCACGACCTGGACTCGACGGTGGCGGCCCTCAGCCAGTCGCGCTTCTCAGATGGGCAGCTTTGCAGCACCGTCTGCACCAACGACCCGCCGTGCTTCCCCATCATGTTCCCGCCAGGTGATCCGCGGCAGGCCCGGAGCGGTGGGGCGCGGTGTATGTTCTTCGTCCGGTCCAGCCCGGTATGCGGGAGCGGCATGACCTCGCTCCTCATGAACTCTGTCTTCCCGCGTGAGCAGATCAACCAGCTCACCTCCTACATCGACGCCTCAAACGTCTATGGCAGCTCGCACCACGAGTCTGAGGAGATCCGCGACCTGGCCAGCCAGCGGGGGCTGCTCCGGCAGGGCATCGTCCAGCGCTCGGGCAAGCCCCTCCTTCCCTTCGCCACTGGCCCGCCCACAGAGTGCATGCGCGACGAGAATGAGAGCCCCATCCCGTGCTTCCTGGCCGGCGACCACCGCGCCAACGAGCAGCTGGGCCTGACCGCCATGCACACGGTCTGGTTCCGCGAGCACAACCGTGTGGCGACCGAGCTCCTGAGGCTAAACCCGCACTGGGATGGTGACACCATCTACCACGAGGCCCGTAAGATCGTCGGTGCCCAGATGCAACACATCACGTACAGCCACTGGCTGCCAAAGATCCTGGGCGAGGCGGGCGCAAAGCTGCTTGGCGAGTACCGTGGCTACGACCCCAACGTCAACGCGGGCATCCTTAACGCCTTCGCCACGGCCGCCTTCCGCTTTGGCCACACACTTATCAACCCCATCCTGTACCGGCTGGATGAGAACTTCCAGCCCATCCCGCAGGGCCACATCTCGCTCCATAAGGCCTTCTTCTCGCCCTTCCGCATCGTCAACGAAGGCGGCATTGACCCGCTGCTGCGCGGCCTCTTTGGCGTGGCGGGGAAGATGCGCGTCTCCACGCAGCTGCTCAACACAGAGCTGACGGAGCGTCTCTTCTCCATGGCGCACACCGTGGCACTCGACCTGGCCGCCATGAACATCCAAAGGGGGCGTGACCACGGCATCCCGCCCTACAACGACTACCGGGTCTTCTGCAACCTCACATCCGCCCACACCTTCGAGGACCTAAGGAATGAAATCAGAGATGCCAGCGTCAGGGAGAAGCTGCAGAGGTAAGCTGCTGTGCCGGCGTAGTGTCACGGGTAAAGGGTAATTCCATTTTTTTCTTTCCAACTTCAACCTGTTTTTACGAACTATTTCCACCATGCTGAACAGTAATAAAAATGTTTTCACATCTTTCTTTTTGAACTTTGGTTACCCCAAGAACCACGCCGCTCTGCGTGCTGGAAATAGTCTGTAAAAATAGGTCAAAGTAAAAAAAAAACGGAATGAACTGGGATTGTACCTGCAAATAAATTATGTAAATAATATATGTCTTGTCAGAACAGCTCAGTGCCAAATGAGCTGGAGCATTGTTCTATGTTCCGCTTTTCAGGGTGGTGGAAAAAGAGAAAGGTACTCAGTGTGAATACTAATCAAAAATAACAATGAACAACCTTATTATGACTGCAACAATCCACTGTTATTCATATGTAGGAGGTATGGTGGCTAATAGTTGCTAATAAATTACTCAAACAGAATATAGTTACTTGAAAAGTTCTGGTTTGTCAAGTCAGTGTTCTTTAACGAACCTCTGTAATGAATGGCTATTGAAAAAACTTTGAATTGCGACTGTTATTAGTAGTTGATTATTGAGATTGTCTGTTTGACTGTATGCAAATTCATGTGTGCCTGTAGTAGAGAGTAAGGTCGCCTCTGTGTGTCTGTGGGAATGTGTGCGCATGCATGCCTGTGGAAGGGTGTGAAAGTGTATGAATGAATGAGTACACAAAGGAGTGCGTTAGCAAGTTTTTGAGTGAGGAGACTGTTGGAAGACCAGGCGGTGTTGAAGAAGGTGGCTAAGAGAATGAGAGAGGGTGACTTCTGTGTTCAGCGCCGTGTTCACTGTGCAGCGTTATGCTTGCAGGCTGTACGGCACTCCCCTGAACATCGACCTGTTCCCAGCACTGATGGCTGAGGATATGGTCCCCGGCAGCAGGTTGGGCCCCACGCTCATGTGCCTGCTGGCCACCCAGTTCAAACGGCTGCGAGATGGGGACAGGTACCACCTCATATCCCCGCCCGTCCCCTGTCCCACCCACACGCGCTTGCCACACATATTCCAGTTTCTCCCAGGATGTCTTTGTAGGCGGGGTGGTGAGATTGTGCAACCCCAGACAGGTGGGGGGGGGGGGGGGGGGGCTTGTTTCATCATTCCAATCTGTGTGTACAATAGTAGCCTAGGAACCTTAATAAAACTCCTTTCTGCCCAGCCTTTCTCCACTGTCTGCTTGTGTTGCCCATACAAGTGGCAGAGCATCCCTACAACAGTCAGAATTGTATGATGTAAAATGGCATAAATGTCATTTGGCTTCATCAATGCGATCTTAAAATGGCTTAAAAATAGCTAGCAGAGACATAAAAGAAAACAAGAGACAGGAAAATAATGAAAAAGGACACGAGAAGAGAGGATAAAATATCAGTTTAACGTTATTTTAAAATTGCTGTGATTGGGATATTTACGAGTTTCAGTTAGTTTTTCTAACAGGTTTTTTTAGGAGGTTAGTTATTCGCTTTCCTGCATGTGGCCACGCAGCCAATCGTAGTGAGATTACCGTGAATCAAAACACTAACCGAGGAGAGTCCTCACACTCCACAAATCTATTGAATCGCTGATCATTTTGGGTCACAAAATGGTACGCTTACACAAATAATTTTTATATAGATTTTTAAATGTTAGTTTTCAAACAATGACATTGGCATTTTATTTTTTTAATATATTTTTAGGTGGGGTGCCAAACTCTGTAGGGCGGGTCGCCCCACCTAATGTAAAAAAAAAAAAAAAGACTGCATTCTCATTCTCCATACATACACACATCATCCCACACTTGCACGCCCTGTCACACACACACACACACACACACATACACACACGCACCCACATGTGTATGCATGCCTATACGCAAGCACATACACACAAATGCATGCTCAAATATATGTAAACATACACATCCTTGTACACACATATGCTTGTTCATGCATTTGAACATGCACACATGTGCTTTTACATACAAATGCAAGTACATGCCCAGATGCAGACACACACAAAAGCATTCAATCAAGCATGGACACATCTCACACACACACACACACACACACACACACGCAGGCACACTGTAGTTTTTGAGTAGTTTCAGAGGCCTAGAAGGATCTTATAGCCTCCTCAGCATTCATTCTGTCCCATATCATTTAAATACTCCAGCCCAGTTCCTCCAGAGCCGGTTGCTGGTTTCTGTTATTCCGCAAGTTTCTGATTACACTGTTAATTCCCCTCACCTGGTTTCCTGGGTCTAAACTGGTAGCTGATTTTGAGGTGAAAACAAAAGCCAGCAGATCCCGTGGCTCTCCAGGTCCAGGGTTGGGGACCCCCTGTTTTAACTCCCCACTCGGCAAGCAGCACACGGTCTCCACGGCCACAAACAAATGCACTGATGGCCTACCCCCCATCTTTCTGCGAGGCAATAGGTTCTGGTACGAGAACGCCGGAGTGTTCAACCCGGCGCAGCTGACGCAGCTAAGGCAGACATCGCTGACCAGGGTGCTCTGCGACAACGGGGACAACATCACACGCGTGCAGCCCGACGTTTTCCACGTGGCCGAGTTCCCTCATGGCTACGGCAGCTGCGACGACATTCCCAAGATGGACCTGCGCATGTGGCAAGACTGCTGCGAAGGTGAGACTGCTCTGCACGTGCAACTCTGTCATCCACAAACCTCTTGTTTCGCAACGCTTAAAATTAACATTAAATTAAGTTTTCAGTTTTTCACTTACGGTGAAATTTTAAGTGAAAAAAATAAAATTAAAGCAGTTAAGGCCAAATCGGGAACGTGACAGTGCTGACTGTGGCCCTAGCTTCATAGGGCGACATGCGATTGGCGATTGTGTTACCCATCGTATGGGAGGGTTCAATTAGGGGTCAACGTTCATCACTATCTAGCGACCCCCCTACTGGTCGACTGGGCGCCTGTGGACTGCATGCTAAAGCTGCATATAAAAGGTCTTCCTCTGACTCCGCTCTATGCAAGCTTAGCTGTAGTCTGCGGTGTGAAAATAAGCAGCTGGGGATACCACAGTGGAGAACCGTGGATGTCTTAACTCTCCTGAATCAGCAGTGGGGTTTGTGCATGAATGTGGCTGCGGTTGCAGACAATTCTCTCTATGTCGTCCTCAGACGAGCCCTCCATCGTCGCCTCCAGTCATCCCGGTTCTCCATACATCTGGCCAGCTCGTCGGTACTTTGCGCTCCTGCATCTTTCTTGAGTACGTCCACGTATGTTAATGTGGGACGGCCTCTTGACCGGCGCCCGTGTGTTGGTTCCCAAAGCACCAATTCGCTGGCTGGCAGTTCCCGATGTCTTAGACAGTGACCTGCAAGTCTCATCCTCCTGGCTGCTATTTTCTCGCTCACCCTTGGTGTTCCCTCATACAGATTCTTGTTGGTAACATGTTCACTCTTGCTGATCTTAAGCACTGCACGCAACATCCTGGTGTAGCACCCGTCTAGAGACTTCTGCAGGGTTGGTTTCAGGGTCCAGCACTCGCTGCCATACAGGAGAACAGACTCCACCGTTGCATAGAAGAAGCTGAGCTTGATCCGTCTGGGGAGGCTGGAGCTCCATACACTGGCCATGCCGTTCAGGGCCCTCCACGCAAGCGCCTTCCTCTCTTTAAGATCTTGCTCAGTTGAGTTGACCCATGAGCCTAGGTATTTGAAGTCCTTTACTTCGTTCAGAGCAACACCTCCTGTTGTTGTCAGAGGTGGATGTTCCGATGGGATGTTATATGTGATAACCTCGGTCTTCTTGGCATTTAGCCAAAGGCCGACCTTGGCACACTCTGACTCCACTCTGTTCAGGAGCTCCTGTGCTTCAGAAGTGATTGAACCAGGTCGCCACCCTTTCCTCTGGACTGTGTCCCTCAACCTGTCCCTCCTTGGTCCTCTTCCGTCCTGTCATCTCATTGATGACCCTCCAGGCCTCCCCATACTGCTTCTCACCTTGCGCTGCCTGCACTCTATGCACCTTCTCCATCAGTTCCTCCCCTTTGATGTTATCATAGGTACTGAAGAGAAACTGTTTGGCTTCGTTCAGTAGCCCGCGTCTCTCCCCGGTTGGCTCCCGCACAAAGTTGCAGCGGGCTTCCTCCACCCTACTTCTTGCTGCCACGACCTCCGGATGTTTAGACCACAGGGAGGATCCGGCTCTTTCCAGCACTGGCACACACAGCCTGGTCGCCTCCTCGTTTGCAACAACGAATCGGCTGTACTCGCTGTTAGGCTCCGCTCTCATATCCAGCTGCCGAAAGCGTTTCCTAACCTCCTCCGTGTACCTGGTTTGAAGGCCAGGGTTGGCTGAAAACGCCTTCCAGTCGTACCGGATCTTAGGGCTCGGCTTGGGGACCCTGAGGCTCAGTCACACCCTCATGGAGACCACGCGGTGATCAGAGCCCACAGAGCTGAATGTGCTGTATGGTTCAGCGTTCAGGATGGAGTTCCTCCACTTTTGCCTCACAAGTATGTAATCCAACTGACGTAGCATACCTGTGGCTCGGTCTTGGAAGGTCCATCTCTTGCCTGTTCTTTTCTGGAATATGGTGTTTGCTGCCAGTAGTTTGTGCTCCATGAGTAGGGCGGCTAGATATTCGCCATTGCGGTTGGTAGAGTCGTGGTAAGTGAAGGGTGCGTCCTGTGGTCCGAGCCTTGCATTGAAGTCACCCAAAATTGCCAGGAAGTTGTGAGCTGGGACATCACGGACCGCTGTAGCAAGGTCCTCATAGAACTTCTCCACCTCCTCAGATGGTGCCACGTTGGTGGGTGAGTACACAACTATGACTGTTGTTACTGGGTTGCCTGAGAACTCTGCGATAAGGATCCTATCGGTGTGATGGTAAACCAGATGGAGAGCCTTACGCGCCAGAGATCCCAGCATTAGCCCTACGCCCCCTGTTGCTGCTTGGGCCTCGTTTCGCCACGCAGATGCAATGATGAACGTCCATCTCTCCACTCTGCGGTATACGATCCGGTCATCAGTGTGTACTCGTCTGTGTTCCTGGATTCCCAGTATCTCCACTCCCCTTTCCTCAGCACAGTGTGCTAGCTCCGCCAGTCTAGCTTCTTCTCTCACTGTACATGCGTTGAAGGTTCCCATTGCGAATGGTCTCCGACAACGCAAGAGTGCATTGGATGGGGTGCTGTGATCAGACAGGACCCTTCCGCAAGGGAGCGTCCCCTGCGGGTTTGGGGTCCTGTCGTCATGATGTCCTCCGGGAGGAGGACCAGCACCACCATCCGCTGTGATGTTCCTGCGGACTCCCGCCGCTGG